>CM059226.1:11611494-12138994 GCA_030347435.1 Clarias fuscus
AGCTGGGAAATCAACGAGAAAAAGAAGCATAAAGGTCGAGTAATGCTACATCCCACACACAAGAGTCTTGCTCTAAAATATGAGCCCTGTCAAGGTCATGGTGCCAAAACAAACATCTTTCAGCCACACTGGTCTCTTGTCCTCTCGGCACAGCCAATTCCTCCGTTTCGGAATCAATATGTTTTGATGGATTCGCAGTTCTCAGGCGGATGTTGTGCATTCTGCCATTACAGAGCTGGATCCGTAAGAGGGCAGTTAGCCCTACATGAGTCTGTCTCTGTCTCCTCAGTGCACTGACACAGGCCTGCCATCAGTGTGATTGTGGGTAATCTCTCAGCAGCTTCCCCTGCCGGGCAGCTCTGGGTCCTTGGGTCCCTCCTAATAGAGGATGTGCTCATGAAAAATGGGAGAGTTTAATGCCAAAAACAAATATCTTGTACCCTGGACACAACATTGCCTTCGGCATTGTATTTCAGATGTTTGATGAAATATTACATTAACCTT
Organism: Clarias fuscus; assembly: GCA_030347435.1. NCBI lineage: Eukaryota > Metazoa > Chordata > Actinopteri > Siluriformes > Clariidae > Clarias > Clarias fuscus. The sequence goes on from CM059226.1 coordinate 11,611,999, forward strand.
TGTTAATTTTTATGCAGATACTAGGTATATTATTATGGAGGTTCTCCCTATGCTTGGGAGGGGGGATGGGGGAGCTGTTCATCTGGGTGCTCCGGTATACTCCCACAGCCCAAAGACATGAAGACATGCAGTGAAGGCTAATTGACATTTGCAATTTGGGGTTGGGTGTGCTTGTGATTAGCAGGCACCCTATAAAGGCTCTACTAGGCTCCAGACCACACCCACAACAGTACACAGGACAAACCCTTGATTGACCGACATAAACCTATATGATGATCCGTAAAGGCTAATTCTAATAAATACTTTTATTATTTTTTAATTACTATTTGGAAGAGAGAGTTTTTTTTTTTATTGTAGTAATAATAAGGAGCATCATGGCAACTAACTAACTTTCCAGTACTTCTAGCGTGTGAAAAAGATTATAGTAGTGAATAGCAATTATTAAAACCAAATGCACTCTGATTAAAGGTCAGATTAAAGCTAATATTCTGGGAAGAAATGTCAAATTAGACATAAAGGTAAAAAATGCTCGTGTAGAACAATAGATATCCCCTGCAAACTAGACTTATATAAACCATGTAGCTTTACTGTGAATTTGTAATGAACTTTTTCTGTGATGATTCATTCATTGTTTATTTGAACAATTTCTTCATATTTTGTTTCTTTTTAATATATTCTTGAGGAATAGGTCTCCAGGCTTCCAGAATGATTAGTTTGGCTCCAAGTTTTTGGCAAGTTTTTGGCATATTCAGTCCAGTCCCTTCAAACTTTTTTCTATTTTTTTTTTATCGTTGTTGTTGTTAATTAAGCCACTATATGAATTACTATATTCTATATGACCTATGAATTATTTAAGATTGAAAAAAAAATTACCTTAGGGTATGACCCAGTGAGAAACAATTGTAGATGTTGACGGATGATCAGGCTGATGGTTTGTATACTAGAAGCTGAATGCTGACAGATGAGAGGGGAAATGAGGCTGCTGCTGAGATTGTTCAAACTTTGTAATTTTTCAGTTTAATTTGAGTACTTTATGTGTTACTGAATCGTCAGGAAAAACAAGATTTCCGCAGATTTTTAATAAAAATCTAGAGTTACAATATGTGAAAACATACAGTACATATATTATTTATATTAATTACAGTCAAATCTCTGCTACAGGTAATGCAGGTTAAATGTATGCTAATTAAAAAATTCGAATCATTGTAGACAAAAACTTTGACTATATACTGATGACTGTACAACTCCCACATTATTACTTTTACCTGGCCCTCCAATTCTGTTAGTGTTACAGTATGTGCTACAAAATCTGTTTCTAATAAAATGTTCTAAAGTAACTCAACCTGGCAAATGTTACTCCATGACCTGAATAAGGTTTTTATCACATCTCCACATCAGAGCTGATAAAACATTTGTTAAGGCAGCTCAGACTTTCAGAACATGCTTTTATAAAGGTTTATGTCAGTTTTCACACATATGTACTGTAGGTGTACAGTATGTGACCCTATTAACCTTAACTATTCCCAGGCAATGTGCAGTATATGAATTCATGTGCGATGCAGTTCTAGTTTAAAGAATGCTTTGATAAGATTTCCTTCCTCAACATGCAATTTTCAACCTGATGATAAGAAAACAAGCCAACAATTGGCAAACTTAATCGAGTGAGCCAGTAAGGAAGAGAGGAATAAATGTATGACTCTATTCCCTCAATTATTATGAGTTCTGTTAAACATTTCTAAAGACCTTTCAGGTTGAGATTTTCCAGTTAACTTGGTTATTGCCAGAGTGAAGTGCTTTATAGTGACATTTTTCTGACAAATGGCAATGCCAATCAAGATGGTTACAGCTATAGAAGACTTTATTTATGCAAAGACATTCTGTGCAAACGACATAATATAGCTGTCTGTCCTTGTATATATGGTTCAATATTTACTACAGTCTGTGGTTCCAACTATTACATGTCTCTTTACCTAGTCCACTTCAGAAAGCTGATGAAGGCCACTGTAATGGCCCATTCACGGTGAAGTGTTTTTTATTTTAATTTTATTTTTTATTATTCACATCCCACTGAAACCAGAAGTGTTTAAACCTGCCACTCAAAGCAACCTCGAATCATTCTGATTTCACCCTCTTAGTAATAAGACAGCATCTAGGACTGTCCGTGAAAATAAAGCCATGTTATATTGATGATGTGCTCAGTTCACATCTCATAGAGATATCAAAATGTCCTCTCAGATTCAATTTGCACGGTTTCTACAAAATATGTGAACACTGAATGTGAAACTGCTAAATAATGAGGATGTCTTTTTTATCCTCCCATTGGGGACTTTTCGAGTATTCCCAAATTTGATGCCGAACCGATAATATCTTGAGATCATAGAAAATGTGAAGGACCTTCATCAAAGTTCAGTACATCACAGCCATCAGAAAAAAAAAGTAACATTTTGAAATTAAAAAAAAAAAAATTCCCTAAAAAGCATTGAAGAAGTGTGAACGTTATATGTGGGTGGATTCTCTAAGTTTTTTGGGACATAGGAATTTGGGATATTTTACGACTTTTAGACTACAATTACTGAAAAATATCCCAAATTCCTATGATTTACTACTATTAAACTACCTTCCCAAACTTTCATGATTTTACTGATCTTCATCAGCTTTAATCTGGTAATGCAGTTCTGCTAAAAGCACTACAGTCCCTCTATGAACCATGTAGCGACATGGAGCAATTCCCACTAGTCTGGGTGGCTTCATTTCAAACTGGCATATAGTGCACTAAGTAGAGTGGTAGGGGGATGTAAAGAGTTAAGAGAAATATTATTAAATAAGGTCTCATAAATACTCTGGAGGTAATTCAGCAAAGGTTATGGACAGTCCATGTGTTTGGCAGAGTTTGTAACAAGGTCAAAAACACTTGGTAATTACTGTACGTAATTAACACATTACAGAGCCAAACAACTATAAACTGCCATTTGAATTCAAACCAATTCAGCATGCGCATACAAAAAACTGGGAATGTAGAATCAATAATGAAGCCACAACACTAAAGGCTGAAGGCAGGGCAGTAGGGTGTAAACTATGCTATACATTTATTTTGACAGAGTTAAACTAGGATTAGCCATAATCAAGAAATAATACCAAAAAAAGTTGTGTATTGCAAGAAAACAAATCACACATATTTTTTACAAATGGAAACACAAGGGTTTGAAATTGATCAATAAAAAACACAGAAAGACACAAACAAGGAAAAAACCAACAGGTGTTACTAATTAGCCAGGACGTCAATCAAACAACATATACCGATCAGCCATAACATTAAAACCACAAAACATTAACACATTAACATTGATTATCAATTCTACGTATATCAGTAAACTGTTGACAGGATCATGAACATCCAAGGTTCATTTATGCCTGCACAATACTGGATATAATGTTTTATGGAAAAAGTCATGGAGTACCCACTCACTGTGCAACACGTTTGATGAACCTGGCATAACTAATCAGCTGATTAACAGCTTTCCTGAGATGAAGTGAGGTGGGTGTGTCAGAGCAGGGAAAACACAGTCAGTGGGTCCTGCAACTGAGGTTAGGGACCTGTGGTGTGCCGAACCTTTAGTGTTGTGTGCAGTATTACCAGTTCCCAGTTAAACAAAGAAGTTGGTAAAAAGCAGTCAGTCTTCCGAATGATGAAGCTTAAAACCTCGCTAATTTGCTCGTTAAATGTGCATTCATTGCTTGCTTTGAACAAGTGACAAAAGAGTCACTGTGCAATATGACGAAATGCTCACATCTATTTAATTCAGTTTGGTATCGGAGCTGTCAGATTCCCCATGACACTTTTATACACTTGTAAGAAAGAAAAAAATGTAAAATGTTTAAATAATCTAATGAAAAATAATGGAAAATTAGTCAACAGATAAAACTTTGATGATTACACCATAGAAATAAGTGGATAGGTGGAGTGAAGAGGTGATGATAAGACCTGAAGAGGTGAAGATAAGTGCTTAATTAGGTGCTTCTTCAGTTTTAGTTTGAGGATAGACAGTGATGACTCAGCTGTTCAGACAACCAGGGGAAGTTCATTCCAATCTTGACGCATGTCTCCTTTGTATCTGCAATTTTCTGTATCACACGCTAAAAATATACCATCGAACCTCTTCTGAAATAAATGTTCCATTTTTAAAGCTGCGAATTAAGAGGAAAAAAAATATTTCTTCTTCTTCGTCTTATTATTATTATTATTATTATAATCATTATTATGAATATTCTATTTTGAACAGTTTAATGTTCCTTCAGGCAACAGCCTCTGTACTGTATGTGGCGTAGTGGCTTATCTCACTAAGTGCAGATACCTTGCTCACACACCAAAGTGTGTGACACCTCGCAGCTCAACTGCAACCTTGAGCTTGATTGTTTTCTGTGTGGAGTTTCACATATGCTTTGAATTTGTGAAAATCTGTGAATTTGTGGTCGTGCTCTGGGTTCATCTTCCCTCCTCTTAAAAACAGTCTCATAGCATAGACTACAGGTGTGCGTAAGCATGCACGAGATGTCTTCTGATGAACGAGCATCCCATTTTAAGTGTATTCTGTGTATTTCTGCCTCAGACCCAGCATTCCTGATAGATAGTCTGGACGCACCATGACCTTCATTGAGAGGCTACGTTCACTTTATCAGCCAGTTGTATGCATGAACAAATCGGATCTGAGCCATTTTCGTATGTAGTCCTAGATTGGATATATATCCAATATGTGGTCATGAGACTTGAATGAGAACGGCCAGATTGTTACCCATGCAACTGTTTGCCTCTACACATACATAGGATGCTCACCAGTAGGTACTAGCAATGCAAGGATTTTATAGCGGTGCTAGCAATAGCTGCTAAACAGAAGCTAAACAGTTTGGAGAAGATGTGCCCCACATATCCCTTTTTAGTTTGTCTAGTTTACAGTATCCGCACATACCATATAGGGGTTTACAGTAAACTGTATATGAAATGTACTGTATAAAAGTTGTTATAGTAGCCTAAACATTATTATTGTTACTGATTGTGGAAAACATACGGAAGGATCATTTGTGAGTATTTAGTATGATGGATATTAGAAGGTGAGTGGAGTATTGCTTCATGCATGTGAAGAAAAAGAGAGTAAGAAAGGCAGAAAAAGCTGGAATGCACTGTACAGTAAAAGGGAAACGAGGTTTTGTACCAAAGCTATGTTTGTTGTGTGATGGTATCAAACTGTAGGTAAAAAAATGTCCATATAGAAAAGTGTTAAAAAATATTCTTCCATATTGAAAAGATTAAATAAAAGAAAATAGTCTTTCACTAAACATTATCACTTATCATTCTTTCAGAAGCCTGAAAATTATATAATTTTTTTATACTACAAATATGCTGCTTATTTCATAATTGATTTATAATTTTCTTTTCCTTCAGTCTCTCCTGGTGGCCCAGCAGCTGGCCTCAGCCATGAGTGGTGTGATGTCAGGAGGTGCTCCAAGTCTGAATCAGCCGATCCTCATCCCCTTTAATGCAGGAGGGCACCTGGGGGGACAGCAGGGCCTGGTCCTTTCTCTGCCTACAGCAGCCAATATCCAGGGCCTGGTGGCTGCTGCGGCCGCTGGGGGCATCATGACTCTCCCTCTACAGAACCTGCAAGGTAAGCGTTTACTACTGTATATTCCTCAGCTGGAATCGTCATGCAGATTATCCAAAAGCGATGGGACGATCATATAGCTTTATATATGTACACTCATGTACACTTATGTACATGAGGATTATGCTGTAGATTCCATCTAACATTGGATTATCTGCCTGGTAATGTTAATATCAATGGGAAAATTCTGTTTTTGAAGAAAAACAACCCATGTGCTTGCATTATGCATATGTACAAAAATGAATTTACCATACAGTTTCATAAGAAGTAGTAATATATTTACAAATAATAGAAGATGATGTCTTAAAGACATCATCTTTAAGAAAAAAAAAGATGTCTTTTAGAATAGATGTCTTAAATAAAATTTTTAATGAACCATCATTGCATAATGCATAATGGATTCCAATTCAAGTTTGGCTGAGACGCGTATGAAATTTCTGCAGTCCCACTGAGCTACATCTAGTTGGTATCTCTCAAAGTTAAGAAAGTATTTAGTACAAATCTTACTTTTGTGGAAATTGGCCCGGATTACTTACATTGTTCTCAAACTTCACAGCTGGTGTGCAGAACAGACCTAGGCATTGGAATTATATGTGTCTCAATTTTGATTTAACCCATATTAATTATCACGTTATTATGAAAAAATACAACAATGCTTGTTAATATCTATCCAAATATCTAACCTATCCAACAAATTCTCTGTTGTTGGGTATTGCATAGAACTTTGCCAGAATATGTCTCAAAGGAATAAACTGAAGAACTCTAGATGAAATCTTTTCTTGGACTTTGTCAATATAAACCATGTAAGATGATTGTTCTAAAAATTATCCTCGGATCTGGTAAGAAGTATCATTCATTATAAAAGATCAGTTTGCAGATAAGCACATGCTAAGACATAAGGGTTTTCAGCTTTCTAACAGGGTTCTCTTGGGAGCCCTCACTTCAGGACTAGTAGGGTTCTACAGAGAACATTAAGCAACCCCAAGAAGGCCAATAGATGAACATTTTATGGTTTCCCTATATACCCTTTTTTTTCTCCATAGTCTATACACATAACCATAAAGGGATTTGTATTTAGAATCTAAACTGGTTTCTGTACCTTTTTTATTTTTATTTTGAAAATTCAAAGGATTTTACTTGAAGTTTTGTAAAATGAAACTTTATATAGGTGGAGAAGCGAAGCACTGGGTTTATATTCATATTCATTACAAGTCAGCATTTTGCATCTCGCTGAATAAAGCACTTTAAACATGTCCTTTCTGTCTGCATATTCATCCAGGAGTAAAATTCCGTCTTCTCTTCTTTCTCCGTTCCTCTCTCCATCCTTCATCCTCCTCGTTTAAACTTTAATGAGCAAGTGTTCTCTTTTGATCATAGTTGTAAATGGTTTTTCATTTTAATGTTTAAAACATTGTCTCTTTTATACCATTAGACTGTTGGATGGAGGAGGGAAACCATCAATCATAAATCTTGGATGAGACGCTCGCACTAATACCTGACTAAAAAATGCCACGTTATACTGTACATCTGAGTGCATGTAAAGTAGCACATCTTTTAGGCCTATCTTTCTTTTTTTTTTTCCAAGAGGCTGAGGATTAAAATAATGCACAGATAGAGAGAGTTAAAAGTGGTCCAAAAGAGAGGAGATGGATGGATGGATGGATGGATGGATGAAGGGATCAACAGATAACCGAGGTACTCAGATGAAGTAAAAGATGGCTCTAATGGACACAAACATGCATAAATAACAGCAGGCAACACAGTGTCTGAGCTTTTAATAAACATTCAGGCAGGCAGAAGAATTCCTACAGTAAATGTAGTCAGAGTTTGCACAGTCACGATTATATACCTTGGGGTCTGTTTAGCGTTTCTAGAAGCTTCTGAAATAGAAAGTAAAGTGGGGGCCTAATACTTTGAGTTCGAACCTTTTAACATCTCAGCCTCAAATAAAATAACTAAAAACCCTTCATGTGGGTTTAACATCACATGTTTCCTAAAAGAAGCAATGTCGACTCAGAGAAATGAAGAATTCTCAGCAATTTCTCATTGTACCATTAAAACAAATTGTCTTTTTTGAAAAAGCAAACCAGCTAGTCTCAAAAATGACAGAATCCATGACCTTTTGAAAAATTGCAATACCAGTATTTTGACATAATTATAAATACTGTAATTTAGAAAAAACAAAATAAGTTGTAAAAAAAAAAAAATATATAAAATCATAGTAACAATATTCACTCGATTCTGTATACTGCATATCCTGTACAGGGTTGCACAAGGGCTGGACCTTATCCCAGACCATGTGCTCAGGGCACTAGGCAGGGTATACCCTGGAAAGATGTACTGTAACTAACAAAATTTTCACAAATACTATATTTCTTGTGTTAAAGGTCCTATGAATCATCCATCGTAGATCATATTCAGCTTGATAACTGAGTCTTGCTGCTCTTCGTCACACAAAGAGTCAGTGCCATTGACAGGGGTGTTTGGATAGCATGTGGACATTTAATGTGACCTTGTTGGTCCATTATGCTAAGGAGCATTTGGTGAAGTGCCAGGTATGTAGCTCGGACAGCTGTTAAACACGCTCCACATCCGGATTCACCCTGCTGACTATCAGCTCACAGCCTCGTGTTGATCTCCTTGTTTTTTTCACACTTTTCATGAATCCATTTTCCTCGGTGACGTCAAACTCGCTGTCAGAAATCTCACCCTCAAGATCATATGGTGTGGCTGAGAGGCCTTAGGTTTGAATTTCCCCTGTGTTGCCAGGAGATCTCTGAATGCGTAGAGACAGGGTTGGGACAGCGCAAAGGCAACAGATTGCTCATATTAGTACAATAGATCGCTCAACGTTTTTTTTTTTTTTTTTTCCAGTTGGGCCTTCTGGAAGTTGAGTCATGTCATCTGACTTGTTAGTCTTCTTGTTAGATGGATATGTTTCACTACTCATCCAAGTAACTGTTTTTGGAGTGATTTCAATGAATCAAAACTTCACTTCATCTTTTCGCTGTGTGAGATACATCAGACCACCGAATGCACTTCCAAATAATAAGCATCAGCATAAAGAGAATAAAACAGATGTTAAGCACCAAGAGAATGTTAAAGAAAATGAGAGAATTGCTCTTAATCCTCATAATAAACCTCATAAGGCTATTTAATTTAAATTTAAAATTAAATTTATATCGCCTACATTATTTATCAAACTAAATTTTTTAAATATTTTTTTAATTTAAATGAAACTGGATAAATGCAAGTATAAAAAAAGAGCTAAAGGTATACAAAGGTACTTTAAATAGTAAACACATGATGCTTGCTATATTTAACCTGTGGCATTTAGGACTGTGATCAACTCATAGTTACACTTTTCCTCTTCTTATTAATTTTAGTATCATTCTTTTGTATGATCTGACATCTTTTAAATATAATTAAACAAAACCTTTAATCAGATACTTTGATTTGAATGACCTGTAAATACCTTAGATTTTTTTCTTAGATTTGATTTCGATTTATCATCAGCATTAAACTGCTTGCTAGGTTTTGGACAACCTGATATAGTGGCATCTGTTACATCATGTAGATAAAATTCTGTTTAACAGATAAATTTAATCAGATTTTGTGCCCACATATAAAGTTTTTCACAGCAGATTACGATAAAAAAAAAAAAAAAAACATTTTGGACTTGAACATGCAATCTGCCAAATTGTTTTAACACAAGATTGTCTATAACTAAAGAGTGCAGTAATTGATATACAGTACATTATTATCTGTATTATGTATTATGTACTGTATTTATAGAATTTATACACAATTTATAGAAAAACTTTTAAAATAAAAACTTTAAAATAATTTTTTGTCAAGTAATCAATAAAGCAAAACTATAGGATTGGCAAAATAAATAAGATTGATGGATATTTGGAGAATATGCAGTCATGGACTCCTGTGGTATAGTGGTGTTGTCACTATATGGTGATGGTGTCAAGTGGTAGAGGTGCTGAATGTTTCTCATGATCTTCAATAAACTTTGTAATTGAAAAGGCTTTATATGCAAGAAAACGTTTTCCTTGATTTGCTGACAGAAAAAAAGAAATTATTATAGTACCAGCTTGCTACATTTTTTCTGCTAAAACTCAACCAACATATTACTAATACTAAATCTCATATTTACATTGAATTCAGCAAAAATTCAGTCTGATTAAAAAAATCATAATGATACGACTGATGTTCAAAAAAGCATATAGATGCACACAATATTTTACAATCTATATTTTACTATATAATCAGTTTGTAATTAATTTTTTTAAACTGCCATAATGTTTTTAACTCATTTTACAGTGAAATTCATCATCTATATTTTGATGAACTCTATAACATTCATACATTTATTGATATTTCGTAGCTTTACAGAGACACCCATGATGACCTACTGATTGTCGAATTTTATATAAATTCCAAACCAATTCCAATCAATAATCAGTTGTGATTTAGTTTTATACAGTAAACTGTTGCAGGACTGACACAGCCGGAATGAAATGTTATCTTAGAAGAATTGTGATGCGTCGTATTATAGTAACGTCTTATGTTTTCATTTCTTTGGATGTCAAATTTAATTATGTCGTCTGGAACGTTTCCTGTTATTCGATTTGTCTTCCATTTTCTGCATATTCCAGCACAACCAATTAAAGCAAACTTCTAAAAAAAAAAAAAAAGTTCCCCAGAAAATAGCATTCTGTGTTGTTTTTCCCTTATTCGACAAGCCAAATTTTAAGAGACAGACAGAATTCAGCCTTAGATCATAAATAACTTCTTTTCATGACCCATTCAAGTGTTTTTAGAAACACTAATGTGGTGCTCCAGTCTGTTCCCCACGGACGTGTGCAGCAAATGAAACATCAGCCTCCCGCTTGTCAGTATTTCTCCGAGTTAATGCAGAACAAATGTAGAGTCGGACTCTTTCATATTCATATAGTAAGCTGCCTGGTCACAGATGCATCAGAGCTTGCAGTGTACCGTGCGGCGAGGGAACCGGGGGATGACGGGAGGGCTAGAGAGTGTGTGTTCTCTCCATAGGAAACATAAAACGGCACTCAGGGGTGAGGGGGTAATTGCCTGCATCTCTCAGCTCATGTAGGCTAATGAGGAGCCGTGTTGGCTCTAATCACTACAATAAGAGAACAGCTTCTCGCTCCCTCTGGAATGTCGTCTGCTGTCAAAGAGCTGGATGGCTTTAGATGGAGATGCATAACTGGAACAGAAAACAGGGAGATCAGGGAGCTCAACAGTTCAAATAGCCTTATTTTAGTTTAAAGGAAACTCGATCCTCGAGGATTTGTAAAGTTAACACTAAGTAGACGACAGCAAGGTTGATAATTAGAGATTGTCATGAGATGTGCACGCAGTACGGCAGAAAAGAGTGCTTTGATCCAGTATATTTAGGGCAGGAACTGCACAGATTTAGTTTATTACCTTTATTCAAACTTCTACCTGCTTATTTCTGTGCATCCTTATGAAGGTAAAATTCTTAGTTAGTTCTGCATTGTGCTGATATTTTTGCATTTCAGACGGTATCATATCATAGTGTTTTCCCCGTCACACAGCTGTTGTTTCTCAGCTTCAGATTCACAGCGTCCCTGATCAGGATAAAGCATCAACTGAATATGAAAAAAATATTTTTTGTAAAAAAAAATTATGTTTGATAGTTTCATCCAAAGGAAATCACAATTAAGAAAGAACACACACAGTTAAGGAGACAAATATTGTCTGTTTAACAGAAAAGTTGAGATCTCAGCAGCCGGGATGTTGGATAAACAAAAAAACTCATATATTCATTTGGATACGGCTCATTAAACCAGAACTATAGACTAAACTATAGTAAAAACCCATTCTATTTAAACAACCTCAGAATTTATAGGTTATGGATATTTGGAGAAAATTTAAGCAAAGAAAAGCTTATTCACACTTACTGCAGTCATGGACTCCTATGGTGATGTGGTGGTCCTGTCACTATATGGTGATACAGCTTTAATACAACTTTTTTTCCCCCAACACGATACTAATGTAAAAAACCGTGCCCACTCTCTCCCTGTGTGTGTGTGTGTGTGTGTGTGTGTGTGTCTCTCTCTCTCTCTCTCTCTCTCTCTCTCTTTGTTTAATTTAAAGTGCTCCCCACAGTCAGCCTGCTGTAATGTCCTTTAATGATTTAACTTTGCAGCAGTTGTAAGATGACTCGCAGGGGAGCGAGTCGCATTAAATAAATAAGAGTGATAAAATTGCCAGCGCTCTCATACATTTCAAAGCTAATGCGACTGGCGATGTGCTAGCAGCACCTGCACACTGGCTTGCTGGAGTAATTTGATTGATTTGTTGTGACAGGAGCCAAATAATTGAGAGTGAGAGGTGGCGTCGGAGACAGGGAGGGTTTGCGTGGCGCTCGCTCTCCGAGGCAATCCCGGCAGAAATTAAGCTTTTCATCTCCCATACACCTCTGATATCGCTCCGGTTCCTTCTCCCTCCTGTTCCTCTTGCCTTTTTTTGTTCCCCCCCCCCCCTCCCCTGAATATTGTCTGACTTGAATAAGCAGCTTGCAAATATGTTGCCAGGTGACTGCATATGACAGTGGGTTCGAAACAAAAATAACACAAATTGTAATGTACACACAGACATGCTACCAGGTGGAAATACTCATATATACATGCTGTAGAGCAGACCGTGTCATGAAGAGTGCACATCAAAGAACGACCTGAACCAAACGAAATTTTCCATATCACTTTTTTTTCCCCCCTACATCAATTATGCTTTATGATTAAAATATAGGAATGTACGCTCTCTGTGTATTTTCAAATAGGCTGCAGATCAAGAAGAGATTACATCCGCACTCCACTTAAAACCGAAACGCTACAGGCGATGAGAGTCCGTCGAGTGTCTGCTAAAGTCCCGCTGTTAGTGTTTGGCGTATTTGTGGCATTTGTGGTCTTGAAGCGGACTCAGCAGCCGCCCGGTCTGCCACATGCTGTTCGTTTTAAATGTGACTGGTGGCATTGTCACTCCGTCTAAATGCCGAAAAAGGAGAAACGGCAACAGCGCGCATAAGAGCGAACGAGGAGAGATCGAAATAGACAATAATAATGATAATCGGATATGGCTTTGTCTGTTTCAATTGAGCCGGCCTCTTTGTCTTGCTGCTTGTACCGTAAGGCGCAGAGACACGAGCATGCGGGGCAGAAACCCGGGGTCAGGAATGCACACACATCCTTGCGGTAATCTCGACAGCATCCTTCGCCGCTCCTTCACTTCTCCTTTCGTCTTCACCCATGTTTGCTATATACTGTATCTTTTTATGGTAATAGCATCAAGTCTCCAAATAATTGGGAGCGACCCAATAAAGGTTTTTAAGAGGTTGCAGCCGTTTGACGTTTGTCTCTGATGGGGAAGTGGTGCAGAAAGGCCTGAAATGACTTAAGCTCCTCAACACTGGCATTAAATTAAACAAATCGCTCAGTGCGCACTTTCTCCGGCATGGTGCGAGCTCCTGAATTTGAGCTGTCTGCCTGTGCTCACTCAGATATTTAAATAGGAGAGGGGAAAGCTGGAGTCGGGCTGTGCACACACAGAGATGGACAAAGACTTAACACAGGCAGGGGATGATAAATATGATGATGTACTAAGGTAGAAGGTAGAAGAAGAAGCATGCTCGACAAAAAAGGCGTCAGGGATGAAGTCACAGGGCGTAGGGATGGATTATGGACATGAGGACGGAGTTAATATTTGCAGGTAGTTGTACATTATTTGAATTGAAAATTCGAAAGGAGGTGCAAATAGAACCATAAATAGGACTATACGTCGTCTACCTGTTCCTTTGTACTGTATGTAGTGTATCTTTATCTTTATGCCACTTCCCAGCAAAGCTGATTCGCCATAAAGTCCACTTTGGACACAAATAAATCCATCTCTGCTGAGGTTTAATATATATTTAAAAAAAATATGCAATCATGCATTTAATATGAAAGTATTCATCATTCTTCATTAAATGAAGAACAGGCATGATTTATTGCGTTAACACTTAATGGTTTCTGTCACATCTGCCACTGGATTTAGTCCAACTACAGCTTTAGATACAAAGAATTTGAGCATTCGACAGATAGAGATCGTGTCACGGCATTACACCCTTACGGCGGAGTACGAAAAAGTATGAAGTGAAAGGTACAGTAAGAATGATGAAAGGAAACAGATGAAATACAAACGTCCAATAAATTTGACACAAATATGATACATCATTTGTTTCAGACAATGAGACAACGAACCCGACCTGTTAAATCCATTTAATAAAATGAGGAGTTTAGGACACAGCTACGATTCCACTGAGTTGTTCGCGCGTAGTTCTTTTTCATGTAACTCGTTTTTCTCCTCGGAGACGCTCACCTCTCCATTATTAAAGGTCTTGTGCTTGGCTGCTATGTGGCGATTCATAAGCGTTCAGTGACAACACATCATCAGGTCTTGGAAATGGAAATTGATTAGTGATTTACATGGTCAGTGAGAGGAGAAAAACCCAACGATATGTTGTAAATGAAATACTACACTTGGCAGCATAGAGAGAGAGAGAGCGAGAGAGAGAGAAAGAGAGAGCGAGGGAGATGGTGATCTGGGGGAACTGGCATTCTCCTTTTGGTTGAATTGGGTGACGTTTTTACATTTATCTCAGTTCTGCATGAGTCGTAATGCTAATAGTAATTTCATGGGAGTGAACTGCAATGAAAAAGGGGTTATCGTACTGCGACGACAATTGTGTTCTGTCACCAGAGTGACAATATGTCACTCCTTTTGTGTGTTTTTCTGCATGTGCATGTGTGTGTGTGTGTGTGTGTGTGTGTGTGTGTGCGCGCGCGTGTGTATAATATAACATATTACTTGGTACTCTGACTATGAGAAGCAAAGCTTCAAGCTTTTTGTTGAAGCTTTTAGAGAAAGAGGTAGAGATTTCCAACACCCCTATTGACACAAATATGTACCTTTTGTGAGAACGTGAAGGCAAAGGTATGCCATTTCATGTTAGAAAAGCGTGAAAGTTCTCTTTGATAGATGGAAGAGTTGCTAAAATATAGGGTGAGGTACAGAAAAAAGAGCGCGTGATGGGCTAAGCCTGCCTTTTAGTTCAATCGTTTGGAAAATGTGAAGTTTAAAAGGTCTGTCCTGTATGAACACGGAGGTTTTTTTTCTGTATTATAGCTCATTGGTGATGTTGTTAGAAAATACACTTTTTCATTTTTGGACACTTATATTTGAAAAGAAAGGTAAAAAAGAAAAAAAAAACATTTTAGTGTAATAGTGGTATAGTGCACTATGTCTTGAATGTCAACTGCAATCAATAGTAACCTAGCAGCTTTTCAATGCCCACTTACCCAGGAATCAATACAAATGCTACACAAATCCAGCCACGTCATTATAACCTCAACATCTAATCAATATCGGAAGAATCAACCTATCAATACGAATCAAACTGTTTTTCAATACACATACAGGCAGCTCTGGCTTCCCCATTCAAATACATTCCGCCATAATAACAAATCGATAGACCTTAAAGTGCTGCAGTATATTTTAACCGGGATCACTCCTCAAAAATGGATCACTTCCACATGCAGTCACAAGAGCTCAGTGACATACAATGCCGCTTTCACTCTCTTGTCATTTCATATCAGAGAAAAAGAGATGAAAACTCAAAATCCGAGAAGTCCCCAGAAAATCGAACCCGAGGGTCACGTGAAGGTCTGCGTCTCAGATAACGCGTTCCTCTTCTCCCCGAAACACAAGACCCTGTGGTAAGGTTTAAAGTCAGCAGATGGTGCTGAAACTAAGTCCTCGTTGGAAGGCGGGAAAAAAAAGCAGCGGCTAAAAGCTGTCTGCGGTTTCTAATTGCTGGTTCAGGGCCTAATTACCTTAATTAATAGCCCGGCTCTCTACGGAAGGCGGTAGGGCATGGGGTTCAGGCGGGGGGGGTCCTGTGTTAAGTGTTAAAGAGGGCTGGAAGAGGCCTTAGAGGAAGGACCGGAGAGTGTAATGGTCCCTCGGGGGTCTTTGGTGAAGGCGCATAGCAGCTGGATCATGTAGCACATGAGTAAACCACAGATATCTATTACACCCAAAGTCTTACTTCTGCCCCCGGACTGGTAGGAAAGCCGAGAGCGAAGAAGAGACGGAGAGATAGCTTAAGTGTGTCTTTCTGCCCTCAAACATGCAACTTCTCACCTTCCCTTTCCTCGTTTCCTCCTGTTTCCCCCCCGACCCCTCCCCCGTGTCATTGGGGAGTTTGGGTTACGCTCGCCTGACGATTTTCCTTTTCCCTTACACTCTCTTAACTTACGTATCTTTCGGCTGTGACTCGAATAATCAGAGCTTTCATTTGTTATGGACTGAGGACATGAATTTAGACAGAGACCCCATATCTCTGGATATACTGTAGTTCTACACTCAAGCCAAATATTTTAACACAATTAGTTCTGACGTCATGGCACACAACTGTAGAAGTCTAGTGATTTCTCCGTAAGGTTGCTTCTCATCTCTGAGACAATTTCCATGATAAAATTACCTCTGGCGCACTCGCTATGGGATCTGTCTTGCGATTGTTAAAAGCACAATAAAAATAAAGCCGAATTATATTACAGTAAATTGACTTATACTAATTAATCTGACAAAAAGCATTAGAATATCATACACTGTGCACCTATATACTGTGCGTCAATACCGGCATAGCATCTGTTCAGCATCACGGCATGATTTATCTCCTCCTATTAATCGGTCTGTGTTAAATAAGCCGCTGCACATTCAGACATTGAATTTACTTCCACCACTGAATCTTGAAAATGGAAAGGGGGGGAAGAAAAAAAAGTGCATCTTGTATGAAAATACACTTTGCTGCCACATATCTAGCTGCGTCTCCCCCGAAGCACTGCACCCCCCCTCCCCTCGCCCCTTCATACCTATTACCTCCATCCCCTTCATTTCCCGCCCCCCACCCATCACACACTTTGTCAGCGTTCGGCTCAAGTTGCTTGTGTAAGTTTGGGGTGCGTACATACATTTGCCGCGATGATATATTGTCCTGGAGAGGAATTTCATTTACCTCCGGTGAACCTGTTGCTGCTCACCGAGCATGATAAGCGTATAAGCAGCACGCCACTTCATTCATCATACATCGCTCATATGCCTTATAGGCCATGCAGAGAGAGAGAGAAACCACTAAACCGACAAAAACCGCGCTGCCGCTTCACAGAAGAGCTGAGCTTCTATTAAATGCTGCGTGGAGAAGAAATAGAAAGCAACGTAGACATTATTATTTTTATTTTTTAAAGTACAGTTTGCTTTACTTTTTGGTTGGACATCGCAGCCGGGTAAATAATAAAAAGACTGATGATAAGACTGATAGTGTCATGGCACCGTGGCTTAGTGGTTGCACAGCATTGTGGCCTCGCACCTCCAGGTTCGAGGGTTCGAGTCTCATCTCAGGGTCTGTGTGTCTGAAGTGTCTTCGAGTCCTCCGGTTTCCCAAAACATACAGTGTAGGCTAATTCCCAAATATACCCAGAGTATATACAGGATAAGTGGTGTAGAGAATGAGAGAGAGCGATATACAGAGACTTGAACGCGTATCTGATCTACGTCTTGATCATTTGGTTTTATACCAGCGATTTATTTATTTCATTTTCTTCTACTCAGCTTGTGGTTTTGCCTTCACTGGACCGGTTTTAAAGAGCATTTAACATCACAGGCAGTGACTTGTCAGTGTGTGCATCAATAATCAGTAACACTGCGGTACTTGTGGGCATGATGCCTCTCCCACTTTTCTTCTTTCAACTTTCACGCTCTCCCGTCCCTATCTCCCCTTCTCTTGGTAAGTATGAACCGATTTAAAAGATGAGCAAAGGGAATAATTAAAGAGAAGACGGAGGAAGATGGTGCAGAAATCCCATTGTTTGGTGTTTATCCCGCTGAAATCTGGCTTGTTTTTTCCTCACACTCAGAGTTTGCTTTGCACAAAAATAAATCCTTCTTTTGATTTCTACATGACTGCCTGAGAACGTTCGAGCTCATCTATAGCAGTGGTACAGAACAACAGTCGCCCAAAAAAAAAAAAAAAAATGCAGCAAAAAAGGTGTTTTGTATATTTTAGACAGAGAAATAAAAAAACCTGTTTGCTCCATTAAAAGCTCTCTCTGTGCTTCTCAGGTAGGCTCTGAACCTGCTGAAATAATCCCTCTGATATAAGGAAGACAGAGCGCGGAGGCTATGGGCCATCTTTGGATCGGCAAAAAAAGCAGCCCTCTATCCCTCCCTGCATGCACACGCGCATACACACATACACACACACACCCCTAAGGCTTTCACTGTCTGTCAACCAGCACTCTGTCTCCCCGACGCATCAGTGCCTACCTCTATTGATTTTTCCGCCCACTGAAACTGCCGGGTGAGCATAAATTTTGCATGAGGCTCTTTACCCCACTGCCACATGCTCAATGGATGGAGAAGGGGCACGGGAGTGGCGGTGGGCACGGAGAACTGAGGCAGAGGGGCATCACAGAGTGTGAAAAGTTGACCTTTGAGAGAAGAGAAGAATTTCTGAGAGCTTTAAGGAGTGTCAGGGGGGTAAGACACTTTAATTCCAGACTTCTAGTTATTTTATAAAGCACATCAAGAGAAGCAGAACTGCATCAGTTATAGGACAGTATTAGTATTACTGTACTGTACCGTAGTTTACTATTAATACACATGTATGTAATAAGTGTACATACATATGTATACAGTACATGAACAGCAGCACACTGAATTAATGCAACACTTAGTTTTTCTGCTGGATTTTCAAATTAGCAAATGAAATTGCTATGAATGAATGTAGACAGCATGCATCCTTTCATGCCAGGTGTAGGGATTTTATATCTGCCTCTCAGTGTGATCAAACGATCTTAGGAAATTCATCATTTTATTCCTTTTAGCTATAAATGAACGTTCCTCCACTACCTCATCCTCCCTGAAGACACTCCCAAACCCCATCTAAATCCCCGTCTAGGGATGAGAATGCTGAAATAGGGGATATGTCGTGTATCTCCCAGAGCCAGCTCTGTGTCCTGATCCCAACAAGCTTCTTTCTGTAGTCCCCTGAACCCTCTGGACCACTTATGCTGCCTATCATTTAGTGCTGTCTGATCCCTATCCAAATCGCTGCTTCTGGACCTTTTAGTACTGTCTGAGCCCTGAGGGTGAGGAGTAAAGATGTCATGTTGTGCATGTGCACACACACGCACACGCACGCACAAACACACACACGCACACGCACGCACGCACGCACGCACGCACGCACGCACGCACGCACGCACACACACACACACACACACACACACACACACACACACACAGTGGGCAGTGGGTTGCTCACTGGTAAAGATTTTGCACTACTGTTCAGAAGGTCAGGAGTTCAAATCCCAACGCCACCAAGCTGCCACTGCTTGAGCAAGACCCTTAACCCTCAACTGCACAATTGTGTAAAAAAATGAGATAAATGTAAGGCACTCTGGAGAAGGTCATGTGCCAAATGTCATAAACGTATACACACATACAGTCTGACAACACTCAAACACAACCACAGTTTTCTTTTTTTTATTATTGTTACAGTGGCAGCTCAAAGACAAGTGCTTTCAGAATGGACAGTCAACAATACACAATGCACAATACACACACACTCTCACCCCACAGACACACAAAGGCTACACAGGGGGGTGGGGGGCACAGAAGTCAGCCAAACAAGGTTCTGTTTAATAGAGGAAATCCTGTGATCCGGTCTGGTGCTTTTGTCTTCTTGTCTCCTTTCTCATGGCTCTGGGGTGAGCCTGAGTTAAAAATGAGTGCTAGATTAGAAAGAATCCAACAAGAACAGAAGCAGCTAGAAGTCATGACAGGGTTTTTTTTTTTTTGGTTAGTTTGTCACATAGAAACAGGGGGGAACATACAGTAGTAGGCTGCATAATCATTTATTTAATTTGAGGTGGGTGTGGAGTTGTCCATGGTGCTGATGACATACAGTAGATTTAATTTTGCCTATCCTCTAAAAGGCTTGACTTGAATTTCTGCATTTGTTTTATCCTAGTGAAATTATTGCACATAATATAATTTGCAGCTTTTGTTGTATAGTTCTGCGCAAAAGTCTTGAGTCATCCTCATTTCTTCATGTTTTGCTTCCTCCCAATAAATCAGACTTTGTTAAGGTTTTTAATGTAGTCTTGAGGAATAATTATCCAGGATTCCTAAAGGACATTTTTGCCTCTCTTTATTTTTGTCCAGTCCAGTCCCGGTACCTGACCAGTTTCAGAGGAATGTTTTCTGTTTGTTAAGCCACACAGCGAGTCATGAAGCATAAACCAATCATCTAACTAGAACCAGGTGCAGATGATGACAGATCAAATGATCAGGCAGGTGATTAGTACTGTATTCTGGTGATGCTGAATGCTGAGTGACTGGAACAGAAGAGAGGGGAAATGAGGTTGTAATGTAAACAATACATATTTTAATTGTATCTTTAGGCACTTTGCAGCATGTTACTGCTTGTCTGCTGTTAATTTAATCTGCATAATTTTATTTAATTTAAAAAGCGTTGCTCAAGACTTATGGCTGCACGGTGGTGTAGTGGTTAGCACTGTCGCCTTGGACCTCCAGGGTCCAGGTTCGATTCCCGTCTCTGTGTGCATGGAGTTTGCAGGTTCTCCCCGTTCTTCGTGGGTTTCCTCTGGACATGTACAGTAGGTTAGGTTAATTGGCATTCCCAAATTGGCCGTAGTGAGTATATGTGTGTGTGCCTGTGATGGATTGGCACCCCATCCAGGGTGTACCCCACCTTGTGCCCTAAGTCTCCTGGGATAGGCTCCCTCGTGACCCTGAATACAGAATTGAGCGGTACAGATGATGAGTGAGTGAATTCTCAAGACTTTTGCACAATACTGTATGCTGCCACTCAGTCTTTCCGGTTACTTTTTTTAAATTTTTTTTTTACAGTTTTAATTAATGCTATAGCAAGCCAAAAACTTGAACTGTAGATAAAAGTGCATGCCTTTTAATTTGAACAGAAGCAATAAAATGAGAACATGCATATCCTTCTCACTTTTAACAAGCTACTTTACTAGTGTACTGTAAGTGCAAGCAACAAAACTCCAAAAAAAAAAAAAAGAATACTATAATAATGTATAATTATTAAATTGCTCCTGGGTGTGAATGCATGTGCATGGACTGGGATTAATCCTCAGTGATGAATGTATACTCAGTTATTTCATATAACGTCATATATGTGCCCTGTGATGGATTGGCACCCTGTTCATAATGTATCCCACCTTGTGCTCTGAATTCCCTGAGGTCAGAAGCTCCAGGCCTCCCGTGACCCTGTACAGGATAAGCAGTACACAGAATGAGTGTGTGAGCGAGTGAGTAATGTCATATTGTATAAACAGTAGTTCAGAAGTAAAGTAAGTATGCTCTGATGCTTATAGGAAATGAATGGAAACATGCATGCCGTGTTAACTATTGTTCACATTATATGGCTTAATCAATAAAATCACTCTCACAGTAACCCAGAGGGAATTTAGTGGTCTGTAGACATAAAGAGAAGAAAATAAAATAGGAGATTAATCTAAATGAAATACAATAATCATAACAATTAATAAACATCTAAAATATTAGAAACTTTTTAATATTTTGACTTAACAGAAAATTTTCAAAACAGTAATAATGACATTACTAATTGTCATGATCATTTCCATATTTAATTAGATCTTTATAGTATGAAGTGCATTATCAGGGCTGGCAACGCTCTCCCTCAATCTCCGCGTTTAGAGCAGAGCAAATGAATTTGCTTTAGTCTTTTAAAGAGACTGGAAGGTCAGCGGCTCTCCTTAACAAGATGACAGCATTTATAAAGCACTGGCGTTAAGACATACTGTTACCTGCAGTGGTGCCCACATAATAGGGCCACATGGGGGTTTCTTCAGCGCTTCCCCTGTCTGCTTTTCTCTATTTGTTTTTCTTCTCTTCGCGCTCCCTTTTGTTGTTCCGTCTCTTTTTCTGGACCCGTCACTGGAGGCAGGAGGAAGGCCTGCTTTTGCCTTTGATCTTCCCTCAGTTTCTGATAATTTTCTGACAGAATTCAGGTTTTTTTTTCTTTCTTAAATTCACCCCCCCCCCCCCCCCCCATCCAAATTCCCTTCAGCCCTCTGTTCTGCGCTCCTTTCCGAGTGCTTCTGAGCTGTGAGAGCGCCACATACACTTCGCTCTGTCAAGGCCTGCAAGACAACTTGCCCCAACATTTCAAGCATGAATTGGACTCTTGCCTTTTTTTCTGGGTGCAGATGCCATATATAATTCATGGCAGGGTGTGAGAGTGGTGTCAACGTGTCAGCGGATAGAAGAAATATAAAAGTGGCCTGTTTACTGGTCGAGAGACACTTTTTTTTTTTGTTCTTCTGATTTTCTTGCTTCTTGGAGTAGAAGAGCAGATCAAATGAAGGCTTGCCTGGCTCTCAAGCAGAAATAGCTATACTAATCAAAGCAATGCCAGCTAGAATGTACTTTCCTAGTTAACTACAAGGAATGAAAATCCTGTTTTTAATACTTGAAATACATGAATTAATTATGGTCAGTGGTGTGTGTGTGTGTGTGTGTGTGTGTGTGTGTGTGTGTGTGTGTGTGCACGCGTGTGTGTGTGTGTGCACGCGTGTGTGTGTGTGTGCACGCATGTGTGTGTGTGTGTGTGTGTGTGTGTGTGTGTGCACGCGTGTGTGTGTGTGTGTGTGTGTGTGTGCACGCGTGTGTGTGTGTGTGTGTGTGTGTGTGTGCACGCGTGTGTGTGTGTGTGTGTGTGTGTGTGTGTGTGTGTGTGCATGCGTGTGTGTGTGTGTGTGTGTGTGTGTGTGTGTGTGTGTGCGCGTGTGTGTTGCTGACAAATTAATCCTTGCTTAGGTAAGTGCCACTCTTGCCACGTGCATTGATCTACTGTATTATCACCATTTAAATCACCATTTGTGCTGATTTGTTTTACTACTGGTTATGCCATAATATAAATATTAATGCGAATCAAAATTGATGATGCCCCTCCCCACTGACACCTGTCCTGTTTTTGTGTTGGTACATTATTTATAATATTAACCCAATGTTACCACAATGCTGTGATGAGAATATATAATTTCGCCACGCAGTGGACAGAAACCAGAACCATGATTTCACCGAAGTGATGCATAAAGTATATTTGCTGCTGACTATGATGTCTTTTTGCATTCACAAGAAACATATATGAAAGAAGAATTACGTTAAGGGCCATGCCATTAAAGTCTAGTATGGCTATACTCTCACTCACTCACTCATCAGCTATACCACTTAATACTGTATTCAGGGTCACGGGGGGCCTGGAGCCTATCCCAGGAGACTTAGGGCACAAGTAGTACAGGGTGTGAACAGGGTGCCAATCCATCGCAGGGCACACACATACTGGCCAATTTGGGAATGCCAATTAACCTAACCTACATGTCTTTGGACTGTGTACTGTGGAAGGAAACCGGAGTACCTGGAGGAAACTCACCAAGCACGAGTAGAACATGCAAACTCCATGCACACAGAGACAGGAATCAAACCTGGCCGGGACTCGAGTCCGGACCCTGGAGGTGCAAGCCGACAGCGTTAACCACTACACCAGCGTGCTGCCTCAGTAAATTCTGGAAAGTTATAGTAATTTATCTAGAATTAATAATGGCTATAATCTCAGTGTGTCATACCTGTAATGAGTGAGCTACAGAGAAGAAACAAGCAGCACCACACTTAAAAACACTATAAAAGACGTTCAAATCAGGGAATTAAAGAAATGCACCAACATCAACGGAGATGCCATTAAAAAGCCTGGGGCATGGTACTACACTTTCACAAAGAACATAACTGCCCAGTAATTTCAGGAGAATGTAGGAAGAATGGAAGTCAAATACATAAGACTTACAACTTTATGATGTCACTTGGGGGTGCAGAGCATTTTAGAGGAAAACAAAAAAATCCAACAGGAGCATTACATTTACATAAACCTTAAATTAGAACTAATATATGTCAAGCACTGTTGCCCTGTGGAGGCACTTGACTACATCATCCATCAGCCACTTCGAGTCACGTCCTCATCGCATGTACAGTACTGTACCTGGTTTGTGTTTAATTTCCAGTTTGGAACAACTAGCAATTATCTTATGTTGTCCTTATGGCCTTCCTGTTCCTGTTTCTGTTTTCTTTAATGAGTATTAAAGAAAAACTGCACCTGCATCCACCTTGTCACTACTCTGACAACATAAATCTGTAGAAAAATGAATAGAAGTGAAATTTAGGAGCCATAAAGACTGTTTAAGACCATTTCAATGACAAATCATGCCACATTATTTAGGGAGAGACACATGAACATTAGGAGAAAGAGGGCGTGATTCATACAGACGGTAACTCTGTATTGAGGCAGCGCTCCAGATAAACAAGTTCGATCCACATGCTGCAATGGGCCTGAGCTGTCCTAGTGGCACAAAGGCAACCCAAAACCCAGGTAGTTTTAAAATGAATGGTTTTAACCTTATGTCTGATCGTTGTATATGATATCAATTTGTTTAATATACATATCATTTTGCCTAAAGATGATATCAGCTTAAAAAGGTTTGTATAAGTTTGAATAACTTTGCATACAGTATGTTGCATTAAGGCAGTTTAAGTCATGTATCTGCCTTAACTGAAATCCGTCCCTTTTTCTGCAGCTACCTCATCTCTCAACTCCCAACTCCAGCATCTTCAGCATCTCCAGCAAATACAACAACACCACCAGCAACAACAGCAGCGAGAACGCGAACACCGAGAGCGCGAGCAGCAACGAGAGCGAGAGCAGCAGAGGGAGCGAGAGCATCAGCGGGAGCGAGAGCGAGAGCGTGAACGTGAACGAGAGCAACATTGTGGCTCAGCACACCTCCAGCCTCTCAATCAGATGCCATCCCATCATCCTCTAACTCCTCCGATCAAGTTACAAGTCACTGGTCCTTCAACAGGCACTGCCTCGTCTTGTACCTCCTCCAGTCTTGCTTCAGTTCAGCCTTCACAATCTCCTCCTTCTCATAAGCAGAACCAATCACCAGCACACAGCCTACCCTCGCCAGTCACACCTCCTCTGCCGCTGCAGGTAAGTTCTGAGTAAACTCAAATTATTATTATTATTATTATTATTATTATTATTATTATTATTAACACATTTGAGTTATGTAGCCGCATTTCAAGTTAAGGTAATTAGGAATAAACACCATGGGATAGTAAAGCTTATATGATACACACTTGATGTTGAACCTTAGGGCTATATAAAACCCCTGAGCAATATATACATTTCCACCCCAAATACAGACCTGACCAATGACCTTTATTTCTCCTGACGTCTTACAAGTTTATAATAGCTCCTTACTCCAAAGCAGTCATTTGCAGTTGACATAAATGCTGAATGATGACTGAAGGAAAAACACTCGTCAGGATTTCTGCCTGGTATGAAGACCTTTAAGACAGATCTATATAATGTCTCCTAAATATGATGTCGCACCACTTGAAGGACCCATTCTTCTACATTATTCACAACATGTCTGCAAAAATGGAGGTTAGGAGTGACACGGGGTCTGGGATGAATCTTAGAGAATGGGGCAGTAATTCAATTTGGTGATTGAATCTGTCTGGGGAAATCTTGGATATTACAAATATTGTTTCTGGAAGAGGTACTTGTTTGCCAAGCTGGTCCCTTTGAAAGAATAAAAATTGAAAGTTTATTGTTAAGAGTTCATTCCTGCCATCTTGCTTGCGACAGCAATAGAGCATTATTGAGAACGAAGAGCTGAAGAATATTAAGTTATGAGTTATGATGGTTTTGGTCTAACCTGATTTGAATCAATTACATGATAATTACTTATTGACATGTTTCATATGAGGGAAGTGTACACAGCTGATGCTGCATTTAACTCTTGGGATTTAAGATCGAGATCGTGTTTGGTTTCTTTTTTTAGCTTTTAAATAATATTTAAAAGTTAAATAATAGTTTTTTTTTAAACCTGATAATGTGTGTATAAATAATAAATATGCATGAAAAATATTAATAGATAGCATCTATCTATCTATCTATCTATCTATCTATCTATCTATCTATCTATCTATCTATCTAAAATCCCCCCTTCTTTTTCATTTATTTATCTGTCCATTTGTCCATCCATTTCTCCTCCTCTGTCTGGCTAGCTTGTCCCTCCTGCTTTAATAACCTGCTCCCCCCTCTTTTATATCCCAGTGGTTTCATTTCAGCCAGAGGTCGCCTCCATGTCCTTCCCCACATTCATCAGCGTCATGGACCCTTTTTCTTCCATGCTCTGGCCCCTTCATGGCTACCGTCAACTTAGGCCATTTATTTCACCTTCTATCCCTCTGTCAGGCCTTTACACATACCAGCTGGACCCGACAGGCCCCTGAGCTTAATGGTCCCTGGAGCCCACATCTAGGGCTTATCAAAAAAGGCTCTTCAGGGACAAGAAGTTATTGCAAATGTTCTCAGCAGCCGAAGCGCATCTGATTCCGTGTAGCATATGTTTTTTTAACCCATGCTTACATAAATTATACATTATTATTATTATTATTATTATACAAAATATACATTATTAAAGTTATCAGAATTAATAAGAAAATTTGGAGCAAGACAATTCAACATATTTAAAAACTTAACATTTGACCAGTTTTCTGTAGTTGGTGTCAGAAGTTACTGTATATTATTGATATTGTCTAAGACCACAAACACAATAACCTTGACGCAATCATGCGATAATTAAATTACTCATTGGTCAAAGACGTCACGATAGATTAAACTAAGACATCTGCCAAGCTCCATGGCTTTTTACTCCAGGTGAGAGTAACATTAGGGCTCATTACTTTATTGCCCCATTCAATGGGATTAAGTATAGTGGTGCCATAAATAAGTAAAAGGTTTACTGTGTCCCTAGGTCATAAGCAAGGACTACTATCACATCAGGGCCAAGGACAGAGCTTTGAAAAACACCCTTTCGCTGGCTCGGTGGCAGATCATCAGTTTTGCACTGTAGTCTGTAGGATTGAGATTCTAGAATTTGCTTCCAGCTCCGTGCCATGTGGTTAGGTTAGATTCCACACTAATTGTTAATGTCTGCTTAATCTATACAGCAGTGGCGTCCAAACCTGTGTCAATGGGGCCATTAAACATTTCCTCCTCAATATACCTACATAAATAGGGCATTAGTGATCGCCTGGTTGCAAGTCTTGTGTAGTCATCCAGGCATGGTATGAATGATAGTGCGAGTAGAGCCCATGATTCCTCTATCCCATTGATATTTTATTTGCAAATGAGTATGTAATGTAAAGGTAAAAAGACATTTGTAAAAAAAAAGTAATACATAAAAAATGCTTTCATGAGTCATCCATTAAATGTTATGAAAAATACATTCACTAAGCACTGTCACCTGAGCAAAGTGAGCCCAGGAATTCTGAATTTAAATTACAAATTAAATGAATTCCTAAATTAAATGAACACATAGGAACAAATAAAATGTAATTAGTTTCACTTTGGACTTTTTTTTCCTTCACTTTGAAAGTGCAAATAACAGAGTAGATCATTAAATCCCATGTTGATACACATGTCACAAACCCTTTAAATGTTCTGGAAAGTTCCTAATTCAGCTGTATTTTTGAATTAACTCAGGAACATTTGACATTCTGTGAATTTGTGTATCATTTCCAAAAACGCTGGTGTGCCTGGGCAGCACATGTGACCGTTTGCTTTTTGTTACTGAAGGCAAATTTCATCCCATTTAAGAATTCTAACAATTTAATAACATATCATATTTAGAATTTAACCTGTTCTGACTGCATTTCTTGAACTACCTGATATAAAACAAATAAAAAAAAATATATTGCTGTGATAATGCTATGAGTTTTTTTACACACTTTATACACAGAAAAACTTTTATAAATATGTGAATACAAAATTTATTGTATATGTGATATATGATAATATTATTTATATTATATGAATCTAATATACATCATACATTTTTTTCTTTTCCGTAAGTGTGTATAATTTTTGTCTGCCATATAGAGTATATATATATACACACACACACACACACACACATATATATATATATATATATATATATATATATATATATATATATATATACAGAGGCAGACAAAAAATTATATACATAGAAACAGACAAAACTAGTGTGTATAATTTTTGTCTGTTTCTATGTATATAATTTTTTGTGAAACTAATTACATTTTATTTGTTCCTATGTATTAATTTAATATATATATATATATAAGTCAATCAAATGTGCTTAACAACTTCATATAAAAAATAAAATAATAAATATTAAAATTGAAATAATATTAAACAAAACTGAATGTTTTAATGTATATATACAGGCTGTGCCCGGTTGTGCACTTGTTTATATCTTTTTTCAGCACAACCTAAGATGAATGTCATTTAATTTTAACCAACTAAAATTCAAAGAAATGCCATAGACACATGAAATCATGTTTTTATTGCTTACAATTTTCTCTATAATAATAATAATAATTATTATAATACTAATAATACAGGATTTTTTTAAGTTTGACATTTTGGCGACTTCATTCCCATATTCCACTAGCGGTGAAATTTACATGCTTTAAAAGTATTGATAAGTTTTACTCAACATGACAAATCCAAACACCCAACAACAGAGTTTGACATCTGAAGCCTCCGCTCTCAACACATACAGTACCAGCAGGACTTTTACAGCGTCCCTCCTGGAGGGGTCTGAGCTCATAATTGGCTATGCATCTGTTTTTGAGTGAAAGGGATGCACTGCATTTCACCCAGGTTTGGCCAATGACTTCGAGGCACAGCCACACACTGACACCACAAACAAGCACAGAATTACAGGAAAGTATTTTTCCAAGCCCACTATAATAATCCCTCCTAGTAACATCAGTACAATACCCCTTGCTCTCTTCTCCTGTCTTGTCTCTAACCCTTGCTGATCACTTGAGGATGGGAGGGCTGAGCAGATC
Organism: Clarias fuscus; assembly: GCA_030347435.1. Taxonomy (NCBI): domain Eukaryota; kingdom Metazoa; phylum Chordata; class Actinopteri; order Siluriformes; family Clariidae; genus Clarias; species Clarias fuscus. Next base: position 11,640,789 of record CM059226.1, read on the forward strand.
TCCTATAATCATAAAAAGCCTGAGGGTCTGACGAGAGACTGAATTGACAGCGTTGGGTTTCATAATGCCACCCTGAGTGAGTCCAATGTTCAAAATGAAGTTAGTGTTAGCTCTCACTTCTCCTCCCACCCTGCTCCATCTCATCTTTGTATCGTTTCTTGTAGAGTAGAATGTGTGTCGTGTAGATCAACTTTCCGCTGGTGGCTTCATCTGTACTAACTTTTAGATGTTTTAGATGATTGCGCACTGATTTCTGGATTTGGATTAGTGTTTTAGATTCCAAAAGGCAGAGAGTTGTGAGGCAGAGAGACGAAGAGTGAAAGAGAGACACAGAGATACTGTATACACGGGAAAGTAGGAGAGGTGCATGTGCACACACACGCACGCACACACACACACGCACGCACGCACGCACACGCACACACATGCATTAACACATACACGTATAAAGGTACACACACACATACAGGTATACACACACACACACACAGGAGATTATAAAATTTGCGTAAGTGTGTTAATGGGCTGATTAGCATGGTGACTGGGATTTGTGGGAGTTGATTGATCGGGGCAGCAGGGTTTTGCCACGCTGAGGAAACTCGGGGATTTGTATATGTCTGAGTGTCTGTCTGTGCATGTGTGTGAGTGTGCGTGTGTGTGTGTGTGAGCGAGTGGCCGATGTAAGCCAGTGAAGTGGCAAATTACAGCAGGCCTACAGCTGTAGGCCGACATTATGATTAATTTGATCAGTAATTTCTCCTGTTTTTCATTCTAATCACCGTGACCATTCTGCTGTGGCAGGTCTTTCAGATCTAATTAAGATCAATTCCGGTGTAACCAGCTCAGCTTGTATGCTCTCTCTCTCTCTCTCTCTCTCTCTCTCTCTCTCTCTCTCTCTCTCTCTCTCTCATGCACACACACACACACACACACAGATGCAGTAATCTGTGGCTAAGAAGTAGTTTTGACTGTCCACATATGCACAAATCTCTCTCTCGCTCTCTCTCTCTCTCTCTCACACACACACACACACACACACACACACACACACACTACTACTATAGTGTACTGTAGTTCATTGCAGTTCATTTTATATCCCATACTTTCTGCCCTGCTTCCCGTCTCGGCCCTACTCTTTCTCTGATTACTGAAAAAAACTCTCTGTCCTTGGGTCAAGATCACTAACACTGGTATACATCAGAAATTAAAATTTTCAATTAAATACATTATTGTCATTAAAGCAAGCACATAAAACAAACACTGTAATGATAATTTGTTTAACACATCTATCTATTATGTTATCCTGCTAACATCCAGTAGCTTCACTCATCATCTATACAGCTTTATTCTGTATACGGGGTCACGCGGGGCCTGGAGCCTATCCCAGGAGACTTAGGGCACAAGGTGGGGTACACCCTGGACATGGTGCCAATCCATCGCAGGGCACACACTTACACACACATTTACACACTACAGGCAATTTGAGAACGCCAGTTAGCCTAATCTGCATGTCTTTGGACTGTGGGAGGAAACCGGAGTACCTGGAGGAAACCCACCAAGCATGCACACGAGACGGGAATCGAACCCGGACCCTGGAGGTGCAAGGTGACAGTGCTAACCCCTACACCACTATGCTGCCTACTCCAGGAATCTGTGATTAAGAATGCACAACAGAGAACAATATACACATAGTGACCTATGAATCATTAAAATGTTACAGATGATCAGGCCGGTGATTAGTATACAGGTGATGGTGAGTACTGAGCGGTGACACAGATGAGAGAGGAAATGAGATTGCTGCTGAGGTTGTTACAGAACCGACAATTTTTAAATAGCTTCTTTAGGCACTTTGCGGCCTGTCACAGTAAAACATTTGCTCCCTTTTTTTAATCGGTGTTGTTTAATTTAATTTCATTTAATTTCATTTACTTTAATTTAATTTAAAAGAACGAGGGATGGGCCGAAACTTTTGCACAGTACTGTAGTTTTCTATGATTTAGAGTTACGATCCTCAAACTGACCAACATTTTGTGCTTTTGTATTTATGTTAAATTTCTTCATCACACATATACAGGAGAATGTGAGTTGATAATCATCAACAGAAATACGTTCAGGCTTGGCGGAAAAGAGATAAAGCATGAATACATATGTAATCATGTGTGTACTGTTGCTGTGAAGTTGTACATGTAAATGAGTTAATAAGTTAAAAACGATAGTGTATAATTACTACATTTTAATATAATAGACAGGGACTTTTGATTTTGCCTGCGCAGCTCAATACGGTTATTTGCGTATCAGGCAAATCATTTCAAACGCCTGGCTTTAAAGAGATTAAGGTATACTGTAGAGGAAGATGTCCTGCTAACTTCTCTCTGTCTCTTTCTTCCTCTACGTCTTTATCTCCTCCTGTCTTTGTGTCGAACCCTCAAACCCTGAGGCTTAATTACACACTACTACTGGCCAACATTCGAACAGTGCCAATTTGCTGTCAGAGCCCCAGTCCATAGACAACTCACCTTCACTCTTCTCCATCCTTCTCTCTCTCTCTCTCTCTCTCTCTCTCTCTCTCTCTCTCTCTCTCTCTCTCTCTCTCTCTCTCTATTTATCTCCCTCTGCAATTACGCAGGCCTCTTCTCCTCCCTCCTTGTCTTCCCCGTTGTTCCCCCTGGTCTCTTCTCCTCTCCTCTCCTCTCTTCTCCTCCCCTCATCTCTCCCTCCCTCTGCCTCCTTCTCTCCATTCTCCACCATTCCCCAGCAATCAGCCATCATTACAGCACACTTTTAAAATCCCATCTCTGCCAAGGTCAGCTGCACACACACACACACACACAAACACATACACATGCACGCGCGCACTCATACTCACACACACACACACACACACACACACACACACACACACACACACACACACACACACACACACACACACGCTCTTCTGTCTTCCACCACTGCTTTTATGCTCTTTGGGCCTTCTTCACACACACACACACACGCGCACACACACACACACACACACACACACACACACACACACACACACACACACACACACACACACACACACGCACACGTTCTTCAGTGTGTCAAAACCCTTAAGACCAGAGTCCACTTTTCACCCCTTCTGCCCCTGAGTGAGAGAGGATGAGCTCATTGCTAATTATTTCATCCACCCATAATGGCCTGCATTGATGATCCTATTAGGTTTAATGTATCTATTTATTTTGATGGCGAATGCAGCGGTGCTGTAATTAGGTGTTCATTATAAAACCACTTTGTTCAATTAGCCACCCTAGCTGACTAAAGCCATTGAGTGGAATAACATTAAAATGTCACGCTGCTAGATCCCAGGTGGTGTTTATGCTTCAGTAACCCAGCATGATAATCCGCTCATGTAGCGTCCTGTAGAACACAAAGACTAAATGTGTGTGAAATTATATGTCCCCTTATTTGATGGGAGCAAAGTGGAAGAGAATGATGATTGTTGGCATTGCGCATGCCGCTCCAAGTGTCTCTCATTCTAACCCATAAGCCATCAATAACTCTTCTCAAATTATACTTATTATACCACAATTCTGCAGTAAAACATTTATTATTGACTTAGAATTTGTTTCTATTTATTCAATTATTTTGACTGTTATATCAAGATTACTAAAGTGCATTGAAATAGCTGAGAAAAAAAATGCAATGTACAGTATAGTGTAAATGTAAGGCGGTGCTTGATGCAAAATGATCTGAACATGACAATATTAACAATCATAATGACTGATAATATAATACTATGGCATTATATTATATACATATATTAGCTTGAATTCATCTATTGCTAGTCATACGTATTGTACATGTATGCATGAAGCAGTCCATATCATATCAGTTTTTTCAATATATACTGTGGAGGATCAAAAATGTAAGCTTTTCCATGAATATGACATACTGTACAATACATTCACATTACTTTTACTTATTTTGGTTTATAAATACATACACACTTTAATTCTAATTTCACCCAAAGGGGGATTTTTGGGTCTTTTAAATGAATTCTTTAGCATACAGTATATACACATCTGGCATTACTCATAGGCTAAACTAAATACTTGTTTTTTTTTGTGTTTTTTTAGGTATTAAATAATTAGATAAATCAAAGTCATATACTTTAAATTGAATATTAACAATCAAATGTAAAGCACTGATTGTGATATTTATGGTCAAAAAAATAATAAATCAATTTAGGACATGTGTATTGCATTAAGTGATGCATAACTTGCAGAATTAAAACTGCACAAGTCTCAATACTTGTTCACTCGTACTGCTATATTTTAAAATCCAATTTGAATATAAAGAATGTCACTTGAACTCTACTCTACTATGCTACCATTTTGTGTTAGGTTTTGATCGCTGCTTATTAGCAAGTTTAGACTATTGTCCTCCGAACCTCTTTCATCTTTTCCTCTTTCATCCATTTCACTACACCTGTCTCTGCTCCCTTTTTTCATTTCTCACTCGGTCTCTCCCCCTGCTTCTCCCTCTCCCTCTCCCTCACCTCCCTCTCTCAGTCTCTCATTAATGCAGGCCAGCAGACAGTCTTTCTTAAGAAGGCAGAAAATTGCCTTACGTAACGAGTGGCTCGCTGTTTGAAAATACAAATGTGCACTGGTGACTGAAGCAGAAAATAAGACTATTGCACATCGGTGCCGGCGCATTTCATATGAATAATTATAAAGCATGGCACGGCACTAGCACGCAGAAGCCGGCCACTGAAATCTACAGAGAAAAGCTCCTTTTTTTATTTACTTAGAAATTAGGGATTATTTTTTTTCTGGAAAAAAAAAAAAAAAAAACAGAAATCCTGCACGAGGTGTCCGGATGAGCTAGTGGAAAAAGGAATGACTCTTATTTTTTTTTTTTTTTTAATGACATCTTGGCTAAGAAAAAGTTTTAAGCAGTGTTTTTGCATCATGAGAAACTTCTTTCACAGAACAGGGATATTAAGATCACATGAAATTTATAGACATAGACATTCCTCATATTGTTCCACATGTGGTTTAAACATGATTGCATGAAAGAGATGCATGTAAGAATAAATATTTACTATTTTCCCATACGGATTAAGTCGTCCATGTGCTTTTCATAATATTAGCTGCTTTTATCTGAACAGAGAATGAACTGGCAGCACAGTGATTATTTAATCTATTACATAATCATGATCAGGGGCAAAAAGCTGAATCAAATAGAGAGCCTGATTAAGTGCACTCCTTCATCCTCTCACTGTTCCCTCCTCTTCACCGCCATCAGCGCTTCCAAATTGTCTCGTTATGTAAACGTTTCCCTGTCCTCGCTCATAGTTTTGTCAGACATCCATCCTCCTCTTCTCTCGCACACACTCCGAATGTTGTAATGAAAGTAATAAATAACGCGGAAAGGAAAGGGGTAAAGGAACAATTCGAGAAACAGATGGACAATAACGTGGAGCACTTGTTAAGTTTGTTCCAACCCCTGTAGACCACCTGGAGGAACATATGGAAGGAACTGATCAATGCTGTCTTCAAATGTCGTAGATTCATCACTCCACTTAGAGATGATACAGTGCAAGTGATTGTAGTCGTGTGTACATGAGTATGTGAGTGTGTATTTGAAAAAAGGGTAAGTGTATTTTTGTGTGCGCATGTGTAAGGGTCTGGGTAAGGGTCTATGTGTGTGTGTGTGTGTGTGTGTGTGTGTGTGTGTTTGTGCGCGGGTGTGCGTGCGGGTTATTGATTGAGCCCCTGACCACATCATTGCCACACAGGCGCTCTCAGTCACCATTAATCTTACACGTTTGCCTTTCCAAATGGCAGCTGGCAGCCGCCGCTGAAAAAGCTCGGCCATTTCTCTTCATTAGCCGCGTTCAGTTTGGGACATGATAGTGCGCAGTAATCATTTACCATTACTTTGTTTATGAAGCTTAGACACAGCTGACCCTCACCAGACTGAATAGAGACCATCAAAAGATCACCAGCCATTGATTAGGCCAATATTAAAGTCATTCAAATGTTGGATTTGTATGGCAGGACAATAAGCAGCGTGAATAGGGATGGCATTCTGCGCAAATGTCGCCGAGCAGAATTTGATATGATGAATTAGGAATGTTTAGTTGTCTCATGTACATAGACTGGATTTTATTCATCTCCTTAGATTAAGATGTCTAGTTTTCATTTGTTTTTAATCATGCAATATAACTTTACCATTGATTATCCTGTGTCTGCCTATATTCAGGTGATTTATTATTCAAGTGAAATACCATAGATATTGATCATACAGTATCAGTGGTCTTGGGAAACAAATGTTAGCGAAACCGCTATCTTAATGTGTAAGAAAAAGACTATTAGTAATGGATCGCACCAGCGGTTTTTTTCTTTGATTTTACAGAAACTCATTCTCAGTATAGCCACTATATTACACTCGACTCGATTCACATACTGTCTTGATGCTAAAGCCAATGTGCCAGCTAACACTTCCAAGCAGAAGTAGCAGATGAGCACAGGTAGGGGGCTTTCCCACATTCCCGAATTTAATCCTCAGCCAGTGCGATCTCAAGATCAGAGAAAATGGAACGGCCTTGGCCAGAAAGTTTGTCAGAGTTCAGCAAAACATGTTGCCCTGAAGAATAAACCCAACAATGCACACAATTTTTAAATGTAGACCTCAACTACATCTACACTGTAGAAGGTTTTAAGTTCAAGTGGTTTCTAGATTGTTTGTGGACTTTGTTGTTAGTTTTTGCCTCATTATAATGGATCATGGTGTTTAAAAATGGGCTGAATTCCTTGTTTAGCGCATGGTCAAATCTATATTGGGGTGAGAGGGTGATAATATCCAACCTTGTGTGCTGAACAGCTATATACTGCACTGTAGTATGCGGCTGGTTAACAAGGTATGTAGTTGCAGTTATCCAAAGTAGCATCCCTCCATGTCGCTATTAGTCTCTCAGTTTCTCCTGTATACTGTACTTGGTTAAAATTTTTTAAAATGGTATGAGGGGCGTTCAAGTCAAACCAGGATTCTAGGGAATAAAGCACAGTACGGTGATGAGACTCTTAGTTTCAGTAAAATATTTGAATGGTGCAGATGTTTTAAATAAGGCCGTACATCCATGAACGATGGAGTTTCCACATTCGGTGAGTGGAACAAGATAACTTGGTTCCAATTTGTGAAAGAGATGCATCTGTCTATGGGAACTGTACACACAATTATTTCCCAACAAAACATTACATGCGATGTCCATGTGTATTTGCCATTAAATGGCTTCTTAGGAGACCATCGTCTCAGACGTGAAGCAAACTTCACTGTAACAGACATGGTACTGTACAGGTGTACTGAGAAACCTGCCTGTTTCGCTGGTACCCAAGCACTAGTGAAATGATTGATGTGATTACTGTTATAATGTTTGCTGTCTTGTACTATCTTGTAAAATGTACTATGTTGCTGCTTATCTTATCTTATCTTATCTTGTTGTCTTGTCTTGTCTTGTCTTATCTTATGTGAGAACTTATGGTGGAAAAGTGTAGATTTTAAGTACCATTTCATAGGCAGTGGTAGCTAATCCATCAGTAATTCAAGCATTTACAATTTGCAATATTGTGGTAATCATAAATGCACCACATATACCTGTATGATTCCCCATATCTTAACATAATAAAGTGTTTATAATGCATTTTAAAACCATACTTGGTTCATCACAGTAGGAAAAGAATGATGACGGACTAGTGTATTAAAGTCTATGCATGAAATTAGTTAGCAGTGATTTGAGAGGGAGGGGAGATTCTCTATAATGGCACATAATACAGTTAATTATCATGAGGGTTAATCAGTTGCATGATTGATGCTTAGTCTCAGACATTCAATCATGGTTTTATTGGTGCATTTGTCAGTTTACCCCCCTCCTCGTCTTATCTCCATTTGCATTCCATCTCGTTAAACTTGACCTCTTTCACCCATTATTTTACTCTAACAAGCAGCACATGATCAGTTGTATTTAAATACTGCTCCAGACCCTGATGATGTAAAGTCCTAAGCTGGATATAACCTTCAACTTGGGCCAAAGTCAGTAGCTCTTGCAAAATGAAAGTACAGTATGTGTAACTAAGCCAATATTACCTAGGTAATTTGGAAAGCATTAAAGTGTTTATGTTATAGTCCAGCTCATTTAATATATTATTAAATTAGACAGGTAATGTGGTAGTTGTGTGTGACTGTTAAGTGGGTCTTTTGGCAAAAAGCCAGCAATATAAAACACCAGACAATTTATTTTCACTTACAAACACTTTGCATTGCAAAAGTATGCAGATTCTGTATATTTTAATCTTATATAAAAATTATTCACATTTTGCTTATTTCTGGACATACTGTAGAACCGTAGCGGTCGAAAACAAGAAACAGTAGCTGGGGAATAGTGGTCAAGCTTGGGGAATAGCGGTTTTAATGGCATTTTGATGTACCCGCATAAAGGGAACGACCATGCCAAGGGCCCGAGAGAAGAACAGAGGGAACATAAGGGCGGGGTTTTCGGACAAGGTGGTAAGAAGTCTGCAGAGAGGAGCATTGAGAGCACGCTTGTTCAGTCTTTTATGAGAAAAACGGGGTGGCAAGACAGCTGAGAGAAAGGACGCAGTTGAGATTGGAGCAGCATGATGGTTGTTTTAAAAAGTGGGCAAAAGCACTGCATTGATATGTGTTGCTATGGTTATAGATAATAGTCTAAAGAGGAACAGGAAGACATGCTTCAACAAACACTCACAGTTGTATGTATGAGCTACGGATCCTGTGAATTACACTCCATTATATGTGCATTTATAATGCATTGCATTCCATCAATAATACCTTAAGCCTCTATAAATGCCTCCTAGGTCATTATGGTTACATGGAAAGCACTTTATAAGTGTAATAAAAGGAGTGCAAATAACACGCTGTAACATCTGTTTATAAGGACGGTAATATTGTAATGCACTGTGATACAGACTCGCTATTATACCTTGCTGTACAGATAATACATTATTTATTGAATAGATATTTTTTAATGTACTGTATACTTAGATTACTAACTCATTTACTGAAGTGTCATGTATTTTTTTTTCTTTTCAATTGAGGTTTAAGCCAAGAAATTCCAATCTATTATAAAACAGCACTGTAGATTCATTTTGTGTCTGTGCTTTTGGCTGTATCCTTCTTATAAGTTGTTCTCTTGTATAGTACCAACTTACACAGAGACTTAATGTACAGATACTCCACATGCATGGCTTTAAGAATTTGTCTATATTCTATGGTGGATTGTAAATGCACTTACAGTATAAGGCATTATGAATACTGATATCAACCTGTAATATGACACACACATTTTTTTCTCTACTCATCCCTGGTCCTATCACAATTTTAAATATAGTTATTTATGGTATGATGAAAGATGGTAAAAATGTATTATACTATAATAAAACTTCATAAATAACCACATTTAACATTTATCCAAATCAATTATTGCTTTCAGACACTGTCTGAAACATATTTCCACGTTTTTGTTACAGGGCTAATGCAGTTATCATTGGCAATTTATTTTTATCGTCAAAACACCTCTGGTTTCTCAGAGATCATGAACATTTACAGTAGTAACGGCAGTCACCTTAAGGCCAGTTGAATCGGATTGTGTTCCCAGTGAAAGCGATAGAGTCTGTGTGAATAGAAAAGGCAGAAAATGGACTCTAGCTTTTGGAGCGCTTTACTCGGGTGTACAGAGGTCTCTCTGTGCTAACACGGAACCATTTTTCCTTCCTTCTGGAGATTACATGGGTTGTTGCTCCATCTGACCGTGCCGGTCAAACGACCATTGCAGGCCACACAGAACTTAATAGAGTTTAAAATTTACTCACCCGCTTTGGCAAAGGGTGCAAAATGTGTGTGTGTGTGTGTGTGTGTGTGTGTGTGTGTGTGTGTGTGTGTGTGTGTGTGTGTGTGTGTATGCGTGCATGCGTGTGTGAGTTTTTGTGTGTGTGCGGATGAAGGATTTTTTTTTTCTCACTGAATGAGCAACAATATAAATAGTAATTCTGTTTAACTTGGTCTGCTCTCCGAAGCGATTCCTGAAAAATCACCTGTTTTGACCCAAATTCTGCAATCCACTTCTCCTAATGTTTCCCGTTCACATAACATCCTAACATAATAGGGGGATTTGTATATATTTATTATACTGTAAATTGACACTTCATTAACTGAGGTTAGCATCAGCAGTGGAGCTGTGATGATACTGATTTTATTGCTGAGTTGGGTCTGGTTTATGTTTTAGCATGCACACATGCTGTGCAGTTGGGTATTTAAGGAGATAAGGTGTTGGGTTTTATATGATTCACAGGGCACATGACATCCTTTTAGCTCAGTGGTGCTGTTGTGGTACATAGTGGAAGATAACAAGGATAACAAAAGTATATCTACGATAAATAAGGCCTAATCAGAGTAAAAGCCAAAGCATAATATTATAAGATATGTAAAAGGAACATATATGTTTATATATAAGCCTTATATTAGGTGTGTTTAAGTCAAACTGGGACTTGTAATGATATTTGTAGGCAATGAAAGTGTAACATTTATTGACATTTACAGAAGACTTTAAGCACTGTATGTACAGTTATGGGAATTTTACTTTTAAATAGTGACCAAGCCTGTAGGTCCATGAATGACGATCCCGGTTGAGGTGTTCTCGTGAACATTGAGCTAGTGGAACACCTGATCTGATCCACAGATAACTTGTCACCAACTTGCGGAAGAGACGCATCTCTCTGTGGGAACTGTCACATTGTGATCATTCACAAACACCACATGTACATTACAGAACTTTACCTGGTTGTTATTGTTACATCCACTGTGCAGTCCTGTACAGTAAAGTCCATGTTTGACCCATTAAAGCAATTCACTGATGTGAAGCAAGCAGCCCAATCATGGCTCCAACATACTGAGAAATATTTCTACCTTGTTGGTATCCAAGCACTAGTGACATGCTGGGATAAATGCATTAGCATAGCAGAGGATTATAAAAACAAATAAAAGTAGTTTTTACTCTCTTGACTGTGTTCTGTTATTCTGCACAATCAGAAGTTTGATTTGAACGTCCTTTAAAGCTGATATTCAATAGTTTACAGTTTGTCCCCAAATAATCCAAGTTTTATTTTCTTGTTTGAATGTTTATGGTTTAATAAGTGAGATTATGGGATTATCTGAAAACAATTTTTACTTTGTCCATTTTCAATAATGAAGTCTATTTTTTATGGTTTTGCTAGAAAATCAATATTACAACTATTGCATTTTTACTCATTTCAGTCTGTGCATATTAAGTTACATTTTCAGATCCGTACATTTAAAGATGCATTTCTTTTCCATATTATGCCCCGAATATGTGCATGTAAATTGAAGTCAGCACATAGGACAGCATGTTATTTATATGCAATTGTGTCCCCATGCCCTATTTGTCAGGAATGAACATGAAAATAAACAAGTCCTGGAAAAATCGTATGCAGACAAATGAAAACCTAAACAATAACCATATGACAAAAAGGTGGAATATTTGGAATTCATCAAATCATCTGAGAAATTGAGGGGTGAGAAGAGGGAATACACAACCAGTACATGCACAAAACAAATTGGAAACTACAGTATACATTAAAATTATTTACCATATTTAAATTAAAGGCAGAATTTTCACACAAATAAAATACATAAGTTAATGGTAAATTATGTTTTTTTTTTTACCTCTTCTTGTAAACAACAAAAACAACAACAACAACAACAAAAGCATGCTTATAGAATCCAAAAATAGTGAATCACTCTAAATAAGCATTAATGGCACCTTTATTTTTTAAGAGTGCAGTGAACTCTTCTCCACAATAATTCAGATCTGTTAGGATTCACACCTGACTGTGTTTCACTACCTGCCTTGAAGCAGGAAAACCTCCTCGAGCCTCTTCATGCATTTAGTTGTCACAGTTGCCAAATAGTGAAGTATGGAAGGACGCAAATCATTGCTCTTAACATTTAGGCCACTGATATTATCAACTGGCACTTGACTTTTGCCGAAGGACAAAGGAACGCTGGATGAAGAAAATATGATTTCTGTGATTAGGATTTAAAAAAAATAAAAAATAACTTTCAGTCCTGGGGACATAGTATCAATCTCATCCAATTTCAGGCCACCAACATGAAATATGATTTCATAAGACAAATGCGATGTCATTCTTAATGTGCTTAACCTTTACTGTCAATGAAAAAGTATTGATCGCTCTGTGGCATTTTCTCATCATTTGATTTCAGAAAGCCTGGTAATACATCGCTAGTGTGGTATGATGAAAGATAAATGGCTGCTGAGTGGTCTCAGTTTAACAAAGGTGGATTCCTTCCCGAGAGAGAGAGAGGGAGAGAGAGAGAGAGACAGAGAGAGAGAGAGAGAGAGAGATCTTATAAACGTGTTAAACCTGACATTCCTTGTAAAGTTACACTTTTTACACTTTTGTAAAACTAACATTTATGCTATTTATGAGATGCTAAATTTGGCTTGGTAATGAATTGAGATATTTGATTGAGATATGAAATAGTGTGTATATTATACACAATTTGCCAATGCCAATCAGCCTATAATTTATGTCTTTGGACTGTGGGGGAAACCAGGGTACCTGAAAGCAACCCAAACTCCATGCGCACAGACCAGAGGCGAGATTCACACCACCTACCCTGCAGGTGCGAGGTGACAATGCTACAGTAACCAGCATCTTGGCCCTCTTATTCCTAGGTGCTGATTTCCTAGCCAGAAACAGGAAGTCTTTTTTGCACACATTTGCACTCTGTAGGTCTAAAGTATTATTTTATTTTATTTTATTTTATTTATTATTTTTTGGATATTTTTTACAGTGGAGTTCTGTGAATATTCACTGTTTTTGTGGCTACTTTAACTAAATGCTATACAACACAGTTATTTTATCCAAACAGATAAGAAAAGGAATAAGACACTCCTTTGTGGCAAACAAGTGCCAAAATGCAACAGAAACAGATTCCACTAACTTGTCTCATCTCAGTTTATTTCAGGAAACAGCTTGCTAGCTAGCTAACATTAATCGACATATGCTAATCCATATGGCGCTGAATTAAAAAGCTCCAGCATTCATTATATAAATAGTAATTCTTGTTATCATGGCTTGTTCATTTATATTGGCTGGTGCTGACTGTCAAGCTAAATATCTGAGGTATCTGCCATTGTCTGACTAAACAGTTAGCGATGTCGATACTTGGTGCTTGACTGCCTCAGCTGTTCCCATGTTACTCAAATATATAGCTTAGCTAGTAGCAAGTAGCAAATTAATCCCCATTAGCAAACACCTATCAAAGTATTTAATGTATATTACATAAATGTGCAAATGTATATTATTTTAAAATTATAAATTTTTTAAAGAGAGAAAGGAATGAAAAAAAAAAGTTCGGATGTCTTATAACTACGTTTCTTGATAGTGATTTTATGCTAACTCTATCCCTTATTAGCGCAGGTTCCACCTGTACTATTTGTCTTAAAAGTATGAAGCACAGCATATATCTTCTACAAATCAAAGCTATACGGCTCTAATAGTACTGTTAGCAGTGATGTATTTGTTATGACTGCATTCTAATCTTTTCATTAGTTAAGCAAAAAAAAAACAAAAAACACTGGTAATATAAAAATGAAAACAAAATATTGCTAATGTATAGGTTTGTTCCTGGTTTGGTCTCGCTTTAAATAAGATATTAACTGACAAGAATCAGTGGGATCTGAGCTTCCATTTGCACCCTTTCTGTCTCTTCTCTCCATCCATTCCTCTCTTCATGCACTGTTTCTATTACCCCCTCATTGTGGCGAGTAATTGGACACTTTATGCGCAGACTCTGTGAGCTCTTGATCTATTTAAGCAACCTAATAAAAGGCTCTAGTCTGCCTCTTAGGATTCCAAATAGCAAACCATGCACATGACTTGATAGAAGGTTAGCTTGATTTATTAGCTCCGCACGAAAGTGTGTGTGTGTGTGTGTGTGTGTGTGTGTGTGTGTGTGTGTATGTGGTGTGTGTTAGGTGAGGAGGACATGAGTGAGAAAAAAAGGAAGCCATGAGGAATAAAGGATAAGAGAGAGGACAGTGTTTCTTTTTTAAATAGGGAAGGGACACAAGGAATTAAATAGTTTGCAGGAAAGCTGTGAGATGGAGACAGTAACAAGTTTTTATACTTCTTATCAGCCTAATTTCTGTGACCAGCTAAAGCATTAATAAGTATTTCAAATAAAGTCAACAAACCGAATATAAGGCTATTGAACTCAGTGTTGGTCAACTCGAATTAGGTCATTAGAATTAAGGTACAGTAAATAGCTTTTCCACATTTCTGAGTTTGATCCTGAATCAGTTATTTGTGGGCGGATTATTGAGGTTCTTCAGGACTTCCTAGGTCATTCCTGCTTGGATTGTAGAGAAATATTCAGAATTACAATAATTTGCTACTGTTCAACTACAAATCTTCCCAATCTGTCAAGATTTCAAATAATGATTAATCAAGAATTGACACAGTTTTGCTAAGTATGTACCTATGCTACGGTGCTTTGAACGCCTTTACAGTTACATGGTGACATGGAGTGATTCCCAACCAGCACAGCACTAGTTCATTAGACAGGGTGGCTGAAGTTTAAATTGCCATATAGAACTTTATGTAGAGTGGAAGAGGATGAAGTGATTTGAGGGTTTGCACTAGACTGTTAACTAAGTGCCTTTAGCTAGCTCTTCGGTTCATAAGAAGGTATACAAAACTGCGCTATCGACATCACTGTTAACATAAAGGATTTTATTGAAAAACTTGTCTTTTATATGGTCGCTGACCAAAAACATGTAGCAAGTCTTGACAAATCATAGGGGTTCGAGAAAAACAGTAGCAGTTCTTGACAAGCCTTGGCAATTTATAGCAAATTCCAAGTGTGTCTTAGGAGGTCCGTTGGTAAATTCTGAAAGTTGGTAGACATTTTTTGATGGCATAAGTTTGTAGGAGAGTCGTACTGTGACATTTTGTTGCTAATGTGTAGACTCAGGGTTGCCAATGAATGTAGGTATAGATTTAACCTGCACAAAGTTTACATGAGGTGTGGCTGAAAGAGAATTTAGAGAACGTGATAACAAACCAGATTTATTATACTGTACATATACAGTACCTATATAAAACCTGAAACATGAAACAGGACATGAATTCCAGGAAAACATGACAATATTGTATATACATACATTCTGTATAAAATTGCTTCTTTGGTTGTTATTCTTATCTATATAATTCGAAAATGTCTTGGAAACATCATCCCGATTTTGACACTTACCTGGTCAATTTGATTTGACTTTCACAAATTTTATATAACAAAAAGATTGTAAGTAAGTGTCTTTATTTCCTTATTTTTGTTTAGATCAATCCGCTAGCCAGCCAGGCAGCAGTAGCAGCAGCAACGATGGGCTCGATTGCTGGATCACAAGTGTTTGGGAATGCAGCTTTGCCAGGCCTGCAGGGCGTTACAGGCCAACTGGTCACCAATGCACAGGGACAGGTCAGTAATACACACAGAGAATTATATACCCCCACACGTACATATTCAGCCTTGTGTAGACACTGAAAGAGGTGACATAGTCAATTATCTTAATTGACCAATACAGTATGTATTTAAAATAAGTTTCATTTGGGTGAGTTTTTTTTACTTTTTCTTTTTTTTTTTTTACTAAAGAAGTATTATGCATTTTTTTTTACATGTTAATACTATGTCCTTGTTACTACATGAATTAAGATTTGTAAATGTACTAATTTCTGAAAAATGAGTTGTTTAATGTAAACCTGTCAATATTTACAGTACCAGTTTATTTTTTGTGTACTTTACTTGCATACTTTACTTCAGTGGAATTTTTGCCATGAAATTGTAATTGCAGAAAGCCATGATGTACTGTATGCTGCAATGTCTAAGTGAAAAGAATCACCCTAAAAAAAGTGTTATCAGAAATAGTAAAATAACTATTTATTCTGAACCCATAGCCATCTGCTTCCTTATTGACATATTAACCTTTTCGGTTTGATCCCAATCGTGGATGAAGACTTTAGCTTGATCTGATTTGAAAGCCGGATGTGAGTGTGATTAGCACGATTGGTCAGCGGCCCAGTTTTGTGCTTTCTTCCCCTGAATGTCATGCTTTGACTGGTCTGCAGTGTGCAGACAGAGGGGGCTAAACAGCTGACCTTGTCATATTTATATGGGCCGGCTGCAGAATTGTTCTATCGGTTGCCAGAGGCTTGAACGATGGAGCTTGTCAGAGCTAAGCTCTATCTAATGAATCATCTTATCACAGAAGAACCACTCTTGCAGTATACTAAAGGAAAGGAGTGTGTGGCGAATGATCAATTCTTAAACCACAACTAGCACCTGATTTTATCCTTGTCATCAAAATGAAGCGTATTATCTCTTAGGACAGGGTGTATTATTATTATTATTATTATTATTATTATTATTATTGCACTTCAGATTTTTTGATGTGCTCATGGGTATCACTTAAACTTTCTTAAACCGCATATCAGATTACAGATTATCATACAGTATATTTATTTTGTGTGTATTTGCGGTGACACTTTTCAGCATGTACAGGCAAGTGTGTGAACATGGTCAGCGTCTTGATGCTGAACATCCCTAATGAGCCTGGCGTGTGCTCGGTTTCTGAAGGCACCCGCAGGGCCTTGGCTGGATGTATCGCCGTTACGCTGGCTTTGATGGACCACGCTGTGCGTTTTTTGCTGTGCGTTCATGCTGTCATGGCCGCCTGACACAATCAGGTCATGGAGATGGTCAAAGCCTAGGGCTACAGCCTCCGCTCCTGACCTTATTACAGCAGCCTATTATTTAGTTTCAGCTCTCTAAAACACTTGTAGGCCTTTGAGCCTGAGCCCCCTCTTTCTGCTTTTAACGGTAAAGATACTAATACTGGTGATGCCCTGAACAGGGTGTGTGTGTGTCGTGCCACACAAAAAAGATAATACAATTAGAGGCACTGAATCTCAGATGAGACATTGAGGCTGGGCTGTGTGTTTGTCTTTTAGGCTTGAATAAAGGCCTGGTGCCAGAACTATCTTAGTCACATTGCATTAAGCTCAGTCTAAATCTAGTAGATTGTCCTTTAAGCCAAGAACCACTGCTAGAAACATCACTGAGCACAAGTGAGAATTTATATGATGTATTTTTTTTTTCTTGTTTAAAGAGCAGAGTGTGCATTCAGGGACTGTTCCACCTAAAAGGCAGCATGAACACAGAGTGAATACAGAATTGTTTTGGCAAATTTAAAATAAAACTCCAAGTCCTCACTCTGAGCTATAAATCCATCAAGTCAAGCTACATGCTGAGAAAAAAGATAGATGGAGTTCAGAGGTCTCTCTCTTCGTGTGCTCCCGTTTACACTTAAATATAAAGGAAGCCTCTGGGAGTTATTTTGTGGTTCAGGCTTGGAGGTAAATGGCAGTGGATGCTACCTTTCTCTCTTTATCACTGTAAATAGCAGTTCTGGAGATGTCAAGCTTTTAGCCTTTTGTTCATTGTTTGCGAGTTTGGCTATGGCTGAGCCTGCTTTGTTGACGCTGAACCTTATCATTTGTCAGCAAATTGTTGTTGCCAGATCCTCTTTGTTATTTGGAAGATGGTCGATAATTCGACTGGCTTCCATTTCCTGGCATTCTGTAAAAAGCTGGAGGTGTGCGAGACACTCCTTAACTGCTTCTCTGCGTACATAAGGCACTAAAAATGCCCGCTGTTAAGATACGTTTTGTCCTGTTATTGATATTTATGATGTAAGAAGTGTCATAAAGCATATCTTTTTCAATGCAATATTCAGTACAAACAGTATATTTATTTCAGGGGGTGATATTGGATTGTTAGGACTTCTGGCTTCTCTGCCAATATGAGTTGCAATCCTATTCTCCTCCGAATGAGGGGCACTAAGGGGGAAAATGGGCAGAGATATTGGCTGGTGACCATGGCAAACACTCCAGATTGGCCTGGCCTCAAGAAGGAGATGACATTTGTTGCAAAACAGTGACTTGTAACAGGAAGAACAGAGAGAAAGAGGGAGAGCGAGGATGAAATGAACACCTCGAGTCTACACTGTAAAATATGTTCCATAACAAAAACAACATATAGGATAAAGGGAGCAGAGCTGAAAGGCAAAAAGAAAATGTTTTTTGATATAACAATATTATATTTAATATAACAATATAACAATATATATATATATATATATATATATATATATATATATATATATATATATATATAACAATAAGTGCTCTCAAAAATACAAAAATAAATATTATGTACAGAAAATACATAGAGAATACAGTATGATTATGCTGTAAATAAAATACTGCGAGTGCTTGTAATGTGATGCAGTGAAAGAGGAATAAAACTCTTACTCGTATGTGGTCTTAGTTCCAGCTTGCTTCAGACCACCCAGTCGTTGATTAATTTCCTATGACAGCATGTTCAGTTATGTTTTATTCTCTACATAATAAATTATTTAACAAATTTCTTTTAGTATTTTAGAACCGACAGTCGAAAACCAAGGGGGTTCTTTGTTGCATACTTTGTTCGTTGATGCTTTTTTCTAATTCATCCTACGTAGCATTGAACGACATTGCATGTGAAAAATGCTCTGCCTTTGCAAGACAAGAGACAAGTGAATGGCTCTGTGCCGTCCTGTGCATGTGCGAGCAGGCTGTCATCTCCTCGCTGTTCATACAAATAGTAAAACCACTTAGCCCAATGAGGATGAATAATTGAGCAGAGCAGCTCCTGAGACACCAGCATCGTCACCCAGCACAATGAAATATGCTAAGTGGCAGGAGTGAGTGCTGAGGAAGGGATAAAGAGCAGGAGCACAGGAGAGAGAGAGAGATAAAGAGGGACGAAGGGAGAGAGTGAGAGAGAGAGAGATAAATTATCTTTCGCGTAATGTGAAGCAACGCAGGCAAATGAGCCGTGGAGAGGATGAATTACAGATCGCTGGCATGCCACTCCGTCGCTATTATGTCACTGAGAGAGGGATGAAGCAGAGGGGGAATGAGTGCATGAGTACAGCACAGAGGGAAGCACTGCTCTTAGTTTTTTATATTGTTTACAGGTTTGATAGTGCGATTTGAAGGAAAATTACTTCCTGATCTTATAATAAACACATGATTCAGGGGAAAAAACAGAGGTGAGAAATGACATCAAAATGTCATACAATTAATTATTATTATAACTGTATTAAAATAATAATAAAACAACAATAATAATAAAACAACAACAATAATAATAATTATTGTTGTTGTTGTTATTATTCACAATAATAAACTAATAATAATAATAATAATAATAATAATACTTTATTTTGGTAAATATATACCATTTAAATAAAGCTATTAAAATAGTTATTACATAATATTTATACTATCCTTTAGAATTAGAATGTAGAATTCTCCATTAATGCCGTTAGAATATTTCACATACAGTAATTATACATAATTACATAATTTATTATTATTATTATTATTATTATTATTATTATTATTAAGTATCCACTGCAGTTTTCTTTCTAGGAACCTGTCAAATGTTCCCAAACGTTTACAATCTGTCAGGTATTCTTAAAATTATACAGACATTTAGTCCCCATCAGAATATAAAACATAAACTGTAAATAAATCCACAATGAATGTCACTTTATGTAATAATGGAAAAATCACTGTTCTTTTTTTTTTTTTACATTTTAGATTGATTCAGTTGACCTGAATACTCATGTCCATACATTTATTATTTTTTACATATCTTAATTCGTTTTGAACTGCAGATTGGTCGTACTGTAGATCTTTATGATAGGTCACATATCTCTTTTTTGTAGCTCATAAATATTGAACAATGAAATCAGCACTTGTTTGTAAGTATGCTCAGATTATTGCTGTTCTATTTAGCATTCGCTTGATCTCATGTCATTACTTTGTCATGTTTGTACAGTAGGTGGTAGTTTATCATTCACATCAATTGGTGCATTGAGAGTAGACAGCTGAATAGAGAAGAAAGCAAAGGAACTGAAAGACATGAACACTGAATACAGGAGTGAAAACAGGGAGGCATTGGACTGGATTTGGGGAGAGCGTGTAAGTGTCAGGGAATTAAAATGTGTTTGTGTGTAGTAGCATTATTGGTGGAATGAGAGATGCCGTAAGTGCCACAACTGTGTCTCAACCACTTTCTAAGTTACAGAGCCACTGAATAGACACAAGCTGTCCATAGCAGACACACACAAGCACACACACATTTCATCTGGTCTTATAATGGATATGAGTCAGTGGTGTGCACCAGTTAACACAAATCTACTCACATCCTGACCTTTACTAGGTGTGTATTATATGAGTGTGGAAGTCAGCACACAGGCTGTGTGTGTGTGTGTGTGTGTGTGTGTGTGTGTGTGTGTGTGTGTGTGTGTGTGTGTGTATGTGTACCTACATTTTCTACAGCACTTTGACCTTAGCAATGCTCAAACCACTTTGATGGATAATCATGTGGGACGTACCTGACAGTTCTAAGCAAAACAAACCTGATGATCTGCGGTTTCTAATACAAGGACGTATAGATGTCATCATTTTGTGACTTCTTTCATTTCCTCTAAAGTAAACAAACTCTTTTCAGACCTGCGCTACAATGGACTGGTTTTTACTCCGTCAATACGTATTACTTACAAATACAGTACATATTGTATTTGAAACAGAGATCTTTTCTTTTTCCAGAAATAGAAATCAAGTTACGGGCATTAATGCAATATACCAAGAAACAACTTGATGGTAATTAATGAAAGTTGGCACGAAAGAATTTAGCAAAAACATACTTGTTTGAATAATAGATATATTAACAGCATTTCCGGGTAGTGGATTTTTAGATCTTACTATTTAATGTTTAATCAGACACTTCCTCATCATATTTTAATGTTTTTCCCTTGGTTTTAGCACATGTGCTTCTACATGATTAATCATACGTCTACATATTTATTTTTTTTGTTGGGACTGAATATGCCACTGAATAAACTATAAAATCGCTCTTTGTTTAACCCTGTATTTATAGATAATTGGTACAATCCCCCTGATGCCAAACTCTGCAGGACCTTCCAACCAAACAGGGGGTGGGACATCACCTCTCCAGGTCCAGCCAATCACACCGCAACTGCTGACCAATGCACAAGGCCAGATCATCGCCACGGTGATCGGGAACCAGATCCTGCCTGTCATCAACACGCAGGGAATCACACTATCACCCATCAAACCTGGACAGCAGGTCAGCACTATTGTACCACTATACTGCATGGAAACACATGGCTGGACACATTATACATACATTATATGGTACTATAGTTGATCTCTCAAGTACATCACTATAGTACTGTACATTCCTACAGTACATCAATAGACTATATCCTTACAGTACATTGCTATTGTACATCACAACAATACATCACAGCAGTAAATTGCTTCAGTACATTGCTATAGGACATCATTCAGCACAATGCTACATTAACTTAATATAGTACATCAATATGGTAGAGTACTAGCATATATTATTTTAATACATCAATACAGTATCTTACTACAGTACATCACCAACTCTCAGTAAAGTAGCTTACAACAGTACATCACTACAGTACACTACTATAGTATACTATTACAGTATATCACAACAGTACATTATTTCAGTACATCATTACATTACATTACTATAGTACATAGCAACAGCACATTATATCAGTACATTGCAACAGTACATTACAAGAGTAAATTGCTACAATATATCACTATGGTACTTTTTTTTTTTACCATAGTACATCGCAGTACCACTGTACATTGTTATTGCGCAATATGATAGTACATTGAGACAAATCACTACAGTACCTTACATACAGTACATTACTAGAGTACATTATTGCAGTACATCGAAGCAGTAGGTCACATCAGTACTTTTCTACAGTACATCAATAGATTACATCACAACAGTAAAGTATTGCAGTATGTCAAAAAGTACATGTTACCATAGTACACTGCACCACTACAGTACTTTAATTACAATATATCACTACAGTTTATTAATAAGGCACCTGGCTAGTGTAGATTACTGCTGTTTATCAAGCATATCACTACAGTGCATCTCTTTGGTGTAGTATAAGTAAGAAAATTCCAAAATGTTGATAAATATATATATATATATATATTAATATATATATATACGGTATAGACATAATACATGTATTACCGTATTAATGTGTTTTTCTTTAACTCATAATAAATAAAACAACCGCTTTCGGTTTCTTTGTGACTGTGTAGTAAGAAAGAGATAGGTCTGTGTGTCACTCAGTGTGTATTTGTGTATGTTTGAGTCTGTGTAAGAGAGAAGTATTACATTATGTGCAAAATAATTAAGTGCTCTTGTTAATATACTGTAGGTGTAGATTTTCAGCCTCATCACCAACACATATACGCATGCACGCTCACATGCACGCACAAACATACACACATACAGTACACACACAGGCATTTGTCTTTACTACACTACTGATATATACCACAGACAAATGATGCTGGTCCATAGCCCACCCCATGATTTAGATTCATTCAGTGGGAAAGTGCACCCAGGTTAATCTCGTTTCTCGGGGAGGTGCTGTGTGTCATTTTCATAGGCTGTTTGATCACTCGTGCGAACACACTAATGTGTTTGTAATAATGTTTATGGTTTTGTGTGCACTCTAAAACGCCAACCATTTCTATGTCCCTGATAATTTATGGCTGTCAAACACAACTAGCTCTGTGCGAGCACCGCAGATTCAGGATAATTCTCCAGCAGCTGTCGACAGTTCTGACAGTGTATGCAACACTTGTTCTGACATCCAAACACACCAACACAAACACAAACACACACACATACACACTCTGTCTCTGCAGAGTATAATTAATAGCACTGGGGACTAGAACAAAAGAAGCCAACCTACGTCTTCTCCCCGTGAGCCGCATCGTCTTGATCTTGTAAAAGCAAATCAACTGTGCATATAACATGAACCTATCAGTTTTATGCTCTTGACACATAGCTCCTAATGACAACCTGCACAACACCAGTAGAACTCTGGTTACTCCTTTCACTAAACTGGAGCATCTGTGATTCCCGTTAAGCAGAGAATGCCAAATATGCCAGCCTTCCCATTGTGCATTTTTAATGTGAATATGACAGCAGTGTTTTAAAAAAAGTTTGGAAAGATAACTGATCAGAACTAGCACATCATCTAATCCAATGCTTTATCTTAACCAGGCGGTTCAACACCAACTCTGCAGATACTCCATAATAATCTTTTTCTTCTTTTAAAAAAAAAAAATCACATACTGTATATTCTAAATAATAACTTGGTTTTCTGGATGTGCACTATTCATGTCACTCCACTTCACTATAAAAGGTGACTACTCCACACTCATACTTTACTGTAACAAGCCAAATTGTTATTTTATAACAAATGAGAAAAAAAATAACTAATTTATAGACCTAGCGATTCTCTCTGACAATTTAGTAATTGCGATATTGAATCATAAGAATTTTTTCTTTTTTTATCTTAACATGCAAGGTCGAAATCAATACAACTTTCTTTTTACTTGGTATATCAACAACAGTTTGACAGCAAAATGAGACATATCCATTTAGGCACTTTTGAGATTTTTTTTTTTTTTTAAGAAGTTTTACAAGCTGTTAGAAAAAAAAATTGTGCAAAAATTGTCCATGTTAAAAAGTACAGATGGCAAAACTATAAATCAAAATAGTTTTTGTTATATCAGTGTGAATTTTTTTGCAAAATGCTATAATTTCACCTCCCTAGTTTTTGGCCCAGTGAATAAAATATAAAATAACATGCACTTGTGTTTGAGGCCAAATATAAATATGCAACTTCCTGTCAATTGTAGTGTTTGATTTTTAATATAAAGAAATATGGCAAACTTGTGTTTTTTGGTAGCATGTCACTGACAGCAACTTGGAACAAGGGACAAAAGGGTGGAGTTTGCCCTGCACCTTCAGTCTTCCCCTTCGCCAATTTTCAATGTTACTCAGCACATACATTTCTGGTCTCATAATGCCATAATAGAGTCCAGAAATCTTGTTTGCAGACTTATCCAGGTGTACCAAATCCAACAACTACCCACACATAGCTCATTTATGTTATGTATCTTGTACACCGTATTGTAGCATTCTCTCTGCTTAATTTCCTTTTGTAAATATTATTTTAACAAAAGTTGGATGGGTTTTGCATCATGGCTTCCAAATCCAGCAAAACCAGTGCTGTATACAGTATATGCATACTGTATATAATTTTTTTTTGCATTGCACATGATTGGCTGATGGTATAACTGCATGAATAATGAGGGGTACAGATACACCTACAGTACTTATGACCATGATACATATTTTCCTTTTTAATGACAATGGTACAAGTGCTTCTATTAATGATCATGGCTGTTGAAGGAATTTCCAAATTCCATTGCACACCTGTTTCAGTATCTAACATTTCCAGCATTGTGTGTACGAGTCAAGAGCGTGACTGATATTAAAAATGGCATTTCATCTATTCCAGGTTTTTCTTACATTCATCCCCAACTTATTTACTCTACACACACTGATCTCATGCATTCTTTGTTACTTAAAGTTTTGTGTGTTTGTTTGCATGTGTGTATGTTTCTGCAGTTGTCCCAGGCTGCCCAGGCCCAGCCACCTCCCCCTGTGTCTCAGCCAGGCCTGCTGCGAATGCCTCACAGCCAGAGTCCTCTCCGCCAAGCTTCTTCATCCTCCTCAACATCTTCATCCTCATCTTCAGCACTCAGCGTGGGGCAGCTGGTTAGCAGTAAGTACAAACAGTTCATCCTCTGACATACATGCACACACACACAAATCTTGGGTAAAATTGTGAAATAGTGGTTATAACAGGCCCGAACTCTGAATGCATTTGAAGGTTAATGTCTTGACTATTATAAAGCATTATATTATAAAGGTCTGATCCTACCAGAATACAAAAAGAAAAAAGAACTTAGAGCTCTGAAACTGTTTTAATCCTCCACGTATCAAGGTCTGCCATCTACATGGCCGAAAGCTGTACTGATATTTATTCTTGTCTTTGTCTGGAGCCGAAACAGTATTTGGATTGTTTTTGTGCACTTTTTCCCTTTGTGACTGTGTGCATTAAAAAGCGTTTGTGTCATAAACAGAGCCTTGTGTGCAGAGTTGCTTAGCCACCACATATAAATCACTCGCTGCTGCCTGTCACAGACCCGGCGTCTCTTTAAAAAACTGCTTTACTTAGATAAATTCTCATTTGTCACAGGCAATTGCCTTAAACCTGTTTCAAAGCCATCTGCGATGGAGTTTTGAATTCAATAAAAGGGAAGTTGCCATTGATCGACTTGTTACAAACGCAGCCAATGGTCTGTTTCATATTTCTTTTCTACCCTTCTTCTGTGTCAAAATGTATGTAATACCTCTGGCATTCTCTATTCATTTCATCAATTTGCTGCCATGGTGCAGCTTTCTACGCCACACTGTATTTTTCACCGTGTCCTTGTCTAGTGCAAATCTGGAGAACATGGGTTGAAAGAAGTATGGAAAATCAGTGACCCAGAGCTACAAAGGGCTGAATGTTTGCTTTGATCGGACTCAATGAATTAAGGCTTTATATTTTCAGTTTTCTCTAAAGAAATAGAAAATTACTTCCCTATTTCCAGTACTTATTTATTTATCTGGTTTCATGGTATTGCTATATTTATATTACACAGCCCTCTAATCAAAAGTATTGGAACGGCAAGGTTAAATTCTTTTGTTTTTCTTGTGCACTCAAGGTACTTTTGAGATCAAAAGATGAAAATGAGATAATAGTTCAGAATTGAATTTAATTACTGAATATTTTTTAAATGTCTAGACATGGTAAGCAAATTAGAACTGGCGCCTTTGCTGGCAGTCCACCGGGTTTTTAAGTCAGCAGTACTGTAACTACATTAAGCTAGGGACCTCACTAGCCCACTGACCTCAGGAAACGATTGTCTTCGTCTTTTGTCATGCTTTTGCCAAGCATTTAGCACATCTTCCTTCTGTTTGTGTTTGTTTTGTGGGGTTCCCCCCTTCAGTCTCGTCTTCAGGAGGTGAAATGCTGCTCAGTTAAGGTCCGATGATTGACTTGGCCAGTCTAAAAATATCCCCCTCTTGTCCCTGATGAAGTCCTTTAATGTGCTGCAGTGTTTTGGGGTGATTGCCTTGCTGCCTGATGAAATTGCTCACAATTAGATTGGATGCATTTTTCTGTGAATTGGCAGACAACATGTTCCTGTAACCTTCCGTCATCAGATGGATTAGGGATCCTGTTCCAGAAGCAGTCATGAAAACAAACTCAGTGACAGTACTTCACCGTGCTTGACCAAAGACCTTGTATTTTTTTGCTCATATTTTTTTAGTGACCTTTCGTGTCTCATTTCTGTAAATACATTGTTTTTCTCCTATAGACGTTTCTCTGTTTTTTGTCTTCATTTGTCCTTTTTAAAACAAATGCAGACTTCACAGTGAAACTCAAAGTTCAGGCCACAAGCTATCAATAACTTCAACACTCAGTCTAACAGGGGGCTGCCGAGCAACAAGATACTCAAGATACTATTACTGTATTTCTGATCATGTAAAAAATGGATGTAAAAAAAAAAAAAGTGATGTGTTCTTAGTTGTCTATTTGTATTTGTTTTAGAAAATATCTACAATTTTTATCTTATTAATTTAAATCTCAATCCCAAATGTATTTAGTGTATAGAAAACACATATGAACTGACCGTGTCGATCTACACCTTGCGAATGGTCCTTATTCTTCACAATAAAAAGGGATGTATAATGTAATATGGTGTTAAACAGCCATTTCTATCATATGTAACACAGTATCTTTACCATACTTATTATTTCTGGTTTTCTCACATTCCCTATGCAATACAATAAGTATTTGTAAGGCATATCAAGTCCATTTTTTTTCTTGATATGAAGTGATATTGTAACTATATTTAAGTCTAATTTTATATTAATTTAATTTTCATTTAGCTTTTAATAGATTTGTGTGATAGAATAGAAAGTGCTATTGAATTATGAAAAAGAAACTCGAAGTATGATTGCAAAATGTGCCAAAAAACAAAAGAAAAGAAAAGAAACAGATTTTTGAAAAGTCAGACTAAGCCCCGTGTCAAATGTACTTTAACTTATCTGACAATAATATGCTGGTGGGTGAGATGCATTGCACCAGGCAGAAGGTTAAACTATTAAATATTTTCTAAATTATTCCTGCAAAGTTTCTGCAAGTTTTTATTTTCTATGGTCACACCATCTGTCGCACTCAAAAAACAAAAACAAAACAAATGAAGGCAATATGGAATTGCATTTCGTCAAGTACTGTCTGTTAGCGTTGGACTAAAAAAGAAAAAGAACTTCTCGAGTTTACCTTTAAATGAGTTTAACTGTATCTCAGAATGTCTTTCTAAATATAAGTCATTTATCTTCATCTTCATCTCCACCATTAAACATTACAAGGCCGTAGCAGAATCGAGTCCTGCTCCATGTTTGAAGATCACATTTACTTATGAGGAATGACAAGGGGTCGGTTCAGTAGGTTTTTACCTTCAATATGCCCCGAGGATCCTTTAATAATTCATTGATAATGACCAGCATGAATAATTGAATCTGCCAAACTTTTTTTTCCCTACATAAGCAGAATGCTAAGCAGGACTACAGTGTGAGACAACACAAAAACACATTTTATTGACTAGCTATTACATATGCAATGGGAACAACTTCTTTCATCCAGCACAGGTTTTTGGATAACAGGAAATGATATGATGTGTTCTTGAGGGCACTATAATTCAATTCATTTTTTAATTGAGTTAACGTAGGATAAGGGAGGAATTTTAGACAAAAAGGCCTTGAATTTATTACGGGGGGGGGAAAAAAATGCTTTTTCAAATCCCTTTTTGGAGTTCTGCAGATGCAAGAGATGAGCTTGCTAAGGTTTTCACTTTAGCAATGAATATATCCTGTGCCATCGTCACTATAGATATAAAGTTTAATATGTCAGTAAATAATGAATTGAGCTGTGCCCTTGAAATCCCTTTCAATCGATAATTTTTGTTCTCTCATTTTTGACAACTCCTATCACAGGGACAGGATAATTAAACATAAAATACCCCATTTCAAGGTAACATGTTTTGACAGTTATGTTCACTTGTTTGTTTGTTTTTTTCTTTTTTTTTCTGCTTCTCAGACCCTCAGACTGCTCCGAGTGAAGTGGATGGTGTGAATCTTGAGGAGATTCGTGAATTTGCCAAAGCTTTTAAAATCCGTCGTCTGTCTCTGGGTCTGACGCAGACTCAGGTGGGCCAGGCTCTCAGCGCCACAGAAGGGCCTGCCTACAGCCAATCTGCCATCTGCAGGTAAGGAGGGCCAAGTGCTGCTCAGAAACTGGCATGCAATAAAATGTTATAATATATGGGTTAGGGTTAGGGTATGCCTGTGTCAGTGTGAGTCCACACACCTGAAAGTTATTTTACAGTGTAATTACTGTATATCAACTCCAAAAGCACCTAAACCCTGATGATTACACTATCCAACCCTAACATAAAAATTTGCACTGCCTAATGCAATTATTCAAAAATCAGTTTTAAGAGAGCAGAAGCTGATCAGTTTTAAAGCCAATGCAGCACAATATTACTATGACTAAATCTACAGATGTACCGATAATGATACTCTGACTACATGTCGTACATGTAGACCGATGTCATTACTAAGGTTACTTTGTTTTTGATAGCAGAGACTTGAGGGAAGAAATTCTTTTTGACAGACAAATGATAAATTGGATTCATTAGATGCAACTGGAACAAATATTCAAATTCTGCCGTCTTTATGAAGCTATATATGTATAAGTTTCACATTTGTTAATTTTTTTTTTTCATAAATTAATTTAGAAATTAATTTGGTAGTTAATTGGTATTTACCATTAACTTATTAACAGTTATTATCTTTTAACATTTTAAGATCAGTAATCATTATATTTTATTAAAAGATAATGGATGAATAAAACCCAAAAATAATATATTCAAATTACATACTTACTGACAGCAAACAAAAACAACAACTAAAACCTAATGCTATTAAATGCCCAGAAAAAGCAATAAGAAAATTCTACATACGAAAATAAACTACATAGTGTCCATAAAATAAAGCCTCATACCTACTCTAAACTCTGATTGAGTATGTCGCTATCCTGTCACCATCCTGACCTCCATATTTGCCAGTCTGATCATGCACGCATGGGATGCTCTGGACAAACAAGTCCGCTCCACGAAGGCTACATCCTGCACTCAAAGGATCTGCTAAAAAATGTTCTGGTACAGTACACCTTCTACCAATATTACGGCTGATTGGTATTTCAAGCCCTGTGTATGCACAGTAGTATACCTGTATATTTAAAGCCCTCTAAAACAATTATTCCCACTATTACTTGTACTCCTTCATCAAACATCACAATTCGTCGCACTAAGGCATTTTATGCATTTATTACACATATTAATGAACACATATCGATATAACACAGGCTTATGAACCACCACCAAGTGCAACAGGGAACTGAGAAAAGGAATAAAACATCAGTGCAATAAGTATCAGTATCTCACACAGGTAAAAAATCCTAATGAATATAGTAAATAAATATAGTACAATAAAGCTATAGGATACATCTACAGTACGCAGCCTTTAAGTCAGCCACACGTGGCATTGGCACAACGCATCAAACTATATGTACTGTATATGTACTGCGCTTTTAACAGTTGTCATTGTCGCAAAGCAGCTTTACACAATCAAAAGAATTATTTAAGTTTGTATGGAATGTGAATGTGTACAGTATGAATCAAAATGGTCAAATAGTCCCTGATGAGCAAGCCGAGGGCGACAGTGGCAACGAAAAACTCCATGAGAAACCTTGAGAGGAACCGGACTTATTTGGGTAAAACAGAAAGCCGGAATTGATCTGCATTCATACTGTGTGTTAGGTGGCAGGCAGTTCAGTGTGACAGTTGTTGACAGATGTTAATTGATGTTAATCTGGAGTCCAGGTAATTATTGGAGGCTCAGGTAGACTATGGTAGTAAATGTGCTCACCAACCGTGAGAAAGAGGAAGGCTAGTATACATTATAATGCAACAAACGCATTAAATCAAAGGCATTACACAATTTTGGATGCACTTACATCAAGGGTCCTTATTATGCTGTAGCAAGTCACAAGAATGAAATCGAAAGTAGGATATGTATTCAAAATATAACCTTACACTGATTTTCCCCATCATACAGTAAATGAACATTTACTGAGTAGTTTTCTCTTTTAGAGCTGATCTTTCATGAATTCTTAGGGCAGGATGATGAGCTCTTTCTGTGTATGTGTCACAGCGAGGCCATGCAATTGTAAACATTTCATCCCATCAACATCAAAATGCAAATAAAACCTGAAACAGTATGACAGGACTGAGGGGGAAAGTGGCCACGGAATTAGGAAGCTTCAAACTAATGTTTCAAAAATGATGCATGAAAGATTTATTCTTACCAATATATATATATAATTCAGATAAAATAATTAAAAATGAAGTGAAACATACATTAAAAGCCATCATGTTGCAAAATAAATGGTTGAGGTGTAAAGCTTTAACTCCATGTTCTTTCATCTAGGTTCTTTAGCGAGAACACATGGTTTTATTTATTTATTTATTTATTTATTTAGTACATTACACGTTAATTCGTGTGACATTGGACATGACAGACTGCTCTATGTTCTGGGGTTTAACAGCAGATTTCACATGCTTTCCTTTGGTTAAAATCAACAAAGATGAGTAGGATAAGGGTGCGTTTTTTCTTTTTTCTTTTTTCCTATCTAGGCTCTTGGGACTCATATAGTCTGTGCTCAGTCAAACTCAGCTTGACAGATGTCTCCATGTTGTCTGATCTCTCATAGCTTACACTGAGAGAAAAAAAAAATCTTTACTCCTTTTGCTGGCAGTCACATAGAGGATGTGGTCAGTCCTGATCAAAGCTAATGGATCGAAAAGCTCGGATATTAATGAATCCCTTGAAAATGTTCAAATTATTCTTAGTGTCGATTTCACACTTGCATAAAATGTTACAAATCCTAGCATGGATTAGATTTCCTGGATATATACAAAAAAAAAAAAAAAAGCTGCTAATTTCTTTGAATCAATTGTTAAAAAGGTTGTATACAATATTCCTGTAATAATTGATTTTTCTCTTTCTCATACGTACAATGACCAACCGTCTGCAGCACAAATAGCACTTAGGATGCAGTGATGCGTATGAACGCTTCCAAAATGGGTACTGCATAATTTGGAGATGGAAACCGCTTTAAGACATTTAAGCCACGTGAATGTATATCATTAACCCACACTAAAACACCGGCTAACATGAATGATTCATGTACTATCTACTGACTGTTATTTGCAAAACAAATTGGTTGGAAGCAATGCTTAACATTGGGAAATATACATAAGAGTGTCCTTAGGATTGTCTCTCATGTGCATCTTGTATTTTATCAGGCATGCACTTATTTAAATGAAAAGAGACAAAAAAAAATACTGTATATAGCTATTGAGAGCATGAATTCCTTAATTCCTTGATGATTATGTTTAAAACAATGCTAGTAGACACTGAGCAATTAATGGGATGTTTTATATATAATATAAAGTAAATCACTTATTTATACCCAGGTTTGTACCCAATACAAATTTTGAAATGTACCCAGTTTGAAATTAGGGAAAGCATATGCATACACTGTATAGTTTAGGTTAAAAAACAAACAAACAAACAAACAAACAAAAAACATCTTTTGTTTTATGTGTATGTTTTTTTCAGACACTTATTTTAATTTCTGGTTTAATTTTCAATTGTAAAATCCAAATCTCTGGCTTTTGCTAACTCCTCTGTCCAGTGTTCACATAGGGCCGTCACTCATCCTCATGTTAAGACTAAAAAAAAAATATGTCTCGTTGCATTTCGGGTCCTGAGAGCAAAGGCCTTTGCCCCTGCTCGAGGCGTCTCCTCAACTGCCAGTTAAGATTCCGTCAAAGACGTCCTTGCAGAAGCCTGGGACTCTTCTCTCTCTTCCCCCTCTGCTAGGCTTTTCTCGGCTTGTCTGACAGGTGTAAGCTGCTTAGTGAACACCCTCATCCACTATCATACACACTTACATTACAGTGGCTCTGTGAAAAGTCTATAGAAGATGGCTTTTTTACTTTTCTGTTGAATAACAAACGTGAAAGAAGATATGATTTTATCCTCAATATGATCTTATGTAATCAATTTTCAATAAGCATGATAAATAAAAAAGTAACTAAATCAGTCCTAATATAATAAAAAATATATATATTTGTAATATTTTACATAAAGGTTAATTAATTAACACGAGTTAAAATGAGCTTCAGCATTAATCCATCATGCAGAACACTAACACTTTATATTTAAAAATAAATAAATGAATAATAATAATAATAATAATAATAATAATAATAATAATAATTAAAGCCACATTACAAACCTACATTTAAGTGAAAAGGAATAAACCATCAGTACAATAAGTATCAGTATCTCACACAGGTAGAACTCATAATGAATATAGTAAATAAATATAGTGCAATAAAGCGATAAAAGATCTACAGTACGCAGCTCTTAAGTAAGCCAGCTACCTACATCTTATCTGGCAAAAGGTCACAAAATTATTAATGCTTAGAAACATGTTATATATTGATTTGCAATCATTTATGTGGAATATTATTTAGTCATGGCACCTATAGTTATCATTTAAACAAATATCAGTTAATATACATTACATTACTTGTTTATTTAGGGAACCTTAATCTAAAGTGCTCTAAAACAAATCTGAAATCTAAAAATAATAGGTGAAATTAAAAGATGATGTTAGTAACAATGACATGTCTTAAGTATTTACACACACCTGCATACTATACTGCTGTTTTATAAGATATATTACAGTGGTGGTTTAGATAAATTAAACATAAAAAGAGCATATAATGCATAAATATGAATAATACCTGGCTAAGTCAGTGAAAAGCAAACAAAATTATTATACAGTATTCATGATTGCAAAGTGTATTTTTTGCAAGCATATGCAAAACTGGTTATGATGGTGGGGGGCGGGGGGGGGGGGGGGTGGTTAGGATGGTGTTCAGAGTTGAAAAGCAGTTTGGTATTAAAATAGTTGTGCATTGTAGTCAATAATTTATGCCATAAATGTGAATAAGTAATGTTTTTTTACATTTAAATGTAGCACATTTTGTTGTTCATGAAAAGAGCAAGGAATATTAAATGAGGTAAAAAAACATCAATGTGTTATGTTGCAATCACTGTGCATTT
The DNA here is from genome assembly GCA_030347435.1 of Clarias fuscus. Taxonomy (NCBI): domain Eukaryota; kingdom Metazoa; phylum Chordata; class Actinopteri; order Siluriformes; family Clariidae; genus Clarias; species Clarias fuscus. The sequence goes on from CM059226.1 coordinate 11,674,359, forward strand.
GAGTTAAACAACCGCGTGTAAGCCCACTTAGTCTGTTTAATTATAGCAGTTGTAGCAGATGCTGAATCATTTTGGAGCATCTGAATTTTTTTTTTCCATTCTGTGGAAGTGTCTCCTCAGTCCATCACTGCAAAGTGAGAACAGAGAGTTACAAAAAAAAAAGAAGAAAAAAAAAGGCTGTGTTTAAAACATAGGCCCTATTGCTGATCCTAAAACATAGGCATATGAATGCTGACGCAGCAAGACAGTGACATAAGATAGACTCTCTGTCTTACTGGCAGCTTGGAGCAGGAGACTCTTCCTGAGAAACTGGGTCAGGCAGCAAACCCCGTTCGCCCAGTCAGGGCAGCCAAAGTAAGCTTGTTCTCTCTCAATTCTCCCCCAGACACACCATCCTGAGAAGCCACTTTTTCCTACCACAGGAAGCCCAAGAGAGCACTATAGCTAGCAGTCTGACAGGCAAACTGAACCCTGGCCTTTTATATCCTGCCAGGTTTGAGAAGTTGGACATCACGCCAAAAAGCGCCCAGAAGATTAAGCCCGTGCTGGAGCGCTGGATGGCCGAGGCAGAAGCCCGCCATCGCTCGGGCATGCAGAACCTGACCGAGTTTATTGGCAGTGAGCCATCGAAAAAGCGCAAGCGCCGGACCTCTTTCACACCACAGGCCCTGGAGATCCTTAACAGCCACTTCGAGAAGAACACACACCCCTCGGGCCAGGAAATGACTGAGATAGCTGAAAAGCTGAACTACGACCGTGAGGTGGTCCGCGTCTGGTTCTGCAATAAAAGGCAGGCGCTTAAAAACACAATAAAGAGGCTGAAACAGCCGGAGCTCGGAGGTGTCGCACCTATGGACCCTCTGGCTGACCCTTTAGAAGAACATCCATAGATCAGCCGGACATACATGAGAAACAAACAAAAAACAACAAAAATGGACTACCAGTGATTCAATGGACTGAACACCCTAACACCTGGATGTTTCTAACATGTACTGTGATGGACCACCAACAAGGACAGAAATGGTAATAGGAGTGTTGTAATGACTTTGAATTGAAGAGACTCGAGTAAAATAAACTCTAAATGCTTTCATACAGTATTTGGGGTCCTTGTCAGGACAAAAGCAGAGAATTTACACTAGAGATCACCCCTAAATCAAGGACAGCTATAAAACTACTACAACCAAAGTCTGATGTGTCTAATTCCTGAAGAGTTGTTCTTTTTTTTGTTGTTGTTGTTGTTGTATATTTTATTTTGTTTTTTTGCAAATGTGTTCCAAATTTTTACATTTGTACTGACCAAAGGGGGGGGGAATATATATATATATATATATATATATATATATATATATGTGTGTGTGTGTGTGTGATGGGCATTTGGGGTGGTGGGAGGGTGTAACATTAGCTTTGTCTCACTTGCTCACTTGGGTTTATATGTAAATATTACAATGATTTTGTCTTCAAATTGAAATCACAAACTCTTTGGAAACTTTGTCTCAGAGATGACCACATCATATACCTGTGGTCTTTTCTTTAGTCACCTCACACCTGTTTGTAATGTTATAATTTTAAAGATTCTTTTTTTTATTATCTCTGGAAGAATGGGTTATATGTCAAAGGTGGTCGATATGGCAGAACCCAACATTGTTGCAGCTGTGACTTAAACTACAGTATGTCATTGTATTGCCAAAGCCTTCTAGCCAAAGAACATCATTCTTCAGCCCAAGGACATGGGCTGTAGCCTGAGGACTATACATGGGCAAAAACTTTACTTTATTTTCTTTTGCTGTGATGAGAATTTTCAATGTTTTGTCCCAATAATGGCTTCAGGTCTGCATGATTTGCAGCACACAACCAATGAGTGGTAAATTAAATGAGATCATTTCTACGATTTATCATTTTCGTGCATGTTTTTTTTTTTGTTAGCTGTATAATTTGGTACAGTAAGTTTGTTGTAAGTTTATACTTGTCAGACACAAACAACTGATAAAAACATGCAAATTTACCAAAATGAACAACCAGTTCTCTCAGAAAGAAATTCTTGAACAGAGGAATAATTTGTTTGATGAACTGAATCTAATCATGCATGTGTTTTTAATGAGTTGTCTCATTAAATTCTGAGGAATTTACAGTTTGTTGAAATTGAAATGACACTACTGGAATCTCTGATTCAGCCTCAGAATAAGAGATACTACAATCCCCACATCTACTGTATACCTGTAATACCTGAAAGTTTGTGCTTTGTGGTTATATGACAGAATATTGTTTTTCAGTACAGTCAGTAAAGATTTCTCTGCATGAGGAATCCTAAACTTTTCAGTTACACTAATAAAATCACAAATTTAAGTAGCAGGGTAGATTAAAATTTAAAATCATGTAATTCAAATCAAGTATCTGCATGAAACAAAGGTGAGGACAGTTGCTCAGGATAAGTAACTTTTGGAAACGATGTTAATTTGATAAATGTGTAGAAATGAGTGAGTTAACATCAGTTCAGGTTAGGATTAAGTTATGCTTATGACTGTCCTAGTACTTCATTTGAAATTATTCACAATTTGTTAAGAAATGAATGTGAACATATTAATGACATGAATATTTAAAAAATAATAGATTTCATTTTATCACCCCTGGTGCTATAGTTTATGCTATTATTTGTCAAACTGTGTTGGTTTGCATGTTTAATTTTTAGCTTGCAACCTTATTCACATGCAAAACTAATAGAAAAAATACTGTAGCTTACTATCGTATTTATAGACGTATTTATAAACTATATATATATATATATATATATATATATATATATATATATATATAGTAATTGCAATTACTATAGTAATTATTATAGTAAATTATAGTATTTATTGTGGTAATTCATTAATACATGCTGTAGTAAACTATAGTATTACTATGGAAATTATTACACCCTATAATAAACGGTGGTATTTACTATAGTAATTACTACAGCTTATAGCACTTTTTACCTTTTATTACTTTTCAACTTTATTCACATGAAAAACCAATAGGAACAAATGTTGTAGTTCATTATAGTAATTTTTATAGTGTATTGTAGTAAACTGTAGTATTACTATAGATATTACTACACACTGTAAAACTGTAGAAATCACATGCTGAAGTAAACTGTAGTTTTTACTATAATTTTTTTATGGGGATACCAACAAAAAAAAACATAGCTTATATATATATATATATATATATATATATATATATATATATATATATATATATATATAAAATGAATGACATTATTTATTATAATTAAATCTGAGATATGACCAGTACTGGACGCCACCTAAAATATGAAGGCTTTTTTTTTCTAAAGAAAACATATTAATATTTAAAGTTTTTTGCTTTACCTCTCCTAAATAGTTTGTTGTTTTTGGTCCACAACGCAATGAATGAAAACTTTGTTCTAACTGGTGAGCTTAAGTAATTTTATTAGCGGAGGTAAACAAAGCATTTATAATAAAAGTAATTCCCACAATCACACACATATGAATGATGCAAGCATATGTCCATAAAAAAATTAAATCACCAAAATGCTATACTTTTGGTTCCTCTTAACTTTCCCCATCATGAACTAAAGTAAAACTACAGTTGTGTTTGGTTTCAAGAAAATATCTCTAATGCAATAAATAAAGCTGTCAGTTTACAGGGTTTTTATTAGGTTTATAAGTATATACTGCTCTAGTTATGACTTACAATCATGCCTTTTCTTCATTTCCATTTGACTAACCTAGTTTTTATGGTTACAGACACGGTATATCATACAGAAGTTTAACAAAGAAGCTGCAACCAAAAACGAAAAGAAAAACCAAGTGACAAAGAAATGAGTTCTGCCTTTGCTCATCTTTTGAATGCTGGACCAAAGCTCAATTGTAATATGCACACTGTACAGAGAAATGGCTAAATGTTGCTGACAATCTTTAAATATTTGAGGAAAATGAATGGAAGCATCATACCGTCTAGCATCAAGATTACCTCATGACTGTCCGTGTATGCAGTGAGCAGGGAGTTTATAGAAGGGAACCGCAACTTGTGGATTTGTGTCAATGTGTGTAAGTAGATTTCGCTAGTCGTGGTACGCACTCAAAGAGAGTGTGAATCTACCGGTTATCTTTCATGCTGTGGTTTCCAGGGTCATGTGTATAGAAGATTTTAGACATAATTGTAATGGTTTTATTTGTTTGTTTGTTTGTCCGTCTGTTTGCAAGCCCCCCCTCCCCCCACAGCCCCTCCCCCCCCCCCAATGTGTTTTACATTGATGAACTTTATTGACTGTGACTGGAATTTCCCTATATAATAAGGGAGCAAGGAGAGCTTTGTGACCGAACTCAATTGTCTTGAACTGATAACACACAGACACAGACACACACACACACACACACACACACACACACACACACACACACACACACACACACACACACACACAGTGAGAGAGAGAGAATCTGGACACCTCGAAACCAAAGTTAATGCTTTAAATTTTACATTTTATGAAAACTGTACATATATATAAAGCAATATATGTTTGGTCAGTAAAGCTGCACTTTGTGTATTCCTGAACAGCTTCAGATCTGTTACATTTATTTGTACCATAATTAAGAATAAACAACTGTTTGACATGAAATATCTGATTTCTTACTATTCATACTCAGGGCCATGACCAGTGTCAAATTAATATTGAAGTCCACAGTGATGTCTCATAATGAATATTTCACAAATGCTGAATGTGTACGGTGAAATCGACTCTTCCAGTCCTACAGTATATAAACTCTGACTCAATAGAGTCATACTGTACTTTGATATTTAAATGAATATTATTTACAATAGTTAATAATACTCTTTATCATATTCATGTTATGTTAGTAAAAATGCATAATAGAGCAGCAAAACAACAGAGGCATGGCACAGTATGTGCGTCTTCAGATTTCTTAAATTAGATGGCTGTAGAAACTGTAAAATTAAATTTTTGCAGTGATTTAATTAGCCTTACTAATCTAATTTTTAACCCAAAGGTGCTTTTTTATATACTGTATGTTTCTATTCTCATTTGAAGTCTGAATGGTGTACACACACGCCCCTCTCTGTTTACGGTACTTGGAGGCTGTAGAGTCAAGCAGAGATATTACGAGCTGATACACGACTGTGATCGTGTTAACCTCAGTGTAAGGTATGAAAAAACAATCTCAGCTCGTGACATGACAACAGTATGTATATAACAGCTTCAGAATTAATTATTATTAACTCATCAATGATTATCATTAGTGTTAACATTAACTCATTGTCTTTTGCTGTCTTTATTTTATTTTATATGTCAAATACAATTAAATAACTCTGTAATACCACTGAAGTGTTGTATAACAACAGACCTTATTGGCTGCTCTGAGGTCAGTTGAGAACAGTCATCACTGCTGAATGAGTTGTATTGGAATGAAAACAGAATGACATGGTGTCCATACTCGATATCACAAAAGAATACCAAAGCCCAAATCTCATTGTCAAGATAGCTATGTATTTATATAAAAGTCATAAACATGGGGAAAAAAAAGCAAAAATAACTTCAAACATATGGAAATTAACCAATTTTTTAAAATCTATATATATATTAAATATCAATATTTGATGTGGCAATCTATTTTCTTTTTAAAAATGCAGGTGCATGTTGTACAGTTTTATAAAAAAATTTTTTTTTTTAAGATTTCTGGTAAATTTTATAGTTTTTCAGAAGGTCTTGCTTGCCAAACTAGCTTTTTTTTTTTCCTCTTTTTTTTGTTTCTAACAGCTCTGAGATATCTGCTGAATGTAATCTCAGTGACACTGGCCATGACATTGTTGTCACAAATTCAATGAATCCAATGAGTCATCTGTGCCCACTATAGTCTCAGATTCCTGATCTGATGTCTTGGTTCACAAGAGTGAAACCTCATATGGTCTTGTACTGTCGTAACCAAACCTGCCTCAAACTCCAGTGTGCTGTGCATTCTGAGATGCCTTTCTGCTCACCATGTTATTAAAGAGTTATCAAAAGTTACCTTAGCCTTCCTATTATCTTGCCATCCTCCTACTGAATACTTTCATTAACAAGGGATTTTTTTTATATCTATTATATTTTTATTGTGATATATATAGGAGTTGGGATAGCTAGTGACAGCTAACATCACTGACAAGACCGCCCCTCCCCCGAAGTTCACTGGTGTATTCAGTGGCTGTGTCAGCTTCGTGTCTCTTTTTTGGTCTTCCTCCTCACGCATTTAAGAGAACATTTAAACGTTAAATACAAGGTTTGTATACACACTTTCACTCACCTATGACTGAATTTGTTCATTGTATGTAACATTTATTACTGCTACCGTTACACTCAAGCTTTCAGCCTGGTTTGTGCTATAGCATGCTAGTTTATCTGACAATGACTGCTACGTAGCCAAACCAAAGAACCTATGTATGAAAGAAACTGCAAAAATGTAATTTAAACTGTTTAAACTGTTTTACCCATAGACATGTAAAACATAAAAATAATAATAACCTATTTGTGAGGTAGAATTAACCCAGCATTATATTTAAATATGACCTAGCATTTGGATTGAATATTTTACCCATCTTGCTGGGTAAAATTAACCCAGCATGCAGTTGGTCCAGCAGCTGGGTTAAAAACAACCCAGTTTGGATTGTTTTTAACCCAGCATTTTTTAGGGTGTAATAAAATCAGCAGATAGACACAGTTCAAGTAGAGACAGCAGTAACAGAAGGAAAGGAAGAATACTGCCAACAGTACATGAAATATTACTTTTACATCTACAGTACCAGGAGATAATCATCAACACATAATGGGTTGTTATACCTTGTACCATCAAAACCTGCCTCTTGGATTTAATTGGGAATTATACACCCTAAAAAAAATGCTGGATAAATATTGGACCAACTACATGCTGGGTTAATTTGACCCAGCAAAATAGGTTATTTATTTAACCCAGCAAGATGGGTAAAATATTCAATCCAAATGCTAAGTCATATTTAACTAGAATGTTGGGTTAATTCTACCTCACAAAAAGGTTATTATTATTTTTAGGTTTTACATGTCTATGGATAAAACAGTTTAAACAGTTAAATTACTTTGATATACTGGTCTATTACAAAAAAAACTAAGTTTTGCAAACCATACATATATGCAATAAACAATACCCAATTAATTGTACAAATCATAGAAAACATTTATATATTTATTTTTCAAAAGCACAAGATCAGATAATACAAAACAAGTTCAACAGCGACATAATTATGATACAATTACTGAGAAGCACTAATGCCTGAGAGCAGTGCTGGTCATTATCTCCCAACATCAGGATGTAGGGGTTCGGCCTCGACACTTCAGCCTGCTGGAGATATTCCACGGTGTCGGTTCCAACCTTAGAAAGAAAGAAATTCAAGAAAGTAGAAGTTTATGGAAAGATCGAGAGGGTTGGCTAGTATGCATATTTGTAAGAAGATTAGTGTTTTGTAACACCTCAGCTTTTTATATGTGGTTGCTAACGCTAGCAACCTAGCTAAATGCTAGCATCATGCTGGCACTACAGTTAATAGTTTAGCTTCATACTTAACTTTTAATAGCTTCATTTATCTTCATACACCCTGCAAGCATTCTACAAAGAAAGCTAAAAAGCTTTAGTAGCACAGACCAGGCTGAAAGTTTGAGTGTAACGTTAACACGGTAACAGTAATAAATGTTACATACAGTGAACAAATTCAGTCATAGATGAGTGAAAGTGTGTATACAGACCTGTAGTTGGTCCAATATTAAACACTTGTAATAGTTTGGTCATTGAGGTCATTATGTTGCAGGAAGAACCTTATCTCATAATTCAAGGGTGGTTTTTCACTATTTTTGGCACGATATGGAATGTAAATGGAAAGTTTTAAAAGTCAGTCTTGTCTGAGTATTTGTGTGTGTTTGGATGATGGTTGGATGCTCATATAAGGGTAGTAAAGATTTATTCTTCTATGTTTCTTTATAATGCCTGGGGAAGTCTATTGAAATTCTTACTTAATTAATGTTAACGATTCCTTATGTTAACCACCGAAACCCTGAGCATTTTAGCTGTGTTTTTTCTGTATTTTAAATGACCATATACAGACATTATACAATATTTTACTGATCCTACTGCATATAATTTTTCAGCACAATATGATTTTTATCATTTTAATAATAATTATAGCACAATAATTATTTTTATTTCATTTTAACCAACCATATAAATATGACAACTGTATAATATGAAATGTATTGGGGAGGCAAAAAAAAAAACAAAAAAACACATGCACTACACATGTTTCCGGGTGTTTTTAGGACCCAAAAAATTTTTACAAAATAATATAATAATAATAATAGGAGCATTTTGGGAATTCATCATTTTTGCAATGTCATTCCCATATTCCAATAGGGCTTAAATTTTTTAATTAATGATAACTTTGTTTATACTGTACATGACAAACCCAAACTTCCAAATGCTGCAGTTTGACATATACAGTAAAGAGTTGTTTTTAATTGTATTTTTATTTCTATTTCTATTTTAATTATAAAACTAATTATAGTTTAATTAGAATATATGTAAATCTGCAAATTGTAGATTTGTATATTCATCCAAAATGTTACTATTTTAAATTTCTCTTAATGCAATGTTTCCTATTGCAGTAAAATCTTCCTATTCCACCCTATCTTTATTTTTTAGCACACAAAACGATCACAAGCATTGTACTGCATATCATACTGTGTGTGGTCATGTACAGTATGTGACAAATAAAATTTGAATTTTAAGTAGATATTTTTTTTTATGTCATTGACCAATGTTGCGCTTCTGACACATGTTTGTGTCATTTGAGTTTTAAGGGGTTATATTATATATATATATATATATTTTTTTTTTAAAGCTGTCACACACTCCCAAAGAGTTAAGGCTGTATTACAATAAATAGAGTAAATTATTTTATTAGATATTCTATATATGTATGAATAAATGTGTCCAATATAGGACTTAAAGAATATGTGACCATAAAGTTTGCTCAGGAATAGAACTGACACAGAAAAATACTGCAGGTTATTTATAAATGAATGAATGAATGAATGCACAGAGAACCAATAAAATGCTTAATATTTATAAATATTGAAAATCCTGTATGTAGTACATATGCTTTAGGTTTTTTTTAGGTCTTTTGTCTACCCTGTCTACATATACTGTACCTCCATCAGCACACCTCTAGTGCATCGCAGTTTTTTATTTTTCATTTTTAAAATTCCCCTCGCTCCTCTTTCCTCGTTCTTGTGCCTCAAATGGCCACTTCATGCCTGTCAAGAAGGCATGTCGACTAAGGTGACTTAAAAGCATGTCTATTTACCTGAGTAACGACCTCTTCTCTGTACCTTGCGTCTTGATATTCTGTCTGTCCTGATTGAACATGAAATCTCACAAAAGCCTTTTCACACACACAAACCAGATTTCATTACGAAGTTCACACCTGAAAGCAAACTGACAGTACGTGTTAGCTGCGGCAATTTATTACACACTCCCTTAGGGTCCGCTGAAAGTTATCTCACGCCCTGGTTGATCTGCATCAATATTTCAGTGTTCTCGTCATAGCAGGTAACGATAATGAGACAAGCCTGAGATAAAGAGGGGAAGCTCATTTTCGGCTGAAAATCCCAACAAACTCGACTCCAACGTTTCTCGTCCACAAAGCCTTTCAAAGCTGACTAGCTGCCAAGTGGAAGAGCGGTAAATAAATAAATAATCATCATAAAAAAAAAGCACACAACATAAATTATTAACATTAGGCTGAGAAGCGATGTCGAAGATGTTCGCATCATCCTTTTTCTCCGTTGCCCCTAGAGTTCTTTTTAAGTGTGGCAGTAGAAGTTGTTTCACACCCCCCCTTCCCCCCTTTTTTTAAACACACACTTCTCTTTTAGGGCTGTAATTGTGCTATTTCTTCGGCTATTGTTTATTATCTGTCAGTCTGCTTTGACCTAGAAGCAAAGATGGAAGGCAAATGGAACTTCTTCCATCTCTGTTTCAATGTTACTGTGAATGCAATACCAAACAGCCTGGATTAGTTTGATTGCGTCTGTTCAAGGTAATAAAGTAATTCACTGCTGCATTGTGCATGTGTGCACGTGTGCGCGTGTGTGACATGACCTGTACTGTATCACGTCCAGGGCCGAGCTTATTCAAAGCTCTAACGCGGTTAGACATTGATCTGCTTCAGTATAGACTGTGTTGTATTCTCTCTTCGGTATGTGATCAAGAGTGTTGTGTCCTTTTTCAGCTCAGGGAACAAACACACATGCAAGATTCTGCTTGTGAGTTTTTCAAAATGTCTGTTATTACAGTACCAAATTGCCAATAAACCTGATGACTTTTACATACGTGAGAAGCAAGAATTTTTTTTTTAAACATAAAAGCAAGAATATTGAAGTTTGAATGAAGTCAGAAGACACAACAGGTCTCATCAGAAAGTTACACAACTGTGATACTAATCAAATGAATCAATAATTGACAAATAGTTTGTCGATTCATATAGAGTGTTATATTTCGACTAAATCTGGAGAGCCTGGCGCTTTTTATCTGTCTTGAGTCTTGCAAAAGAACATAAAGCTACAAGAGAGATTGATAATTGGCCATAAAGTGAAATGATTGTGACTATCACCGACAATTTGTCAAGATTTACTAACCTACTGTGATAAACAGGACTTACAGTGAACTCTATACTGTACATACACAGTGAACTGTATCATGAGGCTTAAGAGCATATTTGCCTTAAATACTGAGCTGTAAAACCAATAAATTATAATAACAACAACAACAACAACAACAACACGGCATTCTACACAAAAATCTTCCGCTTTCTTTCTTTCTTTCGTTCAGGTTCATCATAATAAAAACACAACTTTCTAAATCTAAAAGTAAGAGAAGAAAAAAGACTCCAGGAGAAACATCAGGACATGTCAGCAGCTCAAATGGATTATGTTTCAATATAAATATATATGTGTGTATATGTGTGTGTGTGTGTGTGTGTGTGTGTGTGTGTGCGTGCACGCAAACAGCCGATGGTTTTAAATTGCTCTCTTTGTTTTTCCATCTGAACAGAGCTGCTCTCATGCCTTATCTCTGCGGCGGCGGACGTGCAGCGGGGCCGATGTTCTCGGAAAATGAACTGTCGCGGCATCGCTCGAACGTGCGCCCTCAAATACACACCTTCACATAAACACTCTAATTTCACACTTACAACTCTCTCTCTGCCTTTCTCTCTCTCTCTCTCTCTCCCTCTCTCTCTTTCTCTTTCTCTCTCGCCATCAAATTCAGACACATTCCCATTCTGTCACAGACACAGACACAAATATATAGCGTTATATTTGGTGTTTGCACACACCTTGTTGCCTCCGGAGGGGCAATTATCGATGCTCATAGGCTGTCCAAGGTGTCTGCATACGCTCGCGTCTCTGGCCCTGTCCATCTCCCGTCCCCATCATTAGAGGAGAAAATGTCTGACGTTGATGACTGAGACAAGAGAGGCCATCGTTCTTCGCTCCATTTAGCTTTGCGTGGTTAGCGAAGGGGCAGGACGTCATGAGGGGCTGAACAAAGCTTGAAAGGTGCCGAAGCGGGTTACAACTTAAAGCGGTCTGGAGATTAGTTCTTTAATGGCTTTTAAACATTTAATGTATTTACATTCATTCATTTGACTTTTATTCCACGTGGAACAAGCAGCTAACTGAGTATGGCTCCAGCTTAGCTTAGCTTAGCATAACATAACATTTTCCTTACAACATAACTCTACTATGCTTTAGTGTGTACTTTTTGCATCAATCACTATTTATTTTTTCTGCAAAAGGGTTCATTCTGCCGTTTCATTCATTTTCATTAGATTTTAAAATCCGTTTAAAGGTTTCATGACAGAACCTTAGGTCATAGACCTGATCCAAAACTTTTAAATAGCTTTACAGGATACACAAAAAAAAAATGCTCAGACTAAGAATTATATAACTTAATACTTCGCAAAGGTTCATTGTGAGACAACAACATGCATTCAGGCAACAGCACTGGGTAACTGCAGGGTAACAGGATGTTCCCTGACTTCCACACTATAACAGGAGGAAGGGAGACAAAACACTTACAGATTTACTTCAAATCAGAAACACACTTTGGCCTTGAAGAAGACGTCGAAATAAGGAATGATGTAGTACATTTTAGGACCAAAATCTCCAAACCCATGAAGTTTAAACAAACTTATCACAAGATTTATTTCCATCCAGAGTTAATATATGACTGAGATCTTGTCCTGTTAATGGGAGAGTCAAATCACTCCATAAAGTCTTCTCCAGTACAATCCAAAGACTTTCAATTGGGATAAGGTCAGTCAGTTATTATGGTACCTTATTATAAGGTCAGTTATTATGGCATGTTTTGGTCATCAGATTGTTTTGGTCATCAATGATTCCTCATGCTCCCAGAAGTGCTTTTACAGAATTTGAATATGCTCATACCATCAGGTACTACTACTACTACTACTACTACTAATAATAATAATAATAAAACAACATTAATGGTATAAACTTGTCATTCTGTACATTCAGGTCATCAGCTGAATTCATATTATTGCCTCACAACCTTCCTGAAGCATCCCCAGATCATAACACTGCCTCCAGAGGCTTGTACAGTGACCACTATGCATGACGGGTGCACCAGACCCATCGCTCTGGAATAGAGTCAATCTGGACTTATCCACATGACCTTGTCTCGAGCTTTTTTTTTTCCTGATCAGTCTTACTAACAAGTGCTTTTCTTATGGCCACATACAGTAGGTGTTTAGTCTTATTCATGTTGTGTGTGTATGGAAATAATCTTACTTTCATTATTAAACAAAGTTTTTTTTTAAGCACCTTCACGTCATTAACTGACATTTCTACTGAAAAAATGACACTTCAGCAGTATTTTTCAACATATAACAAAGTATTGGAACAATTCCTGTAATTTCTCCTTAGTTGTTTTCTTTGCTTGATGCAGGCTGGTAATTTGTGCCATTTGTTTAAGAAATGCGAAGCAACACACTGCATCATTTCGGGTTAAAAGAATTGCCAGCTGAAACGTATTAATGAACAAAAGAACTCTCTGAGCTCATACGTATTTGTTTATTTAAATATTTGGCAATTATTTAAACTGTCATTTTTTAGACTGTGTCATATTTTTTCTTCGGAATGTGATCAAGTGGGTTGTGTCCTTTTTCTGCTTAGGGAACAAACACACATGCCAGATTCTGCTTGTGAGTTTTTCAAAATGTCTGGAATTACCACATTGAAAATACACCTGATGACTTTTACATATGAATGTTTATATAAGTGCAAGAATTTTTAAGTTTGAATGAAGTCAGAAGACACAACAGGTCTCATCAGAAAGTTACACAACTTAATTGTTTGTGATACTAATCAAATTAATCAATAATTGACAAATAATTTGTCAGATTAATATAGATTGTTATGTTTCGATTAAAAAAGGAGACAAGATACTCTGAGCCTGAAGCTTTTGATCTGTCTTGCAAAAGAACATAAAGCTGCATTTGGGGTTAAAAGGATTACCAGCTGAAATGTATTAATGAACAAATGAATTCTCTGAACTAATAAATATTTGTTTATTTAAATATTCGTCTTTTTTTTTTGCAGGCAGTGTAAGATTCTTGGATTGGTCTGCTGAATCAATTTCTGTACAGGATTCTTGTCACATGTCACATGATTTGTGACACAACACACTTTGGTACTCAACATTCACACCCATTTACCCAATGATGCATTTAAAACGATGCTTTATACAAAATGCTAAGTAGCTTAATAAGCTTTGAATGACTTCAATTAAAAGAGCATAAATAAATCATAAATAAATCCTAAATTGTACATCAAACCTCCTGCAGGCTGTAAAGACACGGAGGTCTGGCGTTTTTGAGACCCCCTGCAGGCCAGGCAGAAACACTCAGCCACTCACAGGAGCGAAAGAAAATGGCTGCCAAGAAGGGGGTGCAACTAAAGAGAGGAATCACAAGCAGAGGTGTCAACAGGCCCATAATGATAGCTGATGTGCCCTGAAAGACAGTCTTCTCTCTCGTATCGTCTCCCTCTGTTTTTCATACTCTCTATCTCTTCTTTCTGATTCCTCTCAGTCTAACCTGCCTGAGTTGCACTTGAAAAGTTAATAAGGGGTAAGATAAAACAGAGGACAAGGTGTGTCATCTGTAAACACACACACACACACACACACACACACATACACACACACACTTCAACCTCTATTTCAGTGGCCAAGCCCCTCTTCTCTCCAAACTTTCTCTTTACCCTTACATTTTTTAAAAGGCAGATAGCAAAAGAGAGACGGAGAAGCAGAGAGAGGGAGGGAGTTCCTTCTGCTAGTCGCCAAGGTGCTCTCTAGTCCATTGTGTCGGTGCGCTGTCAGGTTAAATTAGGGAGTACAGGCTCCGTGAGTGTAAAAAAATCAATACTTGATGGAAGATTGCTCCCCCGGAAAATCTGTTTTGATTCCAGGTTTAATTCTTGACCAAAGGCTCTGGCGAAATGACATGCCATTAGAACCGAAAATGAACACATTCGGCAGTGGAAATTGGATGGAAATGTGTCAGGTGATTGGCCCTGGCTCCTTGTTTTTTTGCTCTTCCCACTGAGAGGCAGCGTGTGATGGGGGGAAGAGTGCATCACTGGAGTGAAGCAAAAGCCTCAGAGCCTCTAGAATCTCCACCTCAGCCCTCCTGAGTACTCTCCGTGCTATTGTTGTCCGGCTTGTGCAAATGCACCGCGGCTCGGCCGAAATGCATTTGTCCGAGATGTCTCCTGTGTGCATTCTTGAAGTGTGTGATGAAGAATAGTCCATCTTGAAACAAAGCAGCGACCTCTTTTGTTCGTCTCTAAGGTGCGGAGGAAAGACAGGGGACATGCAATATTGATAAGAGGAATAATGTGTTGTTGTTTTTTCATCAGAAATCCCTGAGAAAGTTCCATCAACTAAAAAGCAAGTCTGACTATTAGACCTATTCTGAAACAACACAACTGTCACTGTGAATGGTAACGTTAAGTTGCATTAAGGGTTATATTAGCAATTTACTGTGCTGTTACTAATTTAATTGATTAATTAATAAATTCATTGACTCTTCATTATTATTATTATTATATTATTATATATTATTACTAATCTACTCATAACATTAACATAATATGTTACTCATAACATGTTCCAGTCCACTCTGATTGAACGACATTTTTAGAGCGCTGATTTTTATTACTGCACTGTTTGTATTGCCGGTGCACACTACAGTACATACAATTCAAATTCCAGCAATAGTTCATTACCCTGAAACTACACTCGCTGCCAGTCATGTTGCAGTAATGGCAGCATGCAACACTTCAGTTCTGGCTTCTCCGAGAACTATTTGCACTGATACTGTGTTTGAAATGTCAGCTTCTTCATATTCATTTTCTTGTTTCATAGGACTGGTGTATAAAAGCAGTATGACCCTCAGGACTGCTGTGCTGTTGTAATTACTCGTGGCTACTTTCACCCTCAGCCGACTCTTGCTTAATGTTCCTAAACTAAATGCAGGTTAATAGCTAATAGATTTGATTGCATACAATATGTTCATATTAAAACCTTTTTGATCAGGGTTGCACAATGTTTCAGGGCTTCAAAATGATATACTGTAAGAGTCTTTACTTTTCAGTTTTCCCTCTAAATACATCACAATAACACATGCTGACACATAACTGTCCTGTGATCACCACATTTACAAAAACAGAAAAGGCTCGTATTACAACACTTGTTTCTCTAGGAGCGTCACCATGCTGGGTTTTGCAAGAAAGCATGTTTAAAGCAAACAAAAATGGCAGAAATTATATAATGGACATGGCACAGACATACAGTGAGCAGCGCTGCATGCTGCTTTTGTGTTCTATTTATGTTTGATCTCACATCTCAGAAAATGAGTGGTAAGAGATTTATTATTATTATTATTATTATTATTATTATTATTATTAATAAATAAAGCTGCTGCTGCATTTTCAGCAACACCCTCCTAAGTGGGCTTTTATTTATCCAGTAAGAGCTGAACAGTTTACACCTGGATGAAAAATGGCAATAAAATGAGTCAGGTGGTTTGCTTAGAAAGTGCATACCTGCAAAATATTTGTCCCTTCTGGACACTGTAGATTAATGAGGTGCATTCATTAATTTCATTACAAAGGTCACAGATCTGTTTAGGTTTATCTACAGTACAGTGCTCTACAGGCTGAAAGACAGCGTGACATATTACATAAGCGTGTAAATAAAATGAGCTAAATTAATCATCTTACTGACTGCATTATAGCTGTTTTTTATAGGATCAAGCTAGAGACTTTAACAAATTGTTTAATTCGATGAAATTCTTATTCTTATTATACAGTATATATATATATATATATATATATATATATATATATATATATATATATATATATATATATATTGGATCCTTTGGTTGATGTGGGTTGCGGGGTGGGGCCTCCTTGGATCAGGCTGGTTGGTCCGGCGCATTCCATGGATGCTGGGGCGGATTGAGATCTGCGAGGTCAGATCAGAAACCTTGATCTCCCCATGCATGGCAGGTTGGGGTGCACTGAGTATTCTGATTCCTTTCTATCGTGGCCAGCATTGACTTTTTTCAGCAATTTGTGTTAGGTTTTTCTGTGGGATCTTAGGCTAACCTTTGCACCCCACAGGAATAAATGAGCCTTTGGTAACCATGATCCTGTCACCAGGTTACTGGTCTATAATTAATAATCAATGTTAGTGTTCCTAGATGTGGCAGCTGGATGTGGGCCACTTCTGGTGCCCACTTGCAGAATTGGTAAACAACAACAACAATAATAATAATAACAACAACAACAATAATATAATTAACATTTTTAATTGCTATTAATAAAATTAAATTAACAATAACATTTTATAATAATTATAATAAAAATAAAACAATTCATAATAAAAAAAAAACATTTTAAAGTGCATAAATTCTAGAAAGTTTAAAGACATGCTTGCTTTTAATTGTTTTAAGACCTTAAGACCTTTCCCCACAAAATTTCATATTCCAAGGTAATAATGTGTGTGTGTTTTTTTAAAATAGTAGACTATATAAATATGCTAGAATTATTCAGGTATGCATTTGGCATGAGTTAATTTAATGAGTTAATTTAATTTGCGTTAATTTTGCTTCGGATTTGGGTTTTTAATGTAAACATATTTTGTTTTTAATCCTTAAGGCTCAATATGTTTGAGAGGACACCGAGGATGCCGTTAATAACTGTTCACGTTGCGGTTTTTCATGTTAGACGGCAAAGTTGCTGAAAATCAACAGCAGCCGCCTACTACATGCGTTCGATGAGAATTCATCGCCATCTAGTGGACAAAGCCTTACAGCACCCGTTCTGCTAGAAATGGGTATTCTAAAACCTGCAAGTTATTCCCTCATGATTTTCCTCATAATTCTCATGTTAAACACATTCTGGGTTTTATAATACCTTCATATTATTGACCTTACTTTAAGCTTTATCCCTTTTATCATTACTTTCTCTTTTATCATTAAAGAGAAAACAAATAATGATATAGAGGTATATCGGCCAAAACATGATATTTGTGCTAAAAACATTCATTTGACGTGGTTACACACACAACAGATTCTTTGCTTTTTGAGCTTTTACAAAATGTAACCATAAATTTTAAAGAAACCAATTTAAGCAACAATTTATACAGGTCATATGCTTCTAGAAATCATTATTGTTTAGTGAGACAGTACTCTGTAACACGGAAAATGGCCATTTTGGGGGCACATATAAATTAATATCTCAAAAATGGCTGAAGTTAACAGCTTGAAATTTTTAAGGAAGCAAGATTGGTCACTTCCTTGTTGCAAACACTTCAGAAGTAGTTTCTTTTCATGTTCTGTATTGTATGCATAACATTAAAATAATAATAATAATAATATATGTATACATCAGAACAACAATTTATGTATACATTCGTCATTCATTTTGCTACCTTGAACATGATTCAAAAGACATCAACTGTCTCAGGATGAAGATGAACTATTTGTCCCTAAAATTCCTCTTACCATATCTTTACTGAGGTACTGTACATCAATCACCAAGGCAGCAGGAGGTGCGCTCTTCTTTGCACAAAAGCATCTCAGGTAAGATCACACAGGGTTAGTCTTAGTGAGAGAAACTCTGCAAGCAGACAAATTGTTGAGGCAGCATTTATAGCCAGGATAATAGTGTCTGGACCCAGAAGTGACATGCTTGACCAGACACTGTTGGACCTGATGCCAAATGAAATCACTGAGCCTCATTTATTAATCATTAAGTAAAATGGTCTGCAAATATTTGTTTAATAAAACAACAAATGATCAACAGCATTTAAAAAAGGTTGAAATATGCCCATTTTCTTTTGTGTACCTTCATTGTGTCTTTTGTGTACCTTGATGCATGACATACCAAGCACATTCCCAACCCAGGTTATTTGCACTTACTGTGGTGTCAATCGCACAGAGGACAGAAACTTGAAATGACTGCAATATGGTGAAAGGGAGAATGGCAGTAGAAGTTTTGATCCAATTCTATTTGAATAAAAATATTAAGCAGTATGAAATGTTAACATCTGGAAACAAATTACAGAAAATGTAACTTGGGTGTGAATAAAGAAAAATGGTGCCTGTGTGATTATTCAATTCAATTCAATTTTATTTCTATAGCGCTTTTAACAATGGTCATTGTCTCAAAGCAGCTTCACAGAAATGAAAAGATAATGAAAAGAAGACTTATGGAAATGTATATATGTGTAAGAAAAATGTGTCTAGATAATGAGATTGTCCCTGATGAGCAAGCCAAGGGTGACGGCGACAGTGGCAAGGAAAATGGCAATAGGAAGAAACCTTGAGAGGAACCAGACTCAACAGGGAACCCATCCTCATCTGGGTGATAACAGATAACAGAAATTGTATAACATCATGTGTGTTATGCAGCTGAAAGTTCGATATAACAGAAGTTATTTAAATTAACACAAAGTCCAGTTCAGCTCAGGGATGAGTCAGCAGGTGCAGAGGGCAGATGAGGGGTCTGGATCACTGGGAGCTCAGGAGCAGCATGTGTAGATCCAAACCAACATGAAGAAGAATCCAGCTGGAGCAGGTCCTTCTCTGGATGCCTCAGGAACCTCGCAGGGTTGGCCTCTGTCTACTGAAGCTGGCACAATCTCCAGATGCCTCTGGATGGGTGGAAAAATAAAGAGCAGGTGAAAAGAATTAGCGTGGTTGCCATTCAGGATAGATGTACTGGAGTATGAGGTAAAGAAATAAATTATGTGTATGCCAGATTAAAGAGATGCGTCTTGAGTCTACTTGTAAATTGGGAAACTGTGTCTGAGCCCCGAACACTGTCAGGAAGGCTATTCCAAAGTTTTGGAGCTAAATATGAAAAAGCCCTACCTCCTTTTGTAGATTTTGATATTCTGGGAACTACCAGTAGTCCGGAGTTTTCTGATCATAAGGAGAGTGGTGGATTGTAACGTAGACACCATGCACATCATACAGGTAAACTGCTCTTGGCCAGAGTACTAATTTCTAATTTAGTACAGAGTACACTAATTTCAGTGTTTAAACATTCTCAGTCGTGCTATGGTGTGCACAAAACCTTTCTATAGCATTCATTTATGGCTTATGGCTTATGTGCACAGTGGTTTCTGAACCTACAGTATTTCCATGAATACTAAATCTCTTGTGTAAATGAGCCTACAAATGATTTACACATAAATCTTTTCACATCCAGGTTGATAAATGAGACCAATTGATGCCAGTGGTTCCTCCTAATGGAGCAGGACAGCACACTGAGACATAAGGCACTGGCCCATGACTGGCCTCATTATCTACTACACATATTTCTGCATTCTGGCTACACTGTACAACAATCAGCATGCAGGCTACAGGATTCTCCAAAATGGTCAATGAGTTTTTCACTGTTTCTATCAACCTCACTTCTGATGTTGTCCCATAAGGTCAGCCTGGAGCACCTGCATGTTTGGCATCTTACAGTGAAGGTCTATCAGTCTAGGAACCATTACTGAATGCAAAAGCTCCTAATACATAACCCTTACTCCCAGATGGATACTAGTCCATGAAGGGAACACACTCCATCACACAGCTTGCTTCAGAGAGCATTCGCCTTCTGCAGGAACTCTTGTGGAATGTCCTAATCTACTGTACTCTTAGGGCATGAGGTGGGGGTACACACTGAACAGGGTGCCAATTCTGGTCACCAGGGTTAGGGTTAGGGTCAAATCAAACTGGATTTTACATTATGGTATGATGTTTAGTTATTAATGATAGTTTGGGAAGTGGTAGGTGATTTATTTTATGACAACACTTACCAGCTGGCAGAGATGGTCTACATCTGGGGTGTCTAACTGGATCCAGAAAGGGCTGTGGGTGTTGGGTGTGTGTCCAGTCTTTCATTCCAACCAAGCAGAAGCCACACATCATAGTCTGGCCAAGAACAACTAATTAATCAGGTGAAATCAGGTGTAGCTTCTGCTTGGTTGGAATGAAACCTGAACGCACACACACAATGGCCATGTCTGGATCCAGTTTGACACTCCTAATCTACTAGTTTGAGATCTCGGTATATGGTTTTTCTACTAGTCTCCTGGTCAGACAAAGTTTTTTTTTTTTTTTTTTTTTTTAACAGGAAAGATTTCCTAGCCAGTGACACTGATAAGAAAAAGCAAGTACTTTCACTCTGCACTAAATATACAGTACATTCACCTTATACACTGTGTGACTGTGACCATACCTAACTGTTATCTCTCCTTCTCTTCTGCTCTCTCTCTCTCTCTCTCTCTCTCTCTCTCTTTAACTCCTCGTGTCCCACTTCTGGTTGGAGATCTCGTCGCATGGATGCCTCGTGTGGTCTGTCTGGGATGTGTGTGGCGACTGGGGACGGTTCCACTTTTCCACGACGACGGTCCAGACCTTGGCTGATGCAGACAGCTGTTCTCATAGGACTTGTGACTGTATTCGCTCGATAGTTCAGGACTGGAGTTTCCTATTGTCTAGCCCTGAGCCTCCAATAACGAACCGCCTCCATATTAACTTACACACCTTCTGTTATACTGAACTGCCAGCCTCCTAGCACACAGTATGACTGCAAAACAATCCCTGCTATCCGTTATCACCCAAAAGAGGATGGGTTCCCTGTTGAGTCTGGTTCGTCTCAAGGTTTATTCCTATTGCCATTTCAAAGAGTTTTTCCTTGCCATGGTCGCCGTCGTCCTTGGCACTGTTGCTCAACAGGGACAATCTGATAATTTTTCATTGTTATGCTGATGACACACAATTATACGTCTCAGCAAAACCAGATGAGAGAAACCAGTTTGCTAAAATTGAGCAGTGTGTGCAGGACATACGAGATTGGATGTTAATTAATTTTCTTCTGCTTAATCCCGATAAGACAGAAGTTCTAGTCATAGGACCACAAGCAGCCAGAAGTAAGCTTTCTGATCACACTGTAACTTTAGATGGCCTTTCTGTTCCATCAAGTGCAACAGTAAAAGACCTTGGTGTGATTATAGATTCCAGCCTTTCATTTGAAGCACATGTAGATAATATTACCAGGATAGCTTTCTTTCACCTTAGAAATATTGCCAAGATAAGAAATATACTGTCACTAAATGATGCAGAAAAACTAGTTCATGCTTTTATCACCTCTAGGTTGGACTATTGTAACGCCTTACTGTCTTGTTGTTCAACTAGGTGTATAAACAAGCTTCAGTTAGTACAGAATGCAGCAGCGAGAGTCCTCACTAGAACCAGAAGATACGAGCACATCACCCCTATCTTATCTTATCTGAACTGGTATGTTTAGATGCTGTCTTCCCCACTCTCATTGATCACTCAGGTTTGTTGATGGTGAGGTCATTGGTTGCTTTACATCTCAGGGAGCCCTCATGTCTGTGTTTCCTTCTGTTTCATTCTGGCTCTCCTTTTTAGTTATGCTGTTATAGTTAGTCCTGCCGAAGTCCCGATAGCACTTCTATTGGATCAGTCTACACGGGCCGGCCTTCACTACCCATGTGCATCAGAACGCCTTGGCAACCCATAATCCTGTTGCCAGTTTACCGGTTTTCCTTCCTTGGATCATGTTTGGTAGGGCCTGATCACTGCAGTCTGTGAACATCATATTGTTGGGACCTTGAGCAAGGCCTTAACCCTCAATTGCTCAGATGTATAATGAGATAAAAATGTAAGTTGCTCTGGATAAGGGCATCTGCCAAATGCCTAGATGTAGTCCAACTAGGGACTGTGGTGACCACTGTATTTATTCCTGTTTGAACGTAAAGTCAACAGGGCTAGCGTAAAATCAAATTGATGAAAAGGTTAATGCTGGTTGAGATACAAAGGTGTCAGAACACATATTGCATCACTGTTATGGTGACAAAAGGGTGGTGTGTGTACGATTTTGTCTTTATAAACATGCCAGGCGATGGGTGGCGCTGTGGGTGAGTGGCAGTTCCAAAGCAAGCGCAAAGGAAGAAACACTCGGCGCGATTGGACGACGTGGTCACGTGGTCAGAGACATGGCGAGCTCCTCCACAGGCGTGTTTCTATGGAGAAGCGCTGTTAGAAACGGGTGTAAAAGGCCGTAGTGGATGGTCGGAATGAGCAGCTTTGATGTCGGTGAGCTGAGAGAGTTGTAGTGCCAGTCAGCATGTCCTGGGTAACAGCACTGCCGCGAAACGACGATGTTTTTGATGATGACGCTTGATGAACTCAGCCTTCAAAACAAAGAATGGAGATGCAATATGGAAAAGCGAGCTAAGGTGAGGCGGCTTTCCGTTTTCTCCGGGTTTATCTGGCGGTGACACAGGTTACCTTTATGGATTTTTACTTTCAAACAGCTTCATTCATACTTAATGTTTTATTGTAATTAGATTAAAATCTCCTAAAGGTTCCTTCCGATTAAAAAAGAAATACAAAACATACAATAATCATTTTTACTATAGTAACGTTACACAGTCTGATTATGGCGAGCTGCAATTTCCTATAAATCTGAGTCATGCTGTTTGTTTTCCTGAAGCATGTGGAAAAGCACGTGGACCTGGAGGTATTTGTGGTTAATATTTGAACTCGGAGGCGTGTTTGTGTGGAAAGAATTTAATATTTAATGCTGCCTTTCATCTACAATAATTACATATTCCTGTTAAGAGTTTGTATTGGGTAAGGAACCTGTCCTAGAGACGCTGAGCGGGAGGCAGGAATGCACCCTGGATGGGATGACAGTCCCACACACACACACACACACACACACACACACACACACACACACACACACACACAGAAATATGAGACCAGATCACTACCCACTGCATCATCAATCAGTGTGGTTCATTTTGAAGTAATGTTTTGATTAATTGCATTACACCCACACTTTCTGGCAGCACGGTGACTGAGTGTTCTGCACTGTCCCCTTGCACCTCCAGAGTCCAGGTTCAATTCCCACCTCAGATCTGTGTGTGTGGAGTTTGCATATTCTCCCCTTCCCCAATCCAAAGTCATGCAGATTAGGCTAATTGTTGTTCCCAAATGAGTGTGTGTATGTGTGTGTGTGTGTGTGCCCTGCGAAGGATTGTCTTCCTATCCAGGGTGTACCCCACTGTGTGCCCCAAGTCTCCTTGGTTTTCATGTCCCTGCAATCCAGTGCATAGGATAAATCATTATAGACAGTGAATGAGTGTGACACACACTTTCTGTACTAACAGTTTCAACAATTTTAACTTGATATACTGTAATAACACTGGGGACGGGAATGGAATGGACAATGTGGTTTTCTATCAGGACGGTTTCAGGGATGGAATTGATGCTGGCAAGGAGGCTTCCCTTCAGCAGGGTTTCAACTTGGGCTACAGAGAAGGTGCTGTTAAAATGAAGGCTATTGGTCAATTCAAAGGAATCCTTAGGTAAGTATTTACTTTTAATCACTTTTTTTTTCAAGTAACCAAAACAATCCTGTGTGTCCATACTGCTTATGCCAAGATTAAACGCATCTCCCTTTAAACGTATGCTGCAGTGTTGACCAAAGAAGGTGGAATTCAATATTTTAATGACATTCTTATGTTATGATGGTCAAGATAATAAATTATTTTATGCAGTGAAATCTGTATTTAGTATGAAGTATTTTTTCTTAAAACACCTGTTGCATCCGGCTTGGCATAGAGTAAAAAAGCCATCCTCCATACTCTGGGCCCGAGTCTAATCTGGATCAGAACGGAAATCCCATGGTTTGCTGTCCAGGATCAAGTAATCCATCTTAATTGTGTGCTGGTTGTTCAAAACAACATTAGATAGGATCACCCTGATCCAGATACAAACATATTAGGATAGTGCTCTAAATGGGACTACATGTCAAAGCACACTAGTAGGTATGTACAGAACAACAGGTAGAATCACGAGCACGGGTCAGTATGTGTTTTATATATATATATATATATATATATATATATATATATATATATATATATATATATATATAAAGCACAATATATATACATACTAGTCTGCTTTGACATGTAGTCCCATTTAGAGCACTTTTTATATTTAGCTGTTTATGGTCAGAAGAAATGTCTGACCAAAAAAAAAGGGCACAAGAATGTATACATCTCTGATCACTAGAAGCTGTGTCGGCCGATACCGATCAAGGCTTCAAGGTCTACTTGAAGCCTTATCATGTAGCGTTTATTAAATGATTTTATTTATTTTATTTTGTTTATTTTATATCTAACAATAATGTAAATGAAGTATTGAAATTACAAGAAGAGGAATATCATGAATTGACAACTGTATTTATTGGCGTGCAACACGTCATCTAAAAACATAGCAGCCTGTGCTTGGTTAGTAACTGGAAACAGCTTAGAGCTTAACAAATACAACTTTCCTTTAGATTTTATAAACAAGCAGGACACGAGTCGCCGTTAGTTCTGCAAGGACCGCCAAAAATTAACATGTTTAATTAATCACAGCGTCAAAACTCGCGGTGAATCAGGATGAATTGTACTTACGGCCACCGAGCGAGACCGCGGAGTTGAGATGGGGGAATTACCGACAGCTGAGTGAGTGGCGGCGCGCGAGTTGCTGAGCTCTCTCCCGCGCATACCAAACTTTGAAAACTGCTCATGTTCCTTTACGTGACTAAACTTCAAACGTCTGATGAGATTTGTGGTGTTAAAATGCTTTGGGTGCTTCCGCCTCGTGGAATTGTCTTGTTACACAGGTTGCAGATTGCTAAAGTATTGACTTTGTCACACAACACGTAGAATTGCCAGACCGGTGAAGCCATTTTAGCAGCGCGCAAAAAAATTGTCCCGCGAGTTTTGCGTCATCTGATTGGCTTTTCTTTATCGGCCATTATAGAGACTGCCGATCAAACTTCCCAAAGCAATCGATTATGATCGGCGACCGAGCAATCGGAGCACCCCTAATATATATACTGTATTTTAGCAGTGTTGACAGAATGAATAATAAAAAAACTACATTGATAAAATTCTATGGATTAGAGGTTCTGAATGTCAGTTTCAATTAATTTTCCATTAACAGCCCGGCCCTAGTAAGAGAGATTTGTTCTTCTGCCACATAAATCTGTACTACTGCACTTTCGGTTTCTCGGTTAAGAAGAGACTTGTAGGCAACATCAAAGAACCCTTTTGGCCTTTTTTTTCTGAATTCCTGTGTCAGACACTACTGCTCAAAATAAACATTTCCTCTGAACTGGGGGGAACTGGCTCATTTTTCTCTAGTGAAGTGTGGATTCACCATACCAGGGCATAAACCAACCAAATGTACAAAAATCCCAGAAACAATACTTCAATAAAGTAAAATGTTCAGTTAATCATGAGATTGATTTGAGGTCAGGTCCCCCAGCACTACCTGTATTTTTTTTTATTGTTTTTTATTTGGTTTTTTTGTTTGAGATCACTGTCCTCCAAAAGCTTAAGTTTCTTCAAAGCTTAAATACTAAATGACTAAAGCAAATTCTATTGGATGATCTACCTGTTTTATTCCATCTATTTTTTCAGTCACCCCAAAACACTTCACTCTCACCTGTACTGTTATTTTTACCTCATTCAGAGAGAGTGACTGTTGGCCTCAGTGTGCCTTTCACACCGGTCTCTTTCTTAATTTAATGGTTTGTGTTGTCTATGGTATAATCTGAGTGGTCTGATAGAGCTTTTGCTTTCTCACTATTGAAACACTGCTGACTGGAATTAGATATAATGTTGCTACAATTTTTTATAATAAAATTCTATAACCTTATGTTTACCTTCCCTAGAACAGTCCTTAGTCTTTATTTTCATTTCTTTTGTTTAGTCTAAATTTCTAGAAAATATTTCCTGACTAATATTCAATTTTGGCTTTGAAAGAGAACTAGTATGTAGTAAGGTACGTACAGGAAGAATTTATGTTTATTGTTTGTTCTCCAGATACACCAGTCTGTTTTTTGCAAGCACCTGTATTTCTAAAAGCTGCTAAAAGCATAGATATACATAAGGGGCATCCACTCAGATCATTAAGTGTGCTGCTTTTCCTCTCATCTGTGGAGAAGGTTCTGTCACATCACCACATTACTGTGGTCGTTCATGCGAATTGTCTGCTCAGCCTGACTTCAGTGTGACCTCTGTACACATCCTGCACATACCAGAAATAGCCCATTCTCATTATGTGCATGCTTTTGCCCAGTATTTCTCTGTACTCTCCATTTTCTAGTCAGTGTTTTCAAGAGGTTTTGTCACGTTTTTGTTACATTTTGTTGAGCAAAGGTTTAGCTCTGAGCTAGGATGTTCTTAAATCACAAAAAATATATTATTTGTTTCCAGTTGGTGTGTTTTTCTGAGGTAGTTTTGTGTAATATGCAGGAGAGTTTCCAGGTCAAGCTCAATTATTTAAATCAATATGTTATTATATTATAATTATTATATAATTATTAATTAGCTTATTCATGTAAAAGTATGCTGCAATAACATTGACCTGCTGTTCTTGCCTTCCACAGTGCACTGCGGTGTTGGAGTCAGTCCCATCCCTCAGTGAGCTCAGAGTCCATCACACAGCTTCTTCAGAAAGTAGAGAAATATGAAGAAGGCCTATTCGAGGCCATGCGCAAAGCCCAGGAGCTGCCTCCTCCCAGGATATCAGAGCTTGTTGGAGATATGGATGACCTGGGCATGGATCAGAGTGATCATGGACCCTGCAGAAACGATAAAGATGATGAATGTTGCCAGAAAGGACAGAGCGACTGCTGTGGACCTGTCAAGGATATTAATGAGAGTTCAGCTGGGATTCATACTGAGACTTTGTTTATGAATGGGGAGAGTCTGGAGCAGTTACTTCACAGGTGTCTGGAGCTTGTGACTGAAATGCGACTGCCTGAAGAGCTGAGGATCCTTATTCAACAGCTCAGGCACACATCTGTTTGAATTTATTACAAGATGAGTGAGCCTCCGTTTCAATACTTATTTCTCTGGTAAATTTTTACAAACAGCATCTCAATAAATAATTTCAAGAAAAACATTTAGTTCTGTTTTGGGTTCCTTTTTTTTTTTTAAGGAGAAACACGGGACAATTTGTGAAGCATAATTTATTTAATTATAAGCAGTCTCATAAAGAAGAATAACAGAGGCAGTTTTTTGTTCAGTGCTCAGACCATGACTTTTTACATTGGCTAACATCTAAGTCCACAATGCATACTGTAAGGAATGAAACACAACAACAACAAATACACTTATTGATTGGTGGATTGAGGCAAAACATGTTTGATTCATATCAGTGTTTTACCAACAATGATAATTATAATTACCTCTACCATTTTACATTAGTTCCTGCTGTGGAACTGCAAAATTTGATTTTAATTTTTATATTATTCATGCTATACCACCCATAGTCATTCTGTCACAACCTTCCCCTTTTTTTTTCTTGTTTAAAGTTAAAGAGACAAAGTATGTATGTTTTGATCTGCATGCAGCTCACCAATGCAGGTGTGCCATTGTAAGATAATGTTATTCACTTCATCTCTCAGTGATTTCAGTGTTATGGCTGAACAATGTAGATTATCTTCAAGTTTTCAGCATGCACAGATACAGGGGTTGGACAATGAAACTGGTTTTAGGTCACAATAATTAATTAGTATGGTGTAGGGCCTCCTTTTGCGGCCAATACAGCATCAATTCATCTTGGGAATGACAGCTGCAAGTCCTGCACAGTGGCCAGAGGGATTTTTATCTATTCTTCTTGCAGAATAGTGTCCAGGTCACCACGTGATGCTGGTGGAAGAAAACATTTCCTGACTCGCTTCTCCAAAACACCCCAAAGTGGCTCAATAATATTTAGATCTGGTGACTGTGCAGGCCGTGGGAGATGTTCAACTTCACTTTCATGTTCATCAAACCACTCTGTCACCAGTCTTGCTGTGTGTATTTGTGCATTATTAACCTGATACACTGCACTGCCTTCAGGATACAATGTTTGAACCATTAGGTGCACATGGTCCTCCAGAATGGTTCGGTAGTCCTTTGCAGTGACGTATTGGGCCTAGGGAATGCCATGATATTGCAGATCAAACCATCCCTGATCCTGACTGTAGGGCGAACAGTTTTGGTGGAAACAGGAGAGTTGAGGTGCACATTTAATTCTGCAGTGAGTTGGGCAGCTGTGGTTTTATGTTTTCTGGATAGAATCCGGGTTAGCACCCGGACATCCCTTTCAGACAGCTTCCTCTTGCATCCACAGTTACTCCTGTTGGATGTGGTTCATCCTTCTTGGTGGTATGCTGAAATTACGCTGGATAACGGGGCTCTTTATACATCACAAAGACTTGCTGTCTTGGTCACAGATGCGCCAGCGAGAGACACACCAACAATTTGTCCTCTTTTGAATTCTGATACTGTACGGTATGTCAGCCATAATGTTGTGCACAAAAGATGAGTATGCAGAAAAGCACCTCATGCCCACTGTGAAGTATGGGGGAGTATCAGTGATGCTGTGGGGCTGTTTCTCTTCCAGAGGCCCTGGGAACCTTGTTAGGGTGTATGGCATCATGAATGCTTTCAAATACCAGGACATTTTAAAACAAAATCTGGTGGCCTCTGCCAGAAAGCTGAAGATGGGTCGTCACTGGGTCTTTCAACAAGCTAATGACCCAAAACATGTGGCCAAATCTACACCGAAATGGTTCATCACACACAGAATCAAGCTCCTCCCATGGCCATCTCAGTCCCCAGACCTCAAACCCATTGAAAACCTGTGGAGTGAGCTGAAGAGGAGAGTGCAGAGGAGAGGAGTCAGGTCACTGGATGATTTAGAGACATTGTGCAAAGAGGAATGCTCGAAGGTCCCTCTTTCTGTGTTCTCTAATTTTGTGAAACATTATAGGAGACGATTAGGTGCTGTTTTGTTGACAAAAGGGGGTTGTACAAAGTATTAAACATCAGGGGTGATAATTGTGGCACCCATGATTTGATGTAAAAGAATTATTTCTTAATGTGGGATTTCCCACTGAATAAATGCACTTGAATTAAAGGTTGGAATTTCCTCTTTTTCCATTGTGGTCCTATGTTATTTAGAACAAAACTGAACTGTCTTTTAGAACCTAAAGAACACATTTAACCAGGGGTGCCAATAATTATGGAGGGCACTGTAGGGCCAGGTAGGTTTGGACAGCTTTTTCTCCTTTAATAAATTAAATTGTCATTTACAAACTGCATTTTGTATTATCTTTGTGTAATATTAAAATTAGCTTGAGGATCTGAATCATTTAATTGTGACAAATATTCAAAATAATAAAAAACAGAAAAGGAAACTGATACTTTTTCATGGCAATGTGACTACAGAAAGAAAAACATACCATGCTCTTTGGCCAATTAGAACTGAGCATTTCAACACTGCTGTAGTGTACTACATCTAAATGCCTACATGCTGTAAATTATCTCTACAAATTGTTAAGAGTATATGAGTCATTCTACAGAAAAGGTGGAATTTGTGTCATAAAAATCTCTTGTATATATTTCTTCTTTCACACCTAGAATTTCTTTAATAGCAATAACTTACCTTCCCAAAAACACTTTAGTCCACAAAAGATATACTTTAGTCCACAAAAAAGTGGGCCAAAAGGACTCATTGCCAGATTTCAAAAAAGGCTTGATTGCAATCGTTTGCTGCCAAGAGTAGCACAGCTAGTTATTAGGTTTAGGGGGCAATTACTTTTTCCTATGCTTCAATCTGTAAAAATCAATGAATTATTAGATGTGTAATCAGTTATGTCCCATTCTTGATAGTTATAATTATAAAATGAGTAACACTAATGATGGACGTAAAAGCTTCACATGAAATTTCAAGATAAATTATGACAATTAAATTATGACTAATCAAATGAAGAGAGACATCTGACATGCCTTTTAAATTTGTCTCTGGAACAATTTCAAATTGTCAAATGTATTTCAAAATAAAACTGTTTTTGTGTAACAGTAACTCAAATTACATAGTTTGTGGTGACTGATTATTTATTTCATATTACAGTATGAATTATAATGGAATATTGTTACTGA
This sequence comes from Clarias fuscus, assembly GCA_030347435.1. Lineage (NCBI taxonomy): Eukaryota > Metazoa > Chordata > Actinopteri > Siluriformes > Clariidae > Clarias > Clarias fuscus. The sequence goes on from CM059226.1 coordinate 11,705,081, forward strand.
AATTTAGTGTCCTATTTATTTAGAAATTAATTTTATTGTGAATTATTTATTTAATGAAAAAATATCTTTAGATGAAAATTTATGGTTCCATTTGCATTTATGATTAAAGTCACAAAACATTTCCTTGAACTCGGCCTTTAAAACAATAATAAAAATAAAATACTTCATTTAAATATTTGAGCGTTAAAGTAAGAAAATGTTTTTCATAATTAAAAGTACATACTATATTTATTGGACATGTCCATGTGGCATCAGCAAAACTATGTGACAGCACTTTCCACCATTTTTGTGTAATGCCTACTTATTGGAGCTCACAATCAGTCAGGTCATTATAGATGTTTACTATTTCCTTTTAATATATATATATCTTGCTATTAATCATATCGCATTACGTTTAGGGTATTTATTTTTTTTACCCTTACTGTTTGCTTCTTTGTGAAGATGCCTTATGAGTATTTTAGTTGGGAAACGCGTCGCACAAATAAATAAGCGTCACTAGTACTGTATGTGGTTTGGGACGCGGCCCAAGCCTCGAATCTCTTCTTACAACTGCGCAAGAACTTGATTAAACCCCTTACTCTATTTAAACCGTGTCCAGCTCTTATCCCATTTATACACTGGCCTAAGACGTTACTGTGGACGTTTTTTCTTTTCTTTTTTTTTTTTTTCAATTTAAATGTGTGTAAAAAAAAAAAATCACGAGTGGGCGTGGTCCAGGAGGAAAAGCGAAACTAACGTTTTAGAAAAAGCTCAAACTTCCTGTTTGGCGAAAATGGTCGTGTTTCAACAAATGTCCAGCGAAGGCTGCATGAGATAGGTAGGTAAACGAGAAGTGCGTATTTAATACAATACCATTTTTATACTTATTGTATACACTCTTTTTAAAAACGTAAGAAAATAAACCAATCTTTGCTGGTCGTTTGGTGCGCGTGAGCGTGTCGCGAGTTTATCGCACGCGCTGCCGTACCCCAGGAGCACCTGTCGCACTTGTAGGAAACAACTTTCATGATTTGTTTAATTTAAAGAAGTGAGAGTGGTAAAATGTGCGTGTGTGTGTGTGTGTGCGCGCACGTTGCAAACAGACGTTTCATTGTTCAGTAAGTCAGATGTCCGTGTTTGGCTCTGAATGGTACGATGATATGACTTCATGCAAGATTTATTAAATCATAAAAAAGTGATGCGAAGTGAAATTAAATAATAAAGCAAAGATTGTCAAACTACTACTACTCTGTTTTTTAAAGCAAACAGAAAGGCATAGCAGTGATCTCCAGAGGATGCGTATTAGCTTACATAGTGTGCATAGTGCGAATGCCGCAGTTGAAAGGATAAACCCTACTGTCCCACTTCTGGATTTGCAACTCCAGCTACTTGCTGCTACCATCTGTGTATTCACTGTGTTGTGATTTATCTGATCAGATAGTCATGCATTGACTGCATGCTTGACTTTTAAGTTATGACTATTTGATGATCTTTCCCTTCACTCTTGAACAGGTCTAAACCAGTACAGCAACATGCACAAGTTTTCATTCTCATCCTACTTTCATTGGCATTCTTTTCATCATCTTTACTTAGCATTTTGTCTTGCTTGAACTCACAGCAGCTCTAGAACCTCTCCCCTGAGCGCTGCATGCTGCAGGAATAAACATCAGACTGGATCTGGCAGTCCATGACATAGCAACAGCCATATACACGGTCACACATTCATTCACACCTTAGGGCAATTTATTACAGCCAGTCAACTCACCCGCATGTTTCTGTAGGTGGCTGGAAACCATAGAACTGGTGGGACACCCGTGTGCATGTACAGAAACACTGCATAGACAGTAACACAAGCTCAGGATCAAACCATGGACTCTGGCGGCAATGCTCTCTGCTGAACCACATTCCTACCCATAACTACAACTAATTTTCTAATTATATATATATTTTTGCTGTTAACAGGCTTGAATGTTGGACCTGTCTGGACCACTTCAGGTTCTGCTGATAATCAATCGTCACCAGATTGGAATATCACAGGTACTGTATATGCACTGGTAGTGGGAGGACCAAGGGTAACTTGGCATCTAACTTTCCTAATGTATTTGGATATTCTTCAGTCTGGTGTTTACATGAGAAAAAGTGCATGTTTGCAACCCATTTCAGATGATTGGCTGAAAGCGATTGCAAACCGTTAACATGGGGAACAGCTTGTGCTGCCCAACATCAAACCCGTGTGATCACACGGTGGATGAAACGCAGGGGCTGCTAAACTCACCGGATTCGAAGGTTTCAGCACGGCCACTAACGACTGATGGAATTAGCCAGGCACTGGCGGTCGAAGAGGGGTAAAGTGTTCAGTAAAACCTTTGTCAACTGTGATGTAATAAGTACTAATAAAAGACTGAGTGATGATTTATTATTCTTCCAACAGCAAAAATGAAGACGGGCAAGAAAATGCTGTAATCAGCACACAACCTGTAGCAGCTCCCAAGTTAGCTGAGGGGTCTGCACAGAGTTCTTATGGTTCTGTAATCCAGATGCTCCACACTGATGTCTCTCTAGCTGCACAAACTAGCCAAAGTGCCTCACCTGTCTCAAAAGCGTCACATGAACCAGAAGATGCCACTTCTACAGCCACGGAAACAAAAGAGGATGATGAGACTGCAAAAGAGATTCAGATTTCTGCCACTGAAGACACAGAGACACTGCCAGTTAGCACACCAACAGAGTTGGCTACAGCTATAGTGAAAGAGGAAACACAAGTTGAGTTATCTGATGCACTGGAACAAGAGGATAAATCTGGTGTGCACGAGTTGACGTTACCGGATGCAACAGCAAAATCTGCTGATGAACTACATGTTGTGCAGGTGGATTCACAGAAAGAGGTTCCTGAAGAGGACACAGAGATGCGGTCAGCTGAAGTGGATAAAAATTCTGCAGAAGTTTCTGCTGAGATGAATAATAAAAGAGAAGCTGGCGAGGTAGATACAGAGGTGGATGAGCTCAAAGCACCTGTAGAAGTTTTACCTACAACTGACATCCTTCAAACCGAGGAACCAGTTCTGAGTGACTTGACAGTGGATGGACTCGAACCGAAAAGACTCCTTACTTCTGTGGACGTTGCAGATAACAGTGCACACTTACTACCTGACAATTCCAATTCAGAACATTTGGCATCTTTATCACAACCCTCAAGTGATGTAGAAAAAACAGCCCTAGCCATTGAAAAGGTCGTTGCTGGTAAAGGGCTGGAAATCCGCGAAGAGGATGTTGGTGTAAAGGAAGACTTCTTACCTCCTAAAACTCAGGAAACCCCAGAGTCTGTGAACATTATTGAGGAATCTACTGTAAACTATGTAGAAAATGGCCAAGTGGATGACTTGACAGATGGGGATTTGAAAGATGAGAAGCCTGTCGAGGTGAATGTAGAAGAACCTCTATCGACTGAGGTATCGCAGAAACCATGTGAGGAACCATCACATACTGAGAACCAAGAGTTATTGCATGAACCCCCTACAAACAGTATAAGGTGAACATATATTGCTTGTTTTATATAGTTTTTTACTAGTGTATTAGTCTCGTCACTGTCAGTCCAATGTAGGCTACTAGACACCATTGAGCGGCAGTAGCCGTGTCACTTAGAGTCTTCTTGCACTAGACCTTACCTTACATCACTGGCACTAGTCAGCCCTCATTAGCTTATGAATTGATATTGAAACGGGAATCTGCGCTCTGTCTGTTGAAACATCTAGTCAGTACATTGGAAGGGAACCAAAGTAGACAAAGCAAATAAATGAGAGCACATGTGCGGTCTTATCTTTAGCTTCTGTCCAGTATTTCTCATTTTCTGCTCATGTGACCTTGCAAGCATTAATTTGCTGCTAAATCACTGAACAGATGATTTAACCAGACACCAATTCACTACAGGCTCAGAGTGTGATCTAGATACCGGCCTGAACCTGCAGATCAATTTCGGATTGACTTTTACATTTTCCCCGATTTGATTCATACTCAGACTTCTTTTAAACCTTGATGGCACCCGATTATTTACACGGCAAAGGAAAAGGTCAGTCTAACACATGCTTCCTGTGAACGTGGGTTGCTCATGGAAATATTTAGTCGAGAAAAGTACCAGACTCTACAACTGTAGCACACTAGTGTAAGTCTGTATTTTATGACGACTATAGTATATTAAAAGCATTTATAAAGTTTGCAGTACAAAAAAAACTTCACATAGGTTTGTAGCTGTGTGATAATTCTATCTAGGATGGTTTTATGGGCTGCATCTATAAACTGCACAGTAGTACAGAGTGGAGCAACAGAAAAGCATCATTTTGTTAACTGGAGATCAGAAGTTCAAATCTCAGTGGTGCCAGAGTTACCCAAGGCTGGGAGTCCTAGGGAGCAAAATTGGCTGTGCTTCCGGGAGTGGCTCTATGGCATCCTTGCATTTCCACATCACTCGCACAGGTATGGGGGGTGGGGGGTACGGGGGGGGGGTAGCTTTTCTTTACACTGCCCCTTGAGCAGCAGTTAAGAACAGTAAGGTTTTCACTCTCTCTGGTTGGTAAAACTGTTGCTTGAGAGAGGAGCGCCCTGAGATGGGGTGGGAATTTCCTATGAATAATTTAGGCTGAAAAATTGGGTGGAAAAATGCATGCTTATCTGACTTTTTTTTTTTCCCCTCACAAGCCTGATGCTTTTAGTTTGTCTTTTGGGGGAAAAGCACCCAAATACTACTGCCACCTCCTGCTCTGGAAAATAATTATTTTAATATAATTATTATTAGGTTATTACATAGCCTAATAATAAAATTGACTTATTACAATTAATTAATGTATTTATTTATTAGTAACATTTTGTATTAATTAATTCAATTAATTTATTATTGAATAGGTAATAATTCAAATAGTGCTGTAGCGGTAACTCAGTAATTAAGAGATTGCTGATCAGAAGGTTGCTGGTTGTTGTTTACACTGTTGAGCCCTTGAGCAAGGTCCTTCATACTCAGCAGCTCAGATCAGCAATCGGGTGTTGAACTGTAAACCCAGCCCTGTAAAAAATAAAACTTCCACTAAAATAATGCCGTCCACTCCAAGGTTGGGGGGGGGGGATTCGTTATGATTCCACTGATGGCAGGTGAACGGACCTTATACCCTCCTACTTTGAATAGCTTTTTCTTATACCGTATACTTGGCTTTGATGTCAAAACAAAAGTGCATTATCATATGACACTATGGCAAAGAAAAGGTTGCAATCGTTATCTGGCATTCATCAAATATTTTATTTTTGTGTTTATGTGAAAGGCTATGCACTACAGTATGTTGTTCTTAGAAGCACAACCTCACATATACAGTATAACATCTTTATCTGTAAGAGATGTGCTGATTCTACCTTTTTTCTTTGACGTGTCTATAGAGGCAATACAACATCAGTATACATCTTGTATACAGTATAACAATAAAAAATATATATATTTTCTAACAAAATTATCGCAAATTTGATCATTTGTGCAATGCTTGTAGTGATATAAAATATAATTCTTTACCTTGGTTATTCTGTGCCAATTGTCATTTTGACTTCTGTTCAGTTTTTATTAGAATATCTAGTCACATAAATATCACATATTCTTAGATGTATAACCCCACTGTACAGATCGAGCCATTTATGTGTAGTATTAACTAGATCAGGACCACATTAGTTGAGTCAAATGAAATCATTTCTCTGCTCTCTATTGTTAGTGTTGCAGAGGAACTGGAGAAACGAGAGCCCACTGACACTACAGAGACCCAGGAGACAATCGTCGAGTGTGTACAAAAGGAAGGAGAAGTTCAACAGGCTTTTCAAAATGGTTTGCTCACACCCGCGCCTGTAGAGAAGCCTCATTCTACAGAGGAACCTGAGTAAGCACTTCCTGTTGTTTACACTTCTCACCACCAGGTGGAATTAAGTGTCCAGTTTTCTAAATTTGTTTTGATATTAAGAAGGGGGGAAATTATAGCCCAGCCACCGCAGTGTTTTTAGTTTGGAACACTATTAACAGCTTTTAAAAAAAAAAATTTTTATTACTATTTATATGTACTAACTAAAGGCAAAGGAAAAACATGTTTTAATATATGTTTTTATCACTGAAATAGACGTGTTATTTTACTTCTGAAAACATGTTCACATAAAGTAGGAGCTGTATTTTAGTTCTATTTGGGGTGAACAGGCCTGGGAGAAGCAATCTATACTGTATTATGATCTCTTAAGTTTAGAGTGGCCTTTGGAGAATGTGTGATTATTTACAGAGTTAGATAAATTACAGGGCGGCATTTTATAACGCTTTTATTAGCAGGCACATTCATATAGATCTGCACATTACATTTTTATTAACTATTAGTCATAGCGGAGACATTTGCCGAGGAGGTTTAATATTATGTTAGTGATTACAGTATGAGGCAACGATGTGTTATTGGACTCCGAAGCAGCAAACTTTATTTTTAACTCAATGGTCAACAGTGACAAATTAACCATTTAATGGACATAGCTATAAAGTTTCCTGTGAATCGTGTCTCATGGTTATAATACCACCCGAATTGTCTCATTTGCAGTGAACATGTTGATGAAAATGAGCCTGAAAGCAAGGATACTGGTCCAAGTGAGACATTCTCATTGGAGCACGTACTCACGCGAGAGGGGGAGCCAGCACCACAGGCCTGTGAGAATGATGAGACGACAGCAGGAGATGAAAAAGAGAATGCAGGAAGGACTCCAGGCCAAAAAGGAGAAGAGATTGTTTTGAGCAGTAGCCCTGATATACAAGTTGCACTGATATCTGTGAGCGACATAGAAAACATTGCAGAGAAGGATGAACAGGAACAGTAAGTATCTCTTAATTTCAGTAGAACAGATGAAGTTGGACAGAGAATTAAATACATATAGTATATATTTAATATACTGCACATTGATCAGCTATAACATTAAAAACCACAGAGATTCTACGTTCCCCTTGTGCCACCATAACAGCTTTGACCCCTTGGTACATGAACTCTGGGAACCGTGGGTGCTGGATCGGATCGGATCAGATTGGGTGCTCATAAGTGAGTCTTGGGTGCCCATGACACTGTCCACGATTTACTGGTGTATAGTTATAGTTGTACATGTTACCTGTTGGTGTTAATGTTATGGCTGATCGGTGTAATATTAAATAGGACAAAATATCACAATGTTAAGGGATTTTCCAGGCATGTTTTAGTGTGCTTGTTTATTTTTTATTTTTATTTTTTAATCAGAAATGAAGATCTCTACCGGGGTGATGAAGAGATGCACCAAGAGCAGGACAAAGAAGTTAAATTGGTGCCACTGCTGGAGTTTACAAGTATTAATCATATTTGATTTATATCAGTGTGTATCTTCATAAAGTGAGGCACAACCGTGTCATTAAACTCTGTATTATTATCCACTGCCTGGCCCAAAAAAAAATACCTTCAGATATTTTGCTCAACCACCTTTAGTATTTTACAGCATCGATGTGGCGTCAAGCATCAAGCGTTTAAGCGATGTTTAATCGTGGTTGGTTGTATTATGGTGTCAGTGTAATTCCAACCTAAACATTTTTAAAAAAATTAATAAATGGTCTTTACTCAGACCTTACATATAGTTCTTCCATGCTTTGTTGGCCATTTCTTCAGAACTTGTTATAGGGCCATCTTTTCAAGCTGTCCTTGAAATCTTTGAAAGATTCGTTTCACAGAATGGCAATTTTGTGCAGAAAAATATTTGTGTACAGTCGTGACCAAAAGTTTTGAGAATTACATAAATATTGGAAATTGGAAAAGTTGCTGCTTATGTTTCTATAATAGCAATTTGCATATACTCCAGAATGTTATGAAGAGTGATCAGATGAATTGCATAGTCCATTTTGCCATAAATTAACTTAATCCCGAAAAAAAACTTTCCACTGCATTTCATTGCTGTCATTAAAGGACCTGCTGAGATCATTTCAGTAATCGTCTTGTTAATTCAGGCGAGCACAAGGCTGGAGATCATTATGTCAGGCTGACTGGGTTAGAATGGCAGACTTGACATGTTAAAAGGAGGGTGATGCTTGAAATCATTGTTCTTTCATTGTTAACCATGGTGACCTGCAAAGAAACGCATGCAGCCATCATTGCGTTGCATAAAAATGTCTTCACAGGCAAGGATATTGTGGCAACTAAGATTGCACCTAAATCAACAATTTATAGGATCATCAAGAACTTCAAGGAAAGAGGTTCAATTCTTGTTAAGAAGGCTTCAGGGCGTCCAAGAAAGTCCAGCAAGCGTCAGGATCGTCTCCTAAAGAGGATTCAGCTGCGGGATCGGAGTGCCACCAGTGCAGAGCTTGCTCAGGAATGGCAGCAGGCAGGTGTGAGCACAGTGAGACGAAAGACTTTTGGAAGATGGCCTGGTGTCAAGAAGGGCAGCAAAGAAGCCACTTCTCTCCAAAAAATCATCAGGGACAGATTGATCTTCTGCAAAAAGTATGGCGAATGGACTGCTGAGGACTGGGGCAAAGTCATATTCTCGGATGAAGCCTCTTTCCGATTGTTTGGGGCATCTGGAAAAAGGCTTGTCCGGAGAAGAAAAGGTGAGCGCTATCATCAGTCCTGTGTCATGCCAACAGTAAAGCATCCTGAGACCATTCATGTGTGGGGTTGCTTCTCATCCAAGGGAGTGGGCTCACTCAAAATTTTGCCCAAAAACACAGCCATGAATAAAGAATGGTACCAAAACACCCTTCAACAGAAACTTCTTCCAACAATCCAACAACAGTTTGTTGCAGCACGATGGAGCACCGTGCCATAAGGCAAAAGTGATAACTAAGTGGCTCGGGGACCAAAACGTTGAAATTTTGGGTCCACGGCCTGGAAACTCCCCAGATCTTAATCCCATTGAGAACTTGTGGTCAATCCTCAAGAGGCGGGTGGACAAACAAAAACCCACTAATTCTGACAAACTCCAAGAAGTGATTATGAAAGAATGAGTTGCTATCAGTCAGGATTTGGCCCAGAAGTTGATTGAGAGCAGCCCAGCCGAATTGCAGAGGTTCTGAAAAAGAAGGGCCAAAACTGCAAATACTGACTCTTTGCATAAATGTCATGTAATTGTCGATAAAAGCCTTTGAAACGTATGAAGTGCTTGTAATTATATTTCAGTACAACAGCAGTTGTAGTTCACAGAAATAACTGAAACAAAGATCTAAAAGCAGTTTAGCAGCAAACTTTGTGAAAACTATTTGTGTCATTCTCAAAACTTTTGGCCACGACTACATGGTCAGTTAGAGCCAACTATATCAACACAAATGTAAATCTTTAAACAAAGTTGTTATACAGTTTTTTTTTATGTAGATACTGCAGTGTATCTCAGTTTCTTGACATGTCATGTGTTCTTTCTCCTTTCAGTCCCTGGAGTGGAGGATAAGTGCAGTTTAGACGAGCCTGTTGATATTCTGGAGTACAGAGAGAGGGAGTGGAAGGGAAATACAGCCAAGAGCAATCTCATCAGAAAGGTGAGTGAGAGGTGTAAAGGGATGACAGATGTGTTAGTCCTGCAGTGCAAATACAGGAGTATTGCAGGATATGCAGTACCACTACCGTGAGCTTTCTGCTAGCAAACTTCTGAGAAACAAAGTAAACTTTAGAGCTTTCATAGGCTTTCAGAACAGTAGGAAGTCCTCATCTGTCTATTAAACAATAAGTAGAATTAAAACATTGATTTGAAAGTATGGTTATAAGCTTTAAATCCTTTTATAGAGTATTTTGATTAAAGCACCACTTTGTAGGAATCTTGTCCTTTGTTAAGGTTTAACCATGATTGGGCAATCTAGTTTTAAGTTGTAGATTGCTAAACACTAATTCTGCGGAAACTACTCATTCATTTGTTAAATAACTTGTAAAACATATAAAAATATAACTATATACAGGGTGGGCCATTTATATGGATACACCTTAATAAAATGGGAATGGTTGGTGATATTAACGTCCTGTTTGTGGCACATTAGTATATGTGAGGGGGCAAACTTTTCAAGATGGGTGGTGACCATGGTGGCCATTTGGAAGTCGGCCATCTTGGATCCAACTTTTGTTTTTTCAATAGGAAGAGGGTCATGTGACACATCAAACTTATTGGGAATTTCACAAGAAAAACAATGGTGTGCTTGGTAACTTTATTCTTTCATGAGTTATTTACAAGTTTCTGACCACTTTGTTGAACACAATGTGTTCAATGTGCTGCCCATTGTGATGGATCGTCAATGCAACCCTCTTCTCCCACTCTTCACACACTAATAGCAACATCGCAGGAGAAATGCCAGCACAGGCTTCCAGTATCCGTAGTTTCAGGTGCTGCACATCTCGTATCTTCACACCATAGACAATTGCCTTCAGATGACCCCAAAGATAAAAGTCTAAGGGGGTCAGATCGGGAGACCTTGGGGGCCATTCAACTGGCCCACGACGACTAATCCACTTTTCAGGAAACCGTTCATCTAGGAATGCTCGGACCTGACACCCATAATGTGGTGGTGCACCATCTTGCTGGAAAAACTCAGGTAACGTGCCAGCTTCAGTGCATAAAGAGGGAAACACATCATCATGTAGCAATTTCAAATATCCAGTGACCTTGAGGTTTCCATTGATGAAGAATGGCCCCACTATCTTTGTACCCCATATACCACACCATACCATCACTTTTTTGGGGTCATCCTCATTGAGATGCTGCAGTAGCTGGAGTTTGTAAGGCTGCCATTTGTGAGTAGCTAATATCCTCCGAAGGGATGTTCGACTAATGCCACTCTCCAGTGACATGCGGCGAGTGCTAGGCTGTGGGCTCTTGCTGAATGAAGCTAGGACAGCCACTGATGTTTGTTCATTAGTGACAGTTTTCATGCGTCCACATTTTGGCAAATCTAACACTGAACCAGTTTCACGAAACTTAGCAAGCAGTTTGCTAACTGTAGCATGGGAGATGGGTGGTCTCGTAGGGTGTCTTGCATTGAAATCTGCTGCAATGACCCGGTTACTGTGTTCACCAGATATCAACATAATTTCGATCCGCTCATCACGTGTTAACCTTTTCGACATGTCAATGGCTGTGAACAAAGAGAAACTTGTAAATAACTCATGAAAGAATAAAGTTACGTTAAAAACAAGCACACCATTGTTTTTCTTGTGAAATTCCCAATAGGTTTGATGTGTCACATGACCCTCTTCCTATTGAATAAACAAAAGTTGGATCCAAGTTGGCCGACTTCCAAATGGCCACCATGGTCACCACCCATCTTGAAAAGTTTGCCCCCTCACATATACTAATGTGCCACAAACAGGACATTAATATCACCAACCATTCCCATTTTATTAAGGTGTATCCATATAAATGGCCCACCCTGTAGTATAATAAAATGGCAGCACGGTGGATTAACGCCTCGCACCTCCAGGGTCCGGGTTTAATTCCTATCTTGCTATCTTGTGTAAATATTGGTTTATGTCAATAAGGTAGGTTAACATATTTTTTAAGAAATACCCCAACACCACTTAGCTGCCCCAGTTGGGTCCTTGATCAAGGCCCTCAACTGCTCAGATGTATAATGGATAAGGGTGTCTGCCAAATACCATAAATGTAAACTTTAAATTCTTAATGCTACCTACAGTATACTCTAATTATACTGATGCTTGTTAATGTTCATGTTAAAGGTCCCATATGTTGCTACACACGTGGACAAAATTGTTGGTACCCTTCGGTCAATGAAAGAAAAACTCACAATGGTCACATAAATAACTTTAATCTGACAAAAGTAATAATTTAAAAGAATTCTATGAATGTTAACCAATGAAAGTCAGACATTGCTTTTCAACCATGCTTCAACAGATTTATTTAAAAAAATAAACTAATGGAACAGGTCTGGACAAAAATGATGGTACCCCTAGAAAATACTGAAAATAATGTGACCAAAGGGACATGTTAATTCAAGGTGTGTCCACTAATTAGCATCACAGGTGTCTACAATCTTGTAATCAGTCAGTGGGCCTATATATAGGGCTCCAGGTAGTCACTGTGTTGTTTGGTGACATGGTATGTACCACACTCAACATGGACCAGAGGAAGAGAAGGAAAGAGTTGTCTCATGAGATTCGAAAGAAAATTATAGACAAGCATGTTAAAGGTAAAGGCTATAAGACCATTTCCAAGCAGCTAGATGTTCCTGTGACTACAGTTGCACATATTATTCAGAAATTTAAGATCCATGGGACTGTAGCCAACCTCCCTGGACGTGGCCACAGGAGGAAAATTGATGACAAATCAAAGAGACGGATAATCCGAATGGTAACAAAAGAACCGAGAAAGACTTCTAAAGAGATCCAAGGTGAACTTCATGCTCAAGGAACATCAGTGTCAGATCGCACTATCCGTCGTTGTTTGAGCCAAAGTGGACTACATGGGAGACGACCAAGGAGGACACCATTGTTGAAAACAAATCATAAAAAAGCCAGACTGGAATATGCCAAACTACATGTTGACAAGCCACAAAGCTTCTGGGAGAATGTCCTATGGACAGATGGAACAAAAATGGAACTTTTTGCCAAGGCACATCAGCTCTATGTTCACAGACGGAAAAATGAAGCATATGAAGAAAAGAACACTGTCCCTACTGTGAAACATGGAGGAGGCTCTGTTATTTTCTGGGGCTGCTTTGCTGCATCTGGCACAGGGTGTCTTGAATCTGTGCAGGGTACAATTAAATCTCAAGACTATCAAGGGATTCTAGAGAGAAATGTGCTGGCCAGTGTCAGAAAGCTGGGTCTCAGTCGCAGGTCATGGGTCTTGTAACAGGACAATGACCCAAAACACACAGCTAAAAACACCCAAGAATGGCTAAGAGGAAAACATTGGACTATTCTAAAGTGGCCTTCTATGAGCCCTGACCTCAATCCTATTGAGCATCTTTGGAAGGAGCTGAAACATGCCGTCTGGAAAAGGCGCCCTTCAAACCGGAAACAACTGGAGCAGTTTGCTCATGAGGAGTGGGCCAAAATACCTGCAGAGAGGTGCAGAAGTCTCATTGACAGTTACAGGAATCGTTTGATTGCAGTGATTGCCTCAAAAGGTTGTGCAACAAACTATTAAGTTAGGGGTACCATCATTTTTGTCCAGGCCTGTTCCATGAGTTCATTTTTTTTAATAATTCCGTTGAAGCATGGTAGAAAAGCAATGTCTGACTTTCATTGGTTAACATTCATAGAATTCTTATTTATTATTACTTTTGTCAGATTAAAGTTATTTCTGTGACCATTGTGAGTTTTTCTTTCATTGACCGAAGGGTACCAACAATTTTGTCCACGTGTGTATTTCTTTAACAAGTTAACACAGGTCTCAGGGCTCCCCAAAGTATGTCATTCCCAAATGAAATGCCCCTCAAATAATGTGTTTTTATACCTTAAACACTATTTATTTCACTCCTTCTCAGAACACACTGATTCAGAGTTTAAGTAAATGAGCTAGCGCTGAGCCACATCCCTGCCAGACAATCCTGGGGGTTGATGTCTTCTTATTTAAGCTTACATTGGGGGGAAAATCAAATTGGCCTGTTTAAATCCTGTCACATACTGTACAACAATATTAAATGGGACAAAAAAGCAGGGAGTGTGGTTCGAAAGCAGCCCAGTATGATAAATTACATTTTGTGCTTTAAACAAAAAATGTGTTAATGTATCAAGCTAATTATATTGTGCATTCCTTTAATATCATATGGCAGCATTCTATTGCAATCCTATTGCAGCAACAATAACAAGAAAAACTGAAGCCTGAAGTACTTTGCTTGCACAGCTAAGCAGAAGATGAACCAGCATGACATTGTTAAAAATAATCTCAAATCATTTTGCTTTAAGGAGGGTGGCCGTTTGGTGAAATGCCTCACTCATGCTGTCACAGATCCAGGTTCTATTATTATTATTGTAATAAGAAAGTCAGTTTTGCTATGACTATGAGATATGCAGACTGCTGTAGTGCCAGACAGTCTCATCATGAAGTGATGAAGTCACAAGTCCATGCTTGAGGTATGGAGCACAGATGTCCTTATCAGAAACATGACAGTGCAAGGCCCAAAGCAAGGACCCAAGGCATGGACTGATCTCCTAGTAGATTGTTCAGAAATGACTGCCAATCGTTTGTGTCCAGAGCCACAATTCAGTAGCACAAACGGTACAAGAGACCTTGCAGTCGTTAAATAAAACTGCTTATCACCCTTCCTAAATTTCCTCTGTGCTTTGCATGTAAATGTGCAGTGGGCATGCTGTACATACGTAACATGCAGCTGCTGCGGCAGCTTGGAAGCAAAAGCAGAGGAACAGTTGGATAGAAAGTCATGCCACTGGTGATACAAAAACCTTGGTTTCAATAAAATAACTGGTAATAACCATCAGCACAAAAGGGTGTTAGAGCTGAAGCCAACGATGCTACCATGAGGCTCAAAATGAAGGTGATATAAAGTTGGATATATATGCACAAAATCCATTTATAGGCTTAGTATTGAAATGGACACTAAATGGATGGAGAATTAGCCGTATGCTACTGTAGGTGTCAGAACATGTAGATGCTCTCTGAGCTTGTGCTCCAAAGTCTTGTTTTCAATTCAGTTCAATTTTATTTGTATGACGCTTTTAAAATTTGGCTTTATCGCAAAGCAGCTTTGCACAATCAAAAATTATGGAAGGATATATAGAAGGATGACATAACAAGGCAGACATAAAACAATCACATAACACAAGACAATGCAGATTACATTATGCAGACTGGTGTCTGGTTTCGAGGTCATCTCCACATATATCTCAGCCTCTTATACTGTATACACAGATGAGACCTTGAAGGTTGTGGTAGCCGTGGCAACAGACTTCTCTATCATGGAAGCCTGAAAGCTCTTATACTCATCAGGGAAGGAAGGGCTGGCTTCAGTCATGAACTTGGTGGAGGAAACAAGCCTGCCTGCGGTTGATGGGAATTGGTTTCTGACCTTCTTATAATGTCCACGCTAACTCAATCATCTGAAAAGGTGACTTTTCTTCTCTGGATTCTGGGAATAGGCAAGAGCTGCCCTTCTGTGGATTTGGATTTGAGCAGCTGCTCCCCAACAGACCTGGTGGTCTCGATGTCCACTAGCTAAGGGAATGCCTAATTTTTCCCACATGCACATCCTGCAGTTCCACATTGAGTGGAATGGAAATGTTTCTCCATGGGATCTGATTTAGATTTGTCGATCTTGTGCTGTAATCTTTTCTACCTGAGTCACCATGCCTGAAAGTCCTGCTATTGATACCAGCAACAGGTATAGGTTTGTGAAACTATCCAAAGTGCTTATATTATAAAATAGTTCTAGTTAAAAACTCTGTATACCCTAAATTCTTCATCCCTTGAAGGTGCTTCTTCTATGGCAAATACTGTAGTTTGAAAGTGTTCTTTCAACACTTAAAGTGTTATTGAATTTTGAGCTGAAACCATGAATTTCCCATTGAGAAATACTGGGAAAAGATTCTGAAAATAATTGCTTTGGTTTTTAAACCAAGTTTTTTTCATATATTTTAAAAAATATTTTTTATTGATGTAACTTTTGTTTTGTTTTTGCAGGGTTACGCTGAGATGTATTGTAGTTTTACTGGGCTGAGGAGAGTAAGGGGGGACAACTACTGCTCTCTGAGAGCTACTCTGTATCAGGTGCTGGCCAGTACAACACGCACACCAGCCTGGTTACTAGAGGAAGACTTTACATCGGTAAGAGCTTGTAAATTGGTTATTTTGAATCTCACTACTGAGATAGTAAACACTGGATCATACTGTTGGAGTCAGTTTAGTCAAATTGGGATAAAGTCAAATAAATTTCTTTTTTTAAATTGTATACAAAAAGGAAACGATTTGCACAGTCGTGGATCTACACAGTTGAATACACACTCCTTTAATATTCCCCACAAGTCGGCATCAGGTGGTGTAAGATCGGGGCAGTGGGACAGTATAGAAAGGAAATGTGCACCTTTTTCAAACTTGATCCTCGTTCACGACTACCTCCGTATGAGCAGAAATAATACCCAACTATTAATAATTTTTCCTCTCACTAGAGACCCATTTCCAACAACAACTGCACAACACCACTTCCTTTTTACCACCGGGACCCTGGGTGGCTGGAGCTATGCCCCATGGACAAACGCACATGCGCGTCGAGATGCGCGAGTTTTAGTGCTGTATATTTTGGCACATACCATCTAAGGATTATTATTTATTTCTTTATTTTTATCAAACTGAGGTTGTGATAAGATTTGCAATGCAATTTCATTTGATTGAAACCCAGAGGCAGAGATGTTTTTCCTAGAAAAAAAAATTTGTAACGTGTTAACCATTTCTGTGTCTGCCGTCATTAAAATGTTGAAAGATGCCACATTCTTAAGCTACAACATTCTGGTACTAGGAAAAGAGTCTCATGATCCAGTACCACAATCTGCCATCATATTTTTCAATTTGCTTGGTTATTGTTGCTTGAACAGTATGCAGGGAATCTTTTGTATCACCAAACAAGATGAAGGTGTGCATAGGCAGATGACTTTGATCTGACCACAACACACAATTTGATTAAAAACTGTCCGTCCCCCAAACCGTCCCTCCACTTATAACCATTCTAAACAACTGTTTTTGCATATGGTGGTAAGAACATGACCATTTTAAAATTTGACAAAGAATAAGAGGTTTTCTTTGGGCACTTCATTTGCCTTCCATAATCTTTACACTTTGTGCATGTGGGAAGAATCATTACTTGTTCTAGACTGTTAAAAATAAATAAAAAAACTGGCCCTGACATTGTGCTGGTCATCAAACACTAATATACTTCTGTTTTATTTGTTTTGAAGTTGCCAGAAAAAATTGAAGCTCAGGAGCAGTTGATCGGTATGTGGGTGTTCCCTCCTCAGTGTGTCAAAGCAGGAGAGGATGAGGATCCTGTGGACAAACTTAAACACTATCTGGAGCTTCTGCAGAAAAGAGTAAATCACTTATCACTTTTGCTTTTAGAACAGAGATTTAGTTAGCTAATATCTTTTTACTTAGTAAACGTGCAAAAGACAAAATGCTAAACACTTAAAACAATTCATTGTTTCCCTCTTTTGAATGTGATTGTACATTTTATAACATGTTTAGTGCTGAGTAAAAATCTACATCAACAGTGAGTTTCACTTTGGTAGTGACACAATTTTGATAATTATGCTGCTGTACAACAGAATGGTTTTGACTGAAGCAATCAAAATATATTGAAGCTTTTAACAAAATAATTGGATAGAAATTGCGATATTTTTCGAAGGCTCAAATGTAATTGGACAAAAGCATTTCACTGAATCTGTGCAGGAAGTATATTACGCTAATTCATCCTGCTTTTATCAGCAATCACATCATCAATAAACACCAGTGACCTGGATCCACTGGCAGCCATAACTCTGCCTTCACCATGTTTGATGATGATGATGATGTGGTTTGCTTTGGAACATGAACCCATCCTTTCCTTCCCTGTATTATTCACTTCCAATCATTCTGATGGCATTTGTATCGAAACTTTACCCCCCCCCCCCCCCCGCCCCCTTTTAAGAGTTTCTGAATAGTCTTGAATTGGCTTTGAAGTTGAATTTCAACAAATAATGAATTCCTTGATCCTCCGCTTTAGATATCTACATGGCCTTTGATGTTGCTGACTAGTACATTCCTTTTTTTTCTCTGTTTTTTTTTTTTTTTTAATGTAAAAGAAAAGGCTATCTGTAACGTTTCTGCAACCTCTTTGATAGGTCTGTTTTTTGTTTTTGTTTTTTTTTGCTGCCTAATGTTTTCATCGTTCACTTGCACCAACACCTTTTTGAACCACTTTCACTTGTACTGTAAATGGCACTATTATGTCGTTAAATTAAATTATGCTGCACTCGCATTTGGTAATTCACATTGAACCAAAAAATTTGGCATTAAGCCATTTAGTGCATGCTGAATTTAAGCAGTGTGTTGGCATTCCGCAATCAGCGGCAAGACAATTAACACAACAGTGTTGTCATCGGAAATGCCATGCATACCTTTGCTTTCAAAACTACAAGGGTGAAGTCAGGCTTTTGCTAGCATTTACATCACTCAACCTAATGTGACACTCTACTTATAGGTTTCTGCCTTCCGAATTTCCTGCAATTTCACACTATTATGTGGCTTAACCGCGCTAAGCGCATGCTGCCTTTAAGTCCTGCCTTGTACCTAGGATTGGCTTGTATGTCACTTGTACATTTTAACCCATCATAGATAAGATTCAGTACTTTTCACATTGCTTATTAGTCAATTTGTTCTATTACTTTTGAGCCTGACAAAATGGAGGGATGTTTTTAAAGCTATACTTTATAAATGGTTAAAGAAATATCTTTGTTAAAGCTCTAGAATTAAAGCTGAAAGTTTTTGAAGGTAGCTGAAAAGACGTCAATCACATCATGACCGTTTTATTTAAAATCCATTCTATTGGTGTCCACAGGCAAAAATATTACAGCCGTGTTACTGAACAAATACTTGAACCTGACTGTATATGCATCTAATTTTATTTCTCATCATGTGTATGTGTCATGTGTATGTATGTGTCTTGACTGTGTGTGTGTTTTCAGTGGCAGGCAGCAGCAGAATCCGAGAGTCTGGAGGACAAGCAGGCGGTGTGTAGTCAAGTGTTTCAGGGTGGAGAAGAAGAGTATGCACTTCTGGAGGTGCTGAAGTTCCTCATGCTGGTCAAGGCTGTGGAGTTTCATAACCAAATGCTGGCAGAAGAGGAAGTGCCCGTCTTCTGTTGGTTACTGTTTGCCCGTGACACGTCTGAAAACCCCAAAATGTTCTTCAACAATCACCTAAGACAAGTCGGCTTCACTGGCGGCCTGGAACAGGTGACACAACACAGCTGTATGAACAGATGCATCGCATAAAAAAGTAGATTTTAATCCTGAAATAACAGTTGTTGGGTTGAGATACTGTATATCTGTCCATGTTGTAGTTTTTATTATTATTATTATTATTATTATTATTATAACCATTGCTTGGAAGATGAGGGATGCTAATGTTGAATTCAATGTATTTTTTTATTGCATGGCAAGCTAGTTAATTTCTGATTTGTCAGCTGCTGTCAGTTCGATTCCCGGGTGATGCTGTATCCTCTTGCAGCCGGAGGTCTAGAGAGAGCTGATTGGCCGAGCTCTCTCAGACGGGAGGGATGAGAGGTACTTAGTGCTCCCACATTAATCACGGCTCTACAGCCAATCAGGGGCGTCTGTGAGCTCACGCAAGCAGAAGGAGCGGATAGCGCTGTCCTCCGAGTGTGTTACGCCGCCCCCAACGGTGCGTGAGCGAGCAGTTCAAAAAGATGCGGTCGGCTGGCGTCACGTGGTTCAGAGGAAACACATGATAGTCTTCAGCCCTCCTGACTGAGTGGTAGTAGTAGCCTTAATGTGGGAGCCCCCTATTGACGGGGAGGAATTGGACAAAATCATGGGGAAATCCAAAAAAAATTAATGTATAATTAAATTAAATGATGTAGATTAAATTTAAGAAATATGAACAAATGTTATACTGCAACAGTCTGCAAAGTGCCTAAAAATGAGTTGTTAATGTAACAACCTCAGCAGCAACCTCATTTCCCCTCTCGTCTTTTCCTACCACTCAGCATTCAGTATGACTCGTACACTCATCACCGATCATCTGTCATCATCTACACCCGTTTCTCACAGGTTCATTTCCTAAGTTTGAATTTTTTTACGCTTGAATGATTCTGTGAGGCTTAAACAAAAATTCCTCTGAAACTGGTCAGGTACAGGGACTGGCCTGAAAATGAAAACCAAACTTGCCAAAAATGAGCCTAAACAGTACTTTAGGAAGCCTGCAGAACTATTTCTCAAGACTACATTAAAATACAAGAAGGTCTAGCACAGCAAATTGGAAGCAATTTATAAAGAGAGTGGGGGGGTCAAGACTTGTGCACAATACTGTACAACGTATATATAAAAAAATAGTGAACTGGAATTGCTGTTTGTTGCAGGTGGAGATGTTTCTGCTGGGTTATGCCTTACAGCACACCATTCAAGCCTTCCGCCTCTACAAGACTGACACGGAGGAATTCGTGACGCACTACCCCGACGACCACAAGCACGACTGGCCCTGCGTGTGTATCGTCACCGAGGACGACCGACATTACAATGTCCCCGTCAGGAAGCCGACACAATACAGAGTGTAACGTCGTCCGAGTGTCGGGATTTCTGGAAGGTGATTGGAAAATCGAGAGTGAAACTTATGACATCACCATGCACTGCCTTGAATATTCTTACTGTTATTATTATTAATGTAATATTTGGGAGGTCATTGGTTATTAACAGGATTTCTAGATGTTGATCGGTGAAATGAAGGTGAACGATTGATTTAATTAGTAGGAAACGATTATTCACGTCTAAAACTTGCTTGGGTTTGGCTAAAGCTAACAAAAGCACTCAGGTTTATTTTTCGTGCAATTCATTGACTTATTTAGGTTTTGTATTACAGCAAGTTTACAGTGAGTTCTTATTTCATACAAAGGAAATGTGAATGCAAATACAAATAAGAAGTTCCGCATGATGTTCTGGAAATAGTGTAAAGATGTTTACTATGAAGTGTTTTTTTTTTTTTTTTAACTTCTTACAAATGCAAGTCTGCAAGCATGAACAACTTCGCTCACAAGCTGACCTTATTGTGGATTTCTCCGAGACATATAATTCAGCTTCGTGAACACATCAAAGCCTTTCGTCGTTTAGTAGGGAGCATTTTACTGGTAATTCTTTGCCTCCACATGTTCCCTGGAAATCAATCCGAATCACTCTGTGACTGAAGATCAATAGAGTCGTTCTCACTTATTCCCTTTAACCTCTGCTGAAACCTTTCTGTCCTGCTCAGAGAGGTCTCTTCCAGCATGACCCCGTCCCCACCAGTAGAAAACAAGGTCTCACATGCTATGGCACTCACTGTGACTAAATCTAATGCTGAACATCTGTAGATTTTGGAGAGATGCATGCGATGAGAAATCACTCTCGCAGAATTTTCACCAACACCTTACTAACACTCTTTAATTCGTCCTCTGTATGTTAATGTATGTATATGTATATTTGTTAGAAACCCTAATAGCTAAATTATACTGTAGATCTGAACTTACTTTATTATTCATAATCATGATGAATTTGAAAGTGTGAAGGCTCTTAAGGCCAAATAGTAGTGCCAAATATTTTAGGGGGAAACTTCAATCTTTATTACGTTTGAAATACTGAAGTCTACTGTTTTAAAGTGATGTTTTGCACAGACTACACCAGATGTTTCCCCCAGACCACAAGGATCGCAGCTGTTCCACATTCTGTTTGTTGTTCTTCCTATTCTGGCTCCCTAAACATCGGAACTGTGTAATCAAGGGCTTTTATTTATTTTCCCCTGGCCCCCGTATGCTTTAAGCAGGAATAGGAAAAAGTTATCCACGTTGGTGGACTTGATTACTGGATAGAGCCGCTTCAGATTAGTTCATTTCTGCCCCATTTTTATTCATGTTCCATAGCAGTTTAGATAACGAATGAAAGCCGATTGTTATGTCACTACTTAATGCTGTTTTTATGTATGAAGTCTAGTAATAATTTTGTTGAGTTTGTCTCAAACTGCTGCCAAATGTTTTATAGTATTACTACTCTTGTAGCTAATTTAATGCTAATAAAAGGGGGTTCAAGTCAAACCAGGACTTTTGATTGCACAGAATAACAGAACAAAGCTTTGAGAGTAAAACTACATTTATTTCTCTATATAATCCCATGCTACACTAATGCACTTATTCCAGTGTTTCACTAGTGCTTGGATACCATCAACTTTTTCTCAGTATGATCTGACTGCCTGCTTCATGTCTGAATCGCTGGCCTCACAGGAACTCCTTTAATATCCCAAACATGTGGAAATTGAGAGTTGAGGACTGTATGGAGGATGTGAATGTGACAAACGTTCAGTCCTGTAAAGTGCAAGTCGTGTGACCGTTCCCACAGACAGGTGTGTCTCTTCTGCAAATTAGCGTCAATTTATTCGTTATAAACTGTATTTTTCAAGCGCTCTACCGTTCAAGCGTATTACTGCGGCTAATAGTTTTATCACCGTCCTTCTGTAAATATCGATCAGTTTTACACTTTCATTTACTAGAAATGTCATCAAAAGTCCTGGTTTGACTTGAACACCCCCTGTATGATGTTTGTAGAATGTAAAAAAAAAAGACGGTGCTGTAGGAAATGTCTGACAGTCTTATATACATGTATTTTGTAGGACACGTTGTTTATCAGGCACAGAAAAGAAATAATAATAATTTTGAAAAATCTATTAATTAGTCTGGTTCAGTATTGTGCAGAAAAGTGAAAAAAAAAAAAAGCCTGTTGAATAGGTGTTTTTGTGATGTTAAAGACTAGGCTGGTTGTTTGTGGAAAAAAAAAAATATATATATATATAAATAAGGTTTACATTTTATGTTAAAATACAGTACAAACTGCAAATGAACAGACCTTTCGGCACCCTTTTATTCAACAAACAGCAAAGCGGCTTCGCAAGAAAAGGTAATATCAGGTAACTTGTACTAATATGATGCTCATATATGATGCACAATAAACATGCAGCTACTAACTGGCCCCACTTCTGATTGAACATTTTATTGTGTGCATTATTACAAAATATGACATCACATTTGTTTAAAATCAATGCTAACATGCAAAAATATGAGCATCACCTTCCGAGTGATTGATTGTTCAGAAAAACCTAGCATCGTTCGACCCTAGTCGAGTTCAACATGTACAGTAAAATGTTCACTTTATAGTGAGAGAAGATTCTTGATGATATTGTTTAAAAAAATGCATCTGATGATATTTCAAGTGATCATAGTGTCTAAAAACTCAATATACAATGCTTAAAGTTTCTCCCATTCAGGAGTTCTTGTCCGTTTTAGAAGTTCACCAGTCAAAAACACCAGTCATTGTACTGGTTACAATGTTGCCTGGAGTAGGCTCTGGATCCACTGGGACCCGGGTCAAGATAAAACTCTTACTGCAGATTTAGGAAAACATGAAAAACAGTTTACCAGACTTTAAAAGATACTTTAAAAGGTACTTGGGGTTGAGGTGAATTGCTCAGCCAAATTAAAGGTCTCTTTAGTCTCTTTAAGCAAAGAAAACAACTAAGGATATTTCAAAGTATGGGACTGGGTTAAAAACCCTCTAACTACATTGGAGAAATGAGTAATTCAATAATAGAGCTCACAGCTATATTACATAATGAAGTAAGAGCATTTCCACATTCACAATGCGACACGTGGGATTAAACAATGGGAAAAGGTCATGTGGTCTGATGAGTCCAGAGTGATGTGCGCGACAGGGTAAGAATGGATAAAGCGATGCACTGATCATGAATATTGCCCACTATACAAGCCTCAGGTTTATGATCTAGGCTCAGCAAGATTATAGAGCAATAAAACGAAGTCAGCTGATGACCTGAATGAGCCTTTAAAACCCTCTGTGATTGAAAACGTAGGGATAAAATTTGCCACGTGAAGGGTTTTCTGAGAGGCTTACACAAATATCTCTTTAAGATCCCTGCCTAAGAAATCAGAAATCCCTGATATTCGATTAATTCAAAATTCAGCATGTTTCTGAAGAACATGGAGAATACAAGCAAGGGGATTTGAATGGTAAAGAGTGAAAATGCTATACTGATATGCATGATACTTAATGGAACTGAAGAAAAAAAACTTAACACACATGAGAAATATTTCCAGTTTTATATTTTATCATCATACTGGGATCTGACACTGGTTTAATTTGTAATTTGGTAACAATGCTTTAAGAGTAGTTACTGTACACTAAATCACAATGCTCCATTAAAACTGAATTCAAAACCAAATCCATAATTCCTGAATGATCTGAAAGTATAGTTCTTCTATTCAGTTAGTGTCTATTAGAAATGTAGGTGTGGATTTGGACCTTGGACCGGTGTTTTATTGGGGTGGGAGACAGTTATTTACAAGCCTTTAAAAAAAAACAACAGACTTTATTGGAGTTTTATGAGAATTTGTATAGTTTATAAAAACACTCTTATAAATGCATCGTTTCCAAACTACAAAGAGGTTTAAGCATGGTCATAAAGCGTCATCAAAACAGGCTTCAGGGAACATTAAACATTTTATGTGGTTAAAATTGTACTCTCCATGATCTTGCATTTTCAGTCTGTAGATTTATGTCTAAGCTGATGTCAGAACGCTTTCTTTACCACACAAGGTTTCTGACATTAAACGAAATCTATATAAATAAATAATCCATGCAACCTCTCTTTAATCACAGGACACTAAATAGAACAAGTTCGGGATATAAAAATAAACAATAAATGAAATATGCATCTCCTTTGTGCATTTCCCTGAATAGCTAAATTATTTTTAAAAGCTTTAGATATCACTAATACATTGAGAGTCTTTTGTGCGTTAACAAACATTGTGCAATAACAGATTTTGTGCATTTGATTCACTGTGCCAAAGATCAGCGACTGTGCATTTGTGCCAGATTGTCTCCCTCTGTGCAATAAGTCGTCCCTGGGTGTTGTTTTGGACGTGTTGTTGTGAAGCGGAGAGCGAAACCGTCTTCCAGCCACTCCCGGATTTAGTAAAGCTGAAATCAGCAAAACGTTCAGTTATTGGCTGCTGAGAGCGGAGACTCTGAAGGACTTCAGTGCAAAAAAAATGTTCTGTCTGGTGCAGAAAGTACTGTAGTAGACACGTCAGTTTAGGCCTGGTCTGAGCAGAAACGCCGCTTGCAGTCCTGGTATTTGGATTCAGGAGTATTGGATCGCATTGTTCGTTTTTTTTTCTTCTTCTTTCAGTTTAAAAGCTGTGCTTCTCCTGTGCGTCAGGTTTCTCTTTACATTAATTTCTCTTAGTTCACTTCTTCCATCTTCTCTTCCTGTCCTTCTCGCTCGTCCACCTCTTGGACGTCGTCTATCTCAGTTGTGGATGTGACGTCACTCATCGGGGCGGAGTCGTCGGCCTGTATGGCTAACTCTGCCTCCGAATTTGTTCTCTAGAGTGAAAGGGTTCGATGTTTGATGGATGAAAAAATGAACAGATGTCAGTAAAGTACATATAATGCGCCACAAGTAGGTGACACAATGAAATGGCTATCTACAGCATTAAACATTATCCATACAATACGGGTGTCCACGACCCTACACTTATTAGTTACTGTATACACATGAACTGTAGAATAAAACTATCACACCCTACACCGCTCGGGACTGAGCAGGATACTAAAGGAAAGGAAATTTACACTTATGCTTTCTAGAAGTAAAAAAATAAAAATTATTGTCAAATTCCCATGAACGGTTTAGGAGGTGTTGAGGAAAGCAGGTCTCACTCTTCTACTTTTGTTTATGATTAAAAAAAACTGTCATTATATCACAGGAAAAAATATTAGAAAATGAAATAGCTATTGCACATTTATGCTTCCTAAATCAAAAGGGGTCTGTGAAGGTTTTTCACGAGGCGTTGCGAGACAAAAGATCGTGGGCAGATGACACAAAAACTTAATATCATGTGACATGACCTTTTCGGACATGACAAAGATATTAAATGGGTGACATTCGCTTACCTGCTGTCGATACACATAACATGCACCGGCTGCCACCATTGTGGCTTCTCCAAGGAAACCGGCCAGTAGTGAGCCCACTCCTAATGTAGCACCGTGCACCCTGCATAGCAATACACACAAGATAAAAACACAGAACCTGAGAACAGATTGAACATGGTTTTGATGAAGCAGTAGGCATGTAGATTCCCAAGTGGTCTACTGTGAGCAAAAACATTTGATCTGGAGCACACAACGCACTCGGTCATGCAAAGAGTTGAATGCATTACCATCTATGTACAGTAGTAGAGTACAGTCTTTAAGCCTCACTCACTCATCGTCTATACCGCTTTATCCTGTATATAGGGTTGCTGGGGGCCTGGAGCCTATCCCAGGAGACGTAGGGCACGAGATGGGGTACACACTGGACAGGGTGCCAATCCATCGCAGGGCATACACACACTCGTTCCCACACACTACGGGCAATTTGGGAACGCCAGTTAGCCTAATATGCATGTCTTCGGACTGTGGGAGGAAACCGGAGTACTCGGAGGAACTCACCAAGCACCATGCACACAAAGATGGGAACTGAACCCAGACACTGGAGGTGCAAGGCGACAGCGCTAACCACTACACCACCGTGCCACCTTAAGAGTTTAACTTGTGTTTAACATTTAACTTGTGAAACAAAAAGCTACATTTTTACCGAGCAGCACATTTCTGTCATTCGCCATAATTATTTCTAAACAAATCTAGTAAATAATTCACCCCCACCACACCGAATGAAACAGTGTACCTCCTCTAGGATTAAAAAGAAAGGACATTTTACCTCCTCAAATGTCTCCAAAATCTAAAAACTAAACTCGCTCAGAGTTTTGAGGCCTGTGTAAGTGTGTCGAATGAGTGGGCATGTCTCTCCAAACTCTGTGAGCAAATTAGTTTTAAACCCAATCACACTGAAAACCAGGCAATTCTGGTCAAGAGGCTACAATTTGCACGAGCTCACCAAATTTGGACAGTTGCCTGGTCTGATGAGTCTCGATTTCTGTTGAGACATTCAAATGGTAGAGTCAGCGTAAAAATCATGCCTTGTTACCACTGTGCAGGCTGGTGGTGGTGGTGTAATAGTGTGGGGGATTGTGTAAGAGTGTGTAAGAGTGCCAATTGGGCATCGTTTAAATGCCATGGCCTACCTGAGCATTGTTTCTGACCATGTCCATCCCTTTATGACCACCATGTACCCATCCTCTGATGGCTACTTCCAGCAGGATAATGCAACATGTCACAAAGCTCGAATCATTTCAAATTGGTTTCTTTAACATGACAATGAGTAAAATATAATAAAAATGGCCCCCACAATCACCAGATCTCAACCCAATAGAGCATCTTTGGGATGTGGTGGAGCTTAATGCCCTGGATGTGCATCCCACAAATCTCCATCAACTGCAAGATGCTATCCTATCAATATGGGCCAACGTTTCTAAAGAATGCTTTCAGCACCTTATTGAATCAATACCACGTAGAATTAAGACAGTTCTGAAGGAGAAAGGGGGTCAAACACCATATTAGTATATTGTTCCTAATAATCCTTTAGGTGTATGTATATATTATTTGAGTCAGTGTGGCGAGATGTGAATCACCACACAAAAGAATCGTGATTCATACCTGAATCAATTTTCCCCCCATCTCTGGTAGATAACCTAACTCATAATCTTAAGGGATGCCGAACACATTCACAAAATATGCCAGGTGTTTTGCTGATGTCTTTGTATTACATGTAAGAGAAACATTTATACAGTGGAACCTTGGATTATGAACATAATTTGTTCCAGAAGCGGCCTCGTATATAAAAACACAGGTAAACCAAATCGAATTATCCCATAAGAAATAATGGAAACTCAAATTATTCATTCCACATTCGTGCCCAAATAAATAAATACATAAAAAAAAATAAAAAAATATAAAGTAAAAATAAAACAAATTAACAAAACCCTCCCTATTCTCGTCTTACACAGTAACCCCTCTCCCTCTCTTATTTGAGTTTCTCACACACAATGGAAATACTTTTATCGGGAAAATAAACAATAAATCTCCCTAATAACACTCGAATGAGCGACACACTAACAGAATCACTGCTGTAAAGTAAAAATAAAACAAATTAACCTGCACTTTAAACTTAGAAAATAATTGCGACAGAGCTGTGTTTCTGTGTAGAGGCGAGAGGCAAAAGCGAGAGGACACAGAGAGAAAGAGAGAAACTGGATCTTTAACCTCTATAATGAGGTTTATATGTGTGCGCACATGTGTGTTACAATAAACAGTACACGCGCAATGTACGCAGACAAACACACACATGGTCAGTGTGTTATAGTAAACAGTATACGCGTGCGCAGATGTTGATTATACCAGGGAGAGACGAGCACTAAGACCCAGCAGGGGAGACGATTACCCACAATTTCGCAGCGCAAGAGAGAAAATCATAGGCTCAGTTGTGATCATGTGATGCTCGGCGTCAAAACAAGAAGCGCATGCGTGATACATGATACTCGGTACTTGTAAACCAAGACTTGCTTGTTTTTCAAGTCAAAATTTGTTAAAAATCTTTGCTCATCTTGCGGAACACTCGCAAACCGCGTTACTCCCAATCCGATGTTCCACTGTATTAGGAATTTTGTGTTTATACCATCATTCTATTGCTAGAATGTATACAAGTATATAAATAATGAAACACAACAAGGAGTGAGTGTTACCCTACTAATGCGTTGTAAACACAGTTTATTCTTACCCTATATAGGGAAGCACTATTAGACTAGCGATCAGCACGACTATCCTCAGCACCGAGCTAGGGGCCAGCACAAACGTCTTCCTCAGAGTCATCAACCAGCCGGTCATATGAGCTCGAATGGTCACTGGAACATAAAAAAATAAAAAAAAACAGGTCAAAGGTCACTCAGGTCAGGGAAAGTTCTCTGTATTTATTGAATCTCACTAAAAGATTTTCAGTCTGTGAATCTGACGAGAAACCAAATAGTAATGATGGCATATATATTAATTTTTTAAAGATATGGGCAGACAGTGTAGTAATGATTTTTAGGATTACGTCAGTAATTCCAGAAAATCCATTAAAAAAAACAAGTTATAGTCAGATTCACAGACTTCAAAACATATTATATTGGGTCTAAATGCTACATGGAATATTTTTAAAATAGTATTATTGAATTGTTTTTAGATTTTGGAATGGCCAAATCAAAGACCAGACATTAACTAAACCCAGATGCTGTTCAGGGATGGCACAAGACCCGAACAAAACGCCTCGAAAATTTACTACATATTGAGATCTGTTTTTTTTTTTTTTTTTTTTAGTTGGTGTTAGTTTTATGCCCCTCAGAAACTTTTATAAACTTGTTACTTAGGCCAGATAAATAAAAACACAAGTGAAATAAGTAAGTCTTTCGACTGCTCCTTTCGAGGGGTCGCCACACGGACCATTTGATCCACACAACAACTTGGCGTAGGTTTTTACACCGGATGCCCTTCCTGTCGCAACCTTCGACACAGCATCCAATGACTGGGATTTTGTGGGATTTAACCACAGAGCCATTTTCCCCAAAGTCTTTACAAGGGGTGTTCAAGTAGAACCAGAACTTGTAATCATTTCTTTGAATGAAGGCATGAAACGCAATAGACATTCTCAGATGACCTTGAGCACAGTTTGAGTGATGAGACTCCTCTGATCCCACTGCAGTCATTCCTGTGTGAACATGTTGCAAGTGGCACATTTGATCCCTGGTAACTGTTCACATGTTCATTCATTCACAAATGCCAGTTACACAGTTATTAGCTCATCCCCTGTACAGTCCTGACCTCGCTGAAGGAGTTTCCACATGTTTGGGCCATTAAAGGAGTTCATGGGAGGCCGGCATTTCAGATGTGAAGCAGGCAGTCTGATCATGGCTCTGGCATACTAAGAAAAATTGTACCTTGATGGTATCCAAGCACTAGTGAAACGCTGGGCTAAATGCATCAGCGTAGCAGGAGATTATACAGAGAAATAAACAAAGTTTTTATTCTCATTACCATGTTTTGTTATTTCTGGTTTGGTTTAACCGAGCCTTGCATTCAGTACATCAATCGATTTTGTTTTGTGGATAATGCACAGCATTTCATGATGACTTCAATTTGTGCACGGAATCTAACCTGGAACAGGGAAGAAGGAGAATATCCGAAGAGGAACAGTGCAGAGCTGAGCGAAACTCTCATCCACCCCAATTACACTGACCAGGATCAGCTCCGACACACCAGGGGTCCAGAACACTATGAAGCACAGCTAGATGGAAAACACACAAGTGCAAAGATTAATGTAAAGCACTATCCATACTGTAGCTCCAAATAACCATTAATGCCCACAAAGCATTAAACTTTTTTTTCCCCCCCAAACAATCTTATCCTGCCAGTCATGCTATGTAATGCGTGCTGTCACCATCATGGATGTTTTTCACATCTGTGGTATTTTGAATGTGCTGTGCAAACCAGCATGAATCGTCACTCTTCATGCAGAGACATGCAGCCGGAAGCCACCCTGGCATGATCACCTGGTGGGCACACTACAAACTTCAATGACTTGTTTACACGCAGACAGTCAGACTGTCCTCTCTGCACCTTTCAGAAATGCGCCACCCTGCCAACCCCTACTACTGTATGTACCACAAAACATCCTGTTATTAAACTGAAAAAGCTTCCCAACTTTACCAGGGATCAGGCTTCAAAAGAGACACACCCATAATCCTAATCCTCGGTCTTACCTCTGCCCTGGAAATGTTATTCCCTCCGCAACTTTTTTTTTCTTTATCCATTTTCAACCAACATGGGGAAAATATAGATAAGCTGACCGCTATTTGTATTTGAGTGCAAATATTTGCACAATATCTGTATTTTGTTCGGTTTGGTTTTTGCATTTTATTCAACTTTATTCACTGTTCAATAGCAACATATTTAATGCTGTCGAAAAGATTTTAGCCTTCCAGATCTGCATTATGAACTGAACTCACTCACACTCACTCAATCTCTATTCCCCTTATCCTATACAAGGTGGTGGGAAGGCTGGAGCCATACTGTATATTCCTTTAATTGCTGCAGCAGTGCACTTTAATTCCCATTTCAGGGCACACAAATGCTACAGGGAATTTGGAAACACCAATTAGCCTATTTGGCATGTCTTTGGACTGTGGGAGGGAACCAGGGCTGGGGTAGTCACGTTCAGTCCTAGAGAGCCACAATCCTGCAGAGTTCAGCACCAACCCTAATCAAACACACCTGAACAAGCTTTTTTTTCTAGTGTTGGAGCTGAAATCTGCGGCT
The DNA here is from genome assembly GCA_030347435.1 of Clarias fuscus. Classification (NCBI taxonomy): domain Eukaryota; kingdom Metazoa; phylum Chordata; class Actinopteri; order Siluriformes; family Clariidae; genus Clarias; species Clarias fuscus. Next base: position 11,736,106 of record CM059226.1, read on the forward strand.
CGAACCATTACACCACCATGCCGCCTGTTTCCCACCAATAACCCCCCCCCCCCCCCCCCAGTTTATGCTGCTACTGAGTCATCATTCCAATTTGCCAAAAGGTGTTAATTAATATTCTATAATAGCACAGTCCTGACAATAGGTGCCACAATAAAATCAAATCATAGCTTAATATTAAGTTGCCAGTGATCCAGACCCCCCTGCCCTCTGGACCCGTCTAACCAGTCCTGGAGTCCAGTTTCTGGTTGGAAATCTCGTCGCATGGATGCCTCGTGTGGTCTGCCTGGATTCGTGTGGTGGCTGAGGATGGTTTCCACGAAGACTGTCCTGTCCTCGATTGATGCTGACAGCTGTTCTCTGGGGACCTGTGACTTCAGTTGTTCGATAGCTCAGGACTGGAATTTCCTACAGTCTACCTGAGCCTCCAGGAACAAACTGGACTCCTTTTAATTAAAATTTGAACACATCTCCTGTTATACTGAACTTCCAGTCTTACACATTATTATGCTGATCAATCCCTGCTATCCGTTATCACCCAGATGAGGATGTGTTCCCTGTTGAGTCTGGTTCCTCTCAAGGTTTCTTCCTCTTACCATCTCAGGGAGTTTTTCCTTGCCACCGTCGCCCTCGGCTTAGTCATCAGGGACAATCTTATCATTTTGATTCATTCACATTACACAATCAAAAGAAGTAAGTTTATATGCAAAGCTCCTTTGCGACAATGTCAATTGTTAAAAGCGCTATATAAATAAATTGACTTGACTTGACTATTACTGTGCTCCTTCCAATAGCACTTTCTGGCCCCCTTTATGCTTCTATTATTAATACAACATTTCTAGAACACATCCCAAACACTTTTACAGTGGGGTGAAGGTCAGCACTCTGTGGTGGCCAATACATGATTGAAAATAATTGTTCATGCTCCCATGACCACACTTTCACTATTTGAGCATGATGAATCTTTGTACGGTCATCCCGGGATATGCCTGTACCTCATAAAGGGAAGAAAATCTCCATTGATGTGATAACCAGTACATTCAGGTCATCAGCTGACTTCATTTTATTGCCACACAATCTTGCAGAGTCTAGATTTGACCAACTGGAGCAACTCCAGATGATAACACCACCTGCAGAGGCTTCTATAGTGGGCACTATGCATATCATGGGTGCATCGCTTCATGCACTTCCCTTCTTACTATGACATGACCACCACACGAACAAGTGGTCTTATAAAGGCCACACAGCTACTTATTTCCAATCCTGTGAGTTTTTTTTTTTTTCGATGCATCTTTAAACAGTCATTTGTGTTTTATGTTTTTTTTCTGACCACATTTCTTTCATGAAGTTGAGGGTTCAGCACCATCCTTCCAGGTTTTAATAATGTATTGGACAGTTATTAACCCAATTCCAATCATTTCATCCATGTCCTTAGTTGTTTCCTTTGTTTGATGCAGGCCAATAATTCGACCCTTTTGAAACAGAGTATCATCTTTTTCCCAACCACAAGATTCTAGATTAATAAAGTTTTATATTAGTTGAAACACTTATAACTGCAGATTATGAAAGTGGCCAGCATGTTCTATTCATTCACAAACATTCTCAGCTTTTTAGCTGAATGGTTGTTATGTCGATGTAACCGAAAGAGATTATTAAAAAATTAATAATAATAAATAATAATTTAAAAACTGCTGTGCTTGAATAGCCACAGAATACTAAAATTAAGTCAGGTCTTGACTTGAAAGGATATTATACTGTATGTAGGTACAAAACAGAAATAAGGAATAATTTAATAAATTATCCCTACATAAATAATATAGGTAAAAAAATTCTAATGAATAACTCATATTTCACCCAAGTATATTTGGTTTCAGTGATTGGGGGGAAAAAAGAAAAAAAAAAGTCCAACATAAAAATATGTTATTTTTATTTAAATGACCCAAACTCTGTTGGGAAATGAGGTCAGAGTTGTTGTTGTTGTTGTTGTTGGTCTTTTAGTTGCACCCATCAAGGGGTTGCCACAGCGGACCATCCGATTCACACACAACTTGGCACAGGTTTTACACCGGATGCCCTTCCTGATGCAACCCTCCCATTTTATCTGGGCTTGGGACCAGCACTGCATCCAGTGGCTGGGGTTTAGGCATTGGCTGGAAATTGTATGGAAGTACAAGAGTGCACAAATTCACCAAAGCAAAATAGCAGGTTGAATTACATGAACTGGACAAAAACTTGTTGCAATAAAAATGTTTACATTTTTCTGCACTGCAACACTTTAATCTGAATTGAAAAAAAATCCTTACAGCATTTACAATGTATGCAGAGAAGGACTATAGGTATGTGGGTATCTTATCTTATTTGCGGGTTTATTTAAGCAGCTATTAAAGCTGGAAATGCGAATATGCCAATATAAAACTAACTTTACCGCGGTACACCAGCGTACTCTACTGCAGAAGTCTGTCTGACTCTATGCTTAGCTGGATTAAGGCAAAGAATAATCGACTTCATACTAAATATTAAATCAAAACTAATGTTGTAGAGCAATTGCACTGCATAAATTATTCTTAGGATTTTGATTGTCATGTTATTAAAAAAAAAAAAATCTACATTAAAACATTGCACTATATGCAGTTTATGTTTTTCTTTATTACAGTATCAAGTTGTTACTTTTAGCTTTATTTATAAGCAATATAAATGTAATGTATAAACAGTATGTTTATTGTTGCTGCTGTTAAAGGAAATTAATCTCATCTTGTTACTGAACGTGACTGTACATTACCGAGCGGAGGGTAAAGAAAAACCATTGCTCTTGCGTTTTAATGAAAGAATCCTGATTTTGCTTTAAATATAGGTGGAATTTTAGCGCATAACATTGTTTATTCTGCAGCCCATTAGTCGGCAATCGGCAATCCATTGCTCTTCCTTGAGATATTCCCCGATGTGAAGACTTTCGTATTGGTGTTTGAAATTTGGACCTTTTATACATCTTAGATTGGAGAACAATTCCACCCCCTTTTTTTTTTTCCTGCTTGGCATGTTTTTGGCTTTTCATGCATATTTATATGAAATCCAAAGTTATGTACATGCAAGGTGTAGCGCAACTCTTGGATACCCCCTGATGAACGTCTGCATGCACACCAAGGTCTTCCAACAATGGTCATGCAAATGTTCCGATGTCTGTGTGCATGTTGGATTACATGAATAGGATATGAAGCAATTCACAGCAGCTCGTGACCATGATTAGGGCTACTTTCTTCTTGCCTTACAAAGCTGGGCACAAAAACGCTTCTCATTCCTCTCTACCATGTTAAGTTTTGTTTTATTAGCAGAGGTGCCCTCACGCCCGATCCCTCAATCACCAATGAAGGGTGAATCAGCTACAATTACGTTACATCGTGAGAGGGAGTGCTGTTGTACTGAATACATATAAGAATTTAAAATTAGGTACTACGTAGCCAAAAGGTGAGGTGAATACATTTAATTCAGCCTTTATTCGTCACATACAGATTACATTAGTGCACAGTGAAATTCTTTATTCTTTGCATTTCCAAAGCTTTTTTGTTAGTAGGGGTGCTCTCACTGTGCATTAAATATATGAGCAATATTATGTGCAACACCACTGTGCAATATACTGTGCAATACCACAGATATTTATTTAACTTATTTGTAAGTATCTCACACCCTACTCCATTTGATGTTAACCCAAAAAAATCCATCCTACTCAATTTGTTGTAATTTTCTATTTTATTTATTTATTTTTGCCTGTTTTGTGTCGTGCTGTTTTGTCTTGTTATTTGTTTTGTCCTGGAGCTCTGTCACTAAAACAAATTCCTTGTACGTGCAAGCGTACTTGGCAATAAAACTCTTCTGATTCTGATCATGTCTGGCAACCTGGCAGAGCTAGGGCTTGACCCTCGACCTTTCAATCAGACCCTTAACACACTGAGCCATGACTGCCCCATGGAGGGGGTAAAGAATCCTGTAAATCCAATACGTTTCCTTAAATCCCTTAAATCCAATCTTCATATTTCCACTTCAGAGTATCAGCAGACCTCCGGGCTTGAACAGGGATGAATCCCAAATGCTATACTGTAAAATGGAGGGCTAATGCACAATAAAGAGTCTTCAATCCCTTGTGCCAACTGGTGACCCTGATCAGGGATTAGAGAGGGATCTGGATTTAGCCTCGTGTTAGCCATGAATAGAATACCACAGACGAGTCTGTCCATGCTTTACAGTTGGAACCACACGTTCAGGAACCAACAGCATGCGAGTCCATTCAGAGCATTATTTACACTAGATCCATTTTTAACAATTTAGTGAAGTACCCCAAACGTTGTGTTGTTGGTCTTTTGGCTTCTCCTGGCAAGGGGTCGCCACCACCCAAAACATTTGAAACCCACTTTCTATTTTTCTTAACCAGCATTTTTGAGAAACGAATACAAAATGTTTTACTACAGATGAATGTATGAATAATATCATGAGGAAAATTATTTTTAAAAAGCCTTATTTTTGAGCAAGGCTCAGTAGTAGGTCATTTATAATTAAATAAAAAATTTATAATAATAATATTTTAAAAATCTGAAGGAGTATTTCAGTTGAAGCATTAAATGACACACTTTGTTGGAGCTCCGAGACTTGTGTTAAAGAAGAATAGTGAGTAAGATTATTACTGTATACTACACCTTAATATAGCTAAAGTTTGCCTGTGTACTTACTTCTCAGAAATTGAACTTCTTCGTCTATACTGTTAATCCTGTATTCAGGGTTGCGGCTGGGCCTGGGGCCTATCCCAGGAAATTTGGAGCATGAGACAGGGTGCCATCTCAGGCCACATCACACAATCCGTCACACACTACAGGCAATTTGGGAACACCAATTAACCTAACCTACATATAGTCTTTGGACTCTAAAGAAACTGGAATACCCGGGGAAACCCACCAAGAATATGCAAACTCCATGCACACAGAGGTGGGAATCGAGCCCGGACCCCGGAGGTGCAAAGCGGCGGTGCTAACCACTAAGCCACCGTGCCATCCTGAAGCTGAACTTGCATTACATAAAAACCTTCAAAACATATTTGAATGAAAAGGTTTACTGTGGTCATCATAATATTTCAGCTTGTGTCAGCAAACATATCAAACAAGATGCACAGAAGGGGGAAAAAAAAAAGCCCTTCTGAATGATTTACAGCCATTCTTACCGTTACAGAGAGGGTAAAACATGCTATGGTGAACTTTGTGATATGGGATTTTGTCACTCCAGCTCCAGCAGCTAACTTGTTGGTTGAATTATTCTGGGTAAAGAGAAAGCAAAAAGAAAAATACTGTTAGCACAAAATGCTGAAATCATAGAAAAAGTATACGAAAGTAAATCATCAGGTATTCATACACATTCTTCCACATTTCATACACATTTCCACAATTTTGATTCTGTAAAGCTTCTTTGTGACAATGACCCTTGTAAACGTAGTTCCCCTTGAAGGTAGCTTGTGCACACAACTTTGATTTAATTTTATATTAACTTCCACCTAGAAGCCTTTTATAGTAAGACTTGCCATTCAGCACATGTGGTAAATGTTCCATCAGTCATTTTATTATCCGCATTAAACGTGCCATTATCTCACACACAGCCAGAGAACCGCACTGCGATTATGGGAAGCCATTAGAGTCAAACTTTGTGATATTTGCATTTTTTTTTTTAAAGATTAAAAAAAGGGGGGGGGGGGGGGATTTTAACAAATCATTTTACAACAAATATTTAATCCATAAATATTTGACTGGTAGTGCATATTCTTATTTCTTCCCAGAGTTTTTAGAATAGGCTCAAGAGTCAAAAAGGACAAAGCAGGGCAAAGAATGAATAATGAACCAGTAGCTTGCCGTACACAAACAGTGTCTCTGATGGACCATATTTCATGGCTGAATTCCTCTTTGCTAAAAGCCTTCTGGATGATTATATACTTTAATTAAATCCGAATGAACCATGATGGGTCGGGTCATTCAATTAGTATTTCTATTTATCGTTATTCTGTCTTAAAATGTATAATTAGATTTAAATTTTTCTGATTTGATCTTGTTCAAATTAAAGTATATATGCATAATGTAAACACAAGTAAATTAACCAAAAAAAATCTAATTAATTAAACAGATGGACCTACTCAACACTCCCATGAAAAAAAAAAAAAAAAAGTCCCCTAAATATACAGACTTCCAAAAACAGCTGACGAGTAAACCTTAAGAAATAAAGACTGCCTGCGATATTACATCCTTTTCATACTTCGAAAAAAGCATATAGTCACACACATTCAATCAAAAGGACACTTTGTCCTCTTCAGTCAAGCCAAACACAAACAACTGAATCATAGACTTTCTGGTAGGTCCACACCACCGCAAGTCACTGTTATATCACTGCTATGTAATTAGCTACACGTGTGCTTAAAGAGACGCTCTAATGAAAAACAGGTTGGCTGAAATGGACAACGGGTGCAGATCTGGGAAAATTCCAGTCTCTTTGTGCAGATCAAGACATGTTTAAGGATTCATTTCTCACTGATACCAGATGAACATCTATAGAAATGTCACCCTACACAACCCTTCTCATACATTATGTTTGGGTAAGTTTACGTTATATTTTATCGAGCGATTTACAAATCAAACCGGGACTCGAGATAAAATTTATTGTAAATGAAGGTATGATCATCTACTATTCTAATTAAGTATTTTCTTCCCTTTTGCTCGCAGCTTCACCAGTAGTCCTCAACTGAGAAAACAGTAGATTTTACAGTGCCACTATACACCAGTTAATGGATTTCAATCAATCAGTCACAACTAATTGAGTGAATTGAGTTATTGATTGAGTTTGAGTTATTGACTATATACAAGGAAAAAAAATGTGACAGGATCATGGGCACCAAGGCTCATCAATGCCTGTGGGGACCAATGCCCAGAACAACCGGTCCAATCACAACGATTTCAACACCCAAACATCCAAAAGGGTATCAACACCCAGGCCACCATGACACATTATATTAGCTGGAAAAAAGCTCAAGGTTGTAATTCCTGTCAAAGAATATGACGGAGCATCCATGGACTGCACAACCAAATCTGATCCATTGAAGCCCCACCCCAAAATCTACAGCACCCAAAGTATCTGCCGCTAATGTCGAGATGCCAGACACCACAGATCGCTCTCAGAGGTATATTGGAGTCATGCCAGAGCTCCTCTTTGTGCGACCAGGGACCCAGACAACAATAAGCTTAATGCTTTATGGGTTTAAAATTTTTAATGGGTTTAAAGGTCACGGTTGATTTGTAGATCTTAAGCATACGATCTTAAGCATACGATCTTATGCAAACGTTTAGACACCCCTTAAATAAATAAATGACAGATTTTGGTGATTTTTTTTTTATTGAAAAGATCTCTTGGAAATGGAAAAAATGCACATTATTTTCAGCAAACATTGGTGCATAGTTACTTTTTATGTCATAAACTGAACAAAGATATAAAAAAAAACATTGAGGCACTGTGCAAAAGTTTGGGCACCCTACATAATCAGTACTTAGTAACATCTCCTCTGGCAGATATCACAGCTTGCAAACGCTTTTTATAGCCAGCTAAAAGTCTTTCCATTCTGGTACATTCTGGTACAGCCAAAAGTCTTTCCATTCTGGTACTTTCCATTCTGATACAAATTTTCAATGATGTTTAAATCAGGGGACTGTGATGGCCATTCCAAAACCTTGGACGTTGGATTTTATGATGGAGATGCAGGTAAGGTTTTCTTCTGCTGACTCTTCCATGAAGGTCTTGTCTGTGCAAGCATCGCTGCACAGTGGAACGGTGCACCACCACTCCTGAGTCTGCTAAATCTTCCTGCAGGTTTTTTGCAGTCAAATGGGGGGTTTTAAATTTGTCTTTCGGATGTGCATACGAGTAGTTCTCTCAGAGAGGTTTCTTGGTCTTCCAGATCTCATCTTGACCTCCACAGTTCCCCTGAACTGCCATCTCTTAATTACATTTCTCACTGTGGAAACTGCAAGCTGACAATGCTTTGCTATCTTCTTGTAGATTTCTCCTGCATTGTGGGCATCAATAACTTTAATTTTCAGAGTCTAATACAGCTGCTAAGAGGAACCCATGAGTGTCCGCAAGTGTGTGACTCTTCCTGAACCTTGTGCAAAAATATTTGTGAAGCTTTGAAATTGGCATTTACTAATGACAGCTGTTGCCATGCATCAGATCTAACGAGCCGATTAAGGTCTGAAACTTTGCAAAAATAATCTGAGACTCTGGAACTCTTAGGGTGCCCAAACTTTTGCACAGTGCCATAATAATGTTTTTATTTTTGTTAAATGTATGGCATAAGAAGTAATTATGAATAAATGTTTGCTGGAAATATTGTGCATTTTTTCCATTTCCAAGAGAGACTGTGTTAGCATCACCAACCCCCCCCCCCCCCACACAAAAATCAGTTATTTATCAAGGGGTGCCTAAAATTTTACATAAGACTATGGTTGGGAACACAGTCCTGACAAACAACCTCAAACAACTAAATAAAACAGAGTCTGCACAAGTATTAAGAATTCAGATGCTACTCCTTATTAACACAGTTAGTGGCCAATACATACTGAATGCATTTAATACACCAAACCTCTGTCCGGTTAAAGGTCAATAGAAAAATATACAGTGCCATGAAAAAGTATTAGCCCTTTCCTGCGATTTAATTTAATTTTTTTGCATATGTAAAAAATTACTAAAAAAAATTAAATTACAGTAAATATAATGTAGTTTTAAAATGATGATTTCATTTACGGCAAAAAAGCTGTCCAAACCTGCCAGGCACTACGTGAGTAATTGCAATTACAACTGCAATCAAGCGATTCCAATAATTGGCAATGAGTCTTTCACAATTTTTTTAAGCCATTCAGAGGTGGAATGGCTGGCGTGTTTTGGATCATTGTCCTGCTGGATATCTCAAGTGCGCTTAAGCAACTGGTAGGATGCAGAATTCATGGTTCCATTAATTATGGCAGGTCGTCAAGAGCCTGAAGCGGCAAAGCAGCCCCAGATTATGCCACCATGTTTGACCATGTATGATGTTCTTTTTATGAAATGCTGTGTCAGTTTTATGCCAGATGGAACAGAATGCACACCTTCTAATTTTTTTTTTTTTTTTTACTTATGTCTCATCAGCCCATAGGATATTTGTCTTCGGGATCATCAAGATATTTTTTGGCAAATGTGAGACGAGTCTTTGTGTTCCTTTTGGTGAAGTGTGGCTTATGCCTTGGAACTCTCCCGTGGATGCCATTTTTGCCCAGTTTCTTTCTTATTGTTGAATCATGAACACTGAACTTAACTGAGGCAAGTGAGGCCTGCAGTTCTTTAAATGTCATTCCAGGGTCTTTTATGAGCTCCTGGATGAGTGGTCATTGTACTCTTGAAGTAGTTTTGGAGTATTTAAGTGAATTCTTGAAGTCTGGTAATATTCAGGCCTGGGTATGGCAAGTGAAATTTAGCTTTCCAAAAATCACTGTTCATGCATGATTTACCAAGAGGGCAGTTACTTTTTCCACATATGGGCAGGTAGGTTTGGACAGGTTTTTAGCTTTTTCCCCCCCCCTTCCTAAAAAATGAAATTATTTAAAAATGATGTGCATGTGTGCGCAAAGCTAAAGTAAGGCGAGAGGAGGAGTGACTCTATTGGGTGCACATGGTGCTCCAGAATGGTTCGGTAGTCCTTGGCAGTGACGTTCTCCATCTAGCACAAGTATTGGGCCATCATTACTGATCCACCCACATTGCTTCACTCTGGACATGCAACCGCAGGCTTCCCACAGCGTAACTCTCCCGGATGTGAGAAAGACAGTGAAGGTGGACTCATCAGAGAACAATACATGTTTCAAATTGTCCACAGCCCAAGATTTTCGCTGCAGGCAGCATTGAAACCAACGTTTGGCATTGGCACGAGTGACCAAAGGTTTGGCTATAGCAGCCCGGCCATGTACTTTGACTCTGTGGAAACTGGAGAGTTGAGGTGCACATTTAATTCTGCAGTGAGTTGGGTAGCTGTGGCTTAATGTTTTTTGGATACAATCTGGGTTAGCACCCGGACATCCCTTTCAGACAGATTCCTCTTGCATTCACAGTTACTCCTGTTGGATGTGGCTCGTCCTTCTTGGTCCCTCTTGATACATCACAAAGACTGGTCACAGATGAGCCAGCGAGATGTGCACCAACAGTTTGTCCTCTTTTGATACAACCCCTGTATTTCACAGCACTGTATATATATTTTTTTATCATTTGGTTGATAGCTTCTGCCTTTACCACCTCCTTGAAACATGTCAATTAAGTGAAATATTGAAATTCTCATGCACTTCGTAATTCTTGTGCTTATTTGTTGATTGGTGCACCATTTTTATTATTTCCCAGGATGGTGGTGTCTTGTTGTCTTATAGCAAAGAGATGATGCTAGAACATAAAAATAAATAAATAAATAAATAAATAAATAAATAAACCTCCTCCAACATAAAATTATTAGGTTTCACTGTTGGCGTCTTAATACAAAAAAGAAAGAACGAGAACTACATGTAGTGGAATTGTTACACATTAGAGAGCAAGACCCAGAATGTCATGTAGCCGACACAGGTGTAATGAGTTACGCCAAAAATCTCCTCTCACCAGTAATCTCTGATATAACAAGTGTGATGGTGCTAATGGTGCTAAATTACCAGGAATTTTGAATCACTTAAACATTTTCTGAGCAGAGAGTACAAATAAGGTGGTGAGAGTAGCGACATCTCACTGGCATGGCCACAAGGTCATACAGAAGGATCGGTTATGGAGAAAACCATTAACTAAAGTGAAAATAGTGCATGTTGACCCCCTGATACAGTCATGGGTAAAATAAAGTATACCCTCCTTTAATTCTATGTTTTTTTTTGATCAGGTATATCAGGGTATCAATTATGTGTTCAAAACGGACATCAACCATGACCCCACAGAAGGAAGTGTTGCTACAGATTAATATGGAAAGGGTTCGATCCAATGTAAGGACATCCCCAAACAATTTAAAAATTCACCTTTCTGCAGTAGGACGTGTTGTTTATAAATGATGAGCCTTCAAGACAGTTGATAATCCTCACAGGAGGAGACCATTTAAGGCTCTTAGATATAAAAACAAAACCCTATATCATGTGACTCGCAGACCTTTGTAAGCTCATTAAATGTTTATGTTCATGACAGGATAATCAGGAAACGGGACTGAACAGGTATCACACCTAAACAGAAAAGTAGTTTGTGCAGTTTTGCAAATTTATGCCATGCAGATATTTTATTTTGACTACCCTTTTGCCTACCCAAGTTATGGAACAATAACCTTTAGATTGATGTGATCATGATGAAGATGTCTGGCCATCATGCAAATCGCCAGGTTGGTCAAAAACCAAACCATTACCATGAACATCTCATACAGCTGTAAGGCATGATGGTAATGGGGTGAACATTTGAGCTTGTTTTGAATCCATAGTCATTGGGACCCCCTGTGGATCAATATTCTTTAAGAAAAACATGAGGCAATGTGAGCTAAAGTCAGGGCATCTAAGACAGGCAAAAAACAGGCAAGAACTGCAAACAGACTTTGTTTTTAAAACTCTTAGTTTGTAATGGTCAAACCTCAAGACCTAAGCCCCAGTGAGACACAGTGGAAGGATCTTAAGAGAGCCTTACATGAACAAAACGAGAGAATAATTAACTCTGACACACAATGTGTAAAAGATAAGAGATAGAAGAGTGGAATAAATTCCTAAAAATAAAAAAAAAACATTTTATTGTTGCTACAACAGGTTACACATGTTACTGAATTACTGGGTGTACTTTTCTATTCCTGAATTCTGAAGGTGGTTTAGTTTTGGGAATAAATGACCACAGACGTCCTTGTGAGAGACTACATTGTACAGCATTCTGCAAAAAGTCTGAACTTTAGACCTTGCACATTTGAACCGCAACTGAATTCGTGTCGCACGCATTGCTGAACACTTCATGCTAACTGTAAAGGAAAAGCAGCAAACTCATAAAAAATTAAACAGAAAGAAAGCTGATGAAAGTTAGATCAAATCCCTCAGAGAGTCAAACTAATTTGTTAAGCATGCGCAGTAAAAAAAGTAAAATATTGAACTGTACCTTGTCGAATGCTGGAAAGATAGCTCGTAGTTCAGTTAGCCAACCGTAGGGCATGTGACCCACTGGGTAAGTGGCTGTGAGCACTGCTACAGCCTTGCAACACACACACACAAAGATTCAGTGCATCTGAGTATAAACAATGGGCCTTTTTATACAAGCTAAAAGACAAGACCACTAACCTCCGTTGAAGCAGTGCTGCCTTTAAGGTCTCGTGACACAAACAGGTTGACAATAGGCCTGCTGATCCTCTGGGTGGCCAATATGAGCGCCAGTGGCCACCAGAAGCTCAACATCTTTCTGATGGTAGTATCTCCCTAAAAAAACAACAAATCCCAAAGGAGAAATTAATGGTCTAACAAAGCCTTTCTGACCAATCCATTCTCTACTCTATAATATTAAGTAATTACACTGATTCCTTCTGCAAGGCATTCACAGTCATGTCCTTAATCAGCCCTGTTACTCTCGCTGCAGATAATGTCAATTAGGTGTGAATTGAGAGAGCGCCGAGTTGCAGAATAATCTCAAGCCAATATTACAGCTGGATAATAGTGATGCAATACTCAAACCATTGTGTTATAATAATGACTAGTCACCATAAAGGTGAAAAGTGCATATCAGACATGACATGTTTTAAGCTTTTACGGGTAAAAGCTTGTAAAGTTTACATCCCCCTTGTTTCGGAATAGAATCGTCTATTGGATCAAGTGAATATTTATAAAACACACAGTACTGTGCAAAAGCCTTGAGATATCACCTATTTCTTCATATTTTGCTTCCAATGAACCAGACGTGCGTATTTTTAATGTAGTAGGCTTCCTAAAGGACTTTTTGGCTCTAATTTTTAGCAAGTTCTTGACTCTCATTTTCAGTAGTCCCTGCAACACCTGAGCAATTTCAGAGGAATGCTTTCTGCTTGTTAAGCCACACAGTGATCTATGAATCATACAAGCATAATGAACATCTAACTTAAGGCATGAACTAGTGACAAACAGGTATCAGATGATCAATATACTGGTGATGCTGAATGCTGATGGTTGGAACAGATAAGCGGGAAAATGAGGTTGCTGCTGAGATTGTTCCATAAGCAACCAATTTCTGTATTTAACTGTATCTTTAGGGACTTTGCAGCCTGTCGCAGTAAACCATTTGTTCCCATTTCTTTGATTTAATCTACATCATTTAATTGAATATAAAGAAATAAGGAGGGTTGCAAGACATTTGCACAGTACTGTACATAATGTAGATACACAATTGTAGATTGTTTGTATTCGGATTTTTTGCCATATCAGCTTCCCAGGCTATTTAACGGCAGATACACATCAAAGATTAAACTGATTTATTCTAACCAATATAATATTATATTATAATGTAAGGGATTTAAAGAGTTGTGGAAAAGGTAAGTAAATAAAATAAATAAATAAATAAATACATACATACAAAGTACAAGACTTTACATAAGGTACTTTGGGTACACTTTTGATAAAAATTGTAAAAGTTTTTCAGTTTTTTTTCTCTTGCAGAATATGGTTTTTAAAACTTGCTCTGGTAGAAATTGTTTAAAAAATTGTAGAATTGAATTTTACTATTAATGCTGCGGTAACTACCATGGTACGTATATTATGGGTCACCAATAGAACTTATGGTAAATCCATTGTATTGAATCAGGCGAAGATTATACTTTATTCTGTGTCTTCACTTTGACACTACCGAAGAGTGTTCTCGATCTGGCTGACAGAATTCGTGTCCATCTACCCTGGCTGGTTTATGTGGTCTTCCAGGCCAGTGCTCTTAAACAATATTTTCGCCATCTGGCTACTGATGATGGTTCACTTAGACCTTAGTGAGAGTTAATAGCAATGGATTCCAAAGACCCTCACTCAAATTAAAGCTTTAAATTTGCATTTCAGCTCCAATATACTGTAGCAGCAGCAGCCTTGTGACTTCTGGGCAGCTCTTGCTCCTTGGGGCATGACTGTACAAGACCTCTGTGGTGTCTGGCACCAGGACATTGGCTGTGGATAGATTGGGATTGAACTTGTTTGTCCAGGGCATTCCATGGGTGATGGATCAGATTTGGAAACCGAGTCTGCAGCGTTGAGTTCTTTGCCTGCCGGGGCCTGTGTGCAGGAGACTGTGGTGCACTGGGTGTTCTGGTAACTTTCTTTCATAGCCAACATTTATTATTCTTTTTTTTGTTTTTGGCGAGTTGTGCTGCACTGGCTTTTCTGTGGTATCAAACAGGATGGGATGTCCATGGCCCTGTCATATACTTGCTAATCAGTGTTCATGTTATGGCTGATGGGTGTATTTCTCTACTAGTGGTCAACAAAACAAAATACTGCATTGTTGCTAGAATAGGAATTTTTACATAATGAACAGAGATATACACATAATACTGTTATACTAAATACTATATGAGAACTTTAGAAACTCCACTTATCCAATCAATTTAGTGGACTAGAACCAACCTCTTGTATAATAAAGAAAAACAAAACAAAAAAATCCTTAGGTAAGTGTGAACATTCAAGATTTATAACATTTGTGATAAAGCTACATACTGCTCATCTTTCATTTGGAATGGGTAAAGATTTAGTAACCGTACCCCCATGTCCGGGCTGGTGGAGTCAGTTATGTTGTCATGAATGTTGCAATAGTAACCCAGTCCCACAATGCTAAAGCGCACCAGTGCTCCCATGTACAAAGACAGGATTGGAATGAGCAAGGGTTCCACACACTCCAGGTGGCTGTGGAGCAGGATCGTCACAAACAAGATCTACAGGAGAGGAAACGATTAGGGAAGAGTAGGACACTATATGCTCGTCAGACTCAGACACATGCACAACATACGGAGGAAGTAGAAAATGTAAAGGAAATATAACAAAAAGAAATCAAAAGAAAAAAATGTAATCCGATTGGATATTACTACAAGTTTTTTTTATTATTATTATATTTTTATTGGTAAAAACTACAAGTTTTAATATTAACTGAGAGATGATGAGAGACTTGTTACCTGTGCTACAACATCAGAGATGGAAGCAGACCCCACTAGCATGCTGTATTTGTGCTTTAGAAGGATGCCAGCATGAATCCATGCCTTTAAAAAAAAAAAACAGAAATAATCATGATAAAAATGTTAAAAGTACCATTAAGGCGCAATTTCTCATTCCACCTACTGAACACAAAAGAGGAGCTGGAGGATCACATGACATTCATGCATGTATATAAAATGCAGAAATCACCAGTTTTACAGGTAAAAAAACTTTTATAGGTACACAGCAGACCAGGAACATCCCACTAGAGCTGAAGTTTTGGAACTGCTCTGAACTCATCTAACCAACATTTTTTCATCCAGACTGCATTTGTTTTTTTTTTTTCCCCTCAGGTCTTATACTGATCTTATGTAGCACATCCCAAAAGCTTTTAATGCAGTTAAGAATCTGTTTTGGCCAGTTCATGTGTCAAAATGGTTTCTCATGATCCCAGAACCACTCTTTCACAGCTTAAATCTTGGAAGATGGCCATGACATCAGGGGAGAAAAAAAACTCCATAGATATGATAACCTGGTCATTCAGTAGATTCAGGTCATCAAGTGACTTTCATTTTATTCCCACTTAAATGTTGCAGAGCCTAGACTTGACCAACTGAAGAAGGGCTTTGTCTGTTTTATCCTAGGGGCGCCACATTGGATCAATCGGGCCACAAGATCTGGATCAGGTTTTATGCCAGATTCCCTTCCTGTCTCAACTCTCCCATTTTTTGTATGGTGCCTAGTGTTAAAGGTCTTACTTGCCATAGGACATAACAGTTGTGGGGGTAGTGGGGCCATTCCCATAGTGGTGCTTGATCCCCGACTCTTCGATCAGCCTCACCGCCTGAGAAACCACTTCCTCCTAATCACTGCATTAACTATACTATCTATACCTCTTATCTATTTATTTGCTTGTTTAAACCTAACAGTGCCCTTTTTTGGACTGACATAAGGTGCACATCTACATCATAATAAAAAGACAAACCTTGCTGTAAATGCAGGAGTCTACACCACTAGGGTGCCTGAATACACAGGCTAAATTACACCAAACACCAAAAAGGTCAACTAAGGAAAATTCAGACTCACCATGGAATCCAGCAAAGGAAACAGTGCAAGATAAAGAAACGCCTTCCGTGTCTTGTTTCCAACCGTTTCGTCCACATGGTGGAGCTTGTTGATGATGTAATATCCTAGATCTGTGTACGCTGTCAAACAATAACACAAACCCGGCATGTGTTGTATTGTCCATTCTGTTTACTTCAAATGAAGGCAAAAATAGACAGACAAAAGCTATTTAATTAATTCAGGCACTGTACATTGCTTAATATCTATGTAGGACAGAAGGGTCTGATTATCTAATATGATTGTCTAAGTAAAAAATCACAACATGAATTTGTATGACCATTGCAGGAGACCAATCTGTGATATTAGAAAACACTGTGAATACTGCAAAAAGCAGCCCCCCCCCCCCCCACCCACCCACACACACATACCTATGAGAATATGCAGGATCATGGCTATAACACCAGCCACAAACATACACAGCACTGCTTTTCTTCTGTCCTTCCTGCTGTGAACCAACACCAATCCAACACTCTTAAAGTCGCTCATAGGCCCGGTAAAGAACTTCATAAGCGAGTAGGCCAAACCGTAGCTGGCTAGCATCTCCACACGGTCCCCTTTTACTGATGCGATTCCTCTGTTCAGAGCCTGAGAAAGACACAGATGAGACACAAACACAAGTTGTGGGTTTGACCATGTTTTAGTTTGCCCAATTTGCTTCTATCCAAGGAACTTCCAAGGGAGGCAGAATACGAGTCAAAACATACAGTTCAATTCTATTCAATTCCATTTACAGTGGATACTCAGCATATGAACGCCCCACTTCGTGATGTGTGCGGGGTTTTTTTTGGTATGTTTTTTTTGCCTCGGCATATGAAATTTTTTGGCCAAACGAACAAACTGAGCTACATTGCCCGTACGTTCGGGAGCCGTTCAAATCTTGCTGGCATCAGTGGAAAGCCAAGCGAAGCGAGTTTACATATTTTTTGCATTTTGTGCAAGATTTAGTGAAGACATGGCAACAAGGGTCCCAGGAATGCTTACAAGAAGAGTAGGAAGAAGAAAAGCCACTTCCAATTGCATTTCTAAAGCAGCCGATGCCAAGAGGAATCATAAATTAAGGTGTATTTATTTAAAAAAAAATGTATTAGACATTTACATATCTTTTCTAAATGTCTTCATTGTTCTTAAACACAAAAAATGATTGTAGTGTTGGAAATCGGTAATATTGGCAATATTTCTGGGTGGCTGGAACAGTATCTTCATTTACCTTATTTCCTATGGATGGGCATTTCCAATTAATAGAAAATACGCTGTGGTCCACAATGGGAGCAGCCGAAAGACCAAGAACAACCTTATTCTCTATGGGAAAATGAGTATCACCGTAAGAACTTGCCTCCGGGATGGATAAAATTCCTATGCTGAGGTACCACTGTACAGTATATAGCGGTTTTAACAATGGTGATTAAGGAGTATGAAAAGTCTGAGGAAAATTTATAAATTCCTGAAAACTAGCAAAACTATCTGCCAACAATTTAGTCACATTTAAATAGAAATAAGCTTCAGAATTATATTTTGTTTGTTGTAAACTTATTTTAAGAAAGTGTAGTTGAATTTAAAATACAGTCACAATATTTTCACTTGCTAAGATATTTTTGCAATTAACCATTTGTTTGTGTCTAAAAGATAGCAAAGCTTTTTTTTAATCAGGCAGCCATTTTCTCAGTTCATCAATGCGATGTAGAAATGTTAGGGAACAAGGACAAAGCGGAGGTCAATTTGAGGTCTGGAAGACTATGAAAACTTTGCAAGCATTGCTTGTTACAATTCTAGAAAGGCGAATCAAAACCCCTACTTAAATGCAAAAGACCTTCAGGATGATGCATCAGACACTGAAATGCTCGTGCAACATGCAACTGTGTAGCAAAACCCACATAAATATGACCTTCATGAAGAAGAAAACCCAGAAGCTCTGACCACAAAAGTCTGCATCAGAAGGTTGCAAATGCATTTTAGCACCAGTCCTGTGGATGGAATTCAAATCTTTTTTAATCCGTACTGAGCAAAGATGTGTTTAATGAGGAAAAAAAAAAACGTAGTTTTGGCCGTAGTATTTTATATGAAAAAAACACCTCTCTGACCGTGAAACACGAATGTGACTGAATCTTGCATATGGTTTGTGTTGTAGTCACACAATGCTGTGATATTTGCCAAAGAGGGCAAGCACCCTAATATCGAAATCTCATTATATTGGAGAAGCCAATAAGGGACAAAAACAAAATAATATAAATTATAAACTCTACAAAAAATTCCTGATTATGCTTACAGTTAAACCTTGGATTGCGAGCATAATTCGTTCCTAAAGTGTGCTTGTATATCAATACACTCGTAAATCAAAGTGAATTTCCCCCATAAGAAGTAATGGAAACTCTGAACATGAAAACAAATCATACAAAAATAAATAATGCAAAATATAAAGTAGGAGGAGAGAGGGGGCTACTGTGTAGGACAACTTTCTCACACACACACGCGCACACACACTGCTCTGTTCTGAAAGTTTCTGAGAATGGGAGACGATTACCCATACTCCTATAGCATGTGAGAGTAAAGAACTATTGGCTCAGTTGTGATCACATGATGATTGCCATACAAAGTGCATGCATACTACTCGTAAATCAAGACCTTGCTCGTTTAGTAAGGTAAATTTTATTTAAACATTTAGCTCATCTTGCAAAATGTTTGCAGGCCAAAGTTCCACAGTAAATTACCTGTAATAAATTGCAGCCTTTTGCAATTAAATAACTGCAGAATTATATCCAAATCAGAATAAAAATCAGAACCTCAGAATCTCAATTAGAATTGATCCAATTTGCTCGGTAATAACTGCAATCAGAAAATATTAGTAATATTAATCTGATCATTTCTCTCTTGTTGGAATAACTATTTCTTCTGAACATGTTTGCGCCCTGTAGGAGCACCATCCTGATCGGTATACAATACTCTGAAAACAACTCTCTCCCACTTGTCTTTACTTCATACTTTTATCCACCGTCTCCTGGTCTTTGGAAGAGAAATAGGCCCTGACTGACTTGGATTTCACATATACTGAAGCTCTAGCCAATCAGACATGAGACTGAATTCTTGTAGCCAATCATATTGCAGAATGTGGGATTTGACAAGAGGTTGGGAAAAAAATTCTTCCGTTTTATTTTTCACAGATTGATCAGTTTTGAACAGGCAGAACCACTTTGCGCACTTTAAATGCATTGATCATGTAAATGCACATTGTATCAGATCACTGTTCATGTAAACAGTTAGTTTGTAATCTTTATCAGAATGATTTCTATCAGATTAAAAAAAATATTGTGCAAGTAAACATAGCTTGTGTTGGGAGCTTCTAAAAATAAATACATGCTCACGTGCATGCACACACACACACGAGCACATGGACTCTGTCCCTACACAGAAATAGCAGTGAAAATAAGAGTCAGTCTACAGTCTACCTCACTGTAAACAAGCCCACTTTCAGTACAAAAATAGGTACTGACCCTGTTTTAGTTAAGTACATTTATGCTGGAATTCTAAAATGTTCTTTATTAATTAAATGCTTTGTTTTTACACTGGGCAAAAAAAACATCTTTACACTAATATTTAATTAGACCACTTTTTGCTTTGTTTACAGAACACACTGATTATGCAATGTCACAATATTTTTTTCCATCCAGAGTTGCATTAATTTCTTGCCAAGATCTTATATTGATGATGGCAGAGTCAGATTGTGTAAAGTCCTCTCCAGCACATCCCAAGGATTCTCTGTGCGGTTAAGCTCTAGGCTCAGTGGTGGCCAATCCATGTGTCAAAATTATGTCCCCTGCTCCCTGTACCACTTTTTCACTATTTGAGCCTGATGAATCCTACTGTTGTTATCTTGGAATATGGCCAAGCCATGAGGGAAGAAAAAAATTAATTGATGGATAAAAACTTTTTTTGGTCTGAAAAAAATTATTTTTGGGCACATAACGTTGCTGAGCCTAAAGCTGACCTACAGTACAACACTGCCTTCACAGGCTTGTACAGTAAGGCAGGCACTAAGCGTGACAGGTGCATCACTTCAACCACCTCTCCTCTTACCATGTTGTACCCATTACTCTGAAAAAGGGTAAATCGGACCCATCAGGCCATGTGACTTTTTTCCAAAGCTCCACAAACCATTATTAATGCTCCAAAGCAAACTGAAGCCTTTTTTTCCCCCCCAATTAACCTCACTGATAAATGGTTTTCTTAAGGCTACATGGCTGTTTAGTCCCAATCCTTCGAGTTCTCTTTGTGCTGTGCTTGTGGAAATGCTCTTACTTTCACTATTAAACATATCCATGAATTGGCAACTACTGTTGTTTTTTTTTATGATTTGACTAGCAAGATTACTCATCATTGATGGGTAAAGAGTTTGTAAAAATAGTTAAAAGGTTGAAGCTAAAAATAAGCTGATTAGCTTTAATGTAATTAGTGATATTATTTCAGGCCACAAACATGTCTGCCTGTCTTATGTACAGCAGAACTCTCTGCCTAACTTATTAACACGAATAAATTAAACATTGTAAGGTTGAGTATCTTATGCTTTGTTTACACTCTATTGCTCTTCTTTCGTCATCACCCGAGAGTTTTCTTCTTTGGATGGTGCAGGCCTTTTGACCTTTCTGAAACAGAGCTTCTGCAATCTTCTGGAAAACCATAGGATAGTCTTTAAGAAATTGGTTGTTTAAGAAACTACTCACTGCATCAATTAGGGTTAAATAACCTAAAAAAACATATTAACCATTACAGTAATTACCCAGTCAAAGACTCTGAACTATTAGCTTTGTTAAATCCAAGTAGTGACCTTTCTTTTGGCCAAGCTGTGTATTACATATTTACTCTGAGCATGCTTGCCAACTTAAAAATCATTAAAAAAAAAAAAATAATAATTACCAAGCCACTGTTTCATTAAAGTCTGCTGAGTAGATGAGAAGTTCCTGCCTTCAGTGCCAAGAGGTCATGGTTTTACCCATGGTTTTTAAACCAAATAAAATGCAGCGTGGCAACAGAAAAAGGCCTGCTTCCTATACAGGGGTCTTAGGCATAAGGCACAGTTATGAATCGCAATTCGTTTGTGTGGCAATTCACGTATATGGCGGTTCAGATGCACACGGTCAAGTTGAGGTTTGAGACTTTACAGGCATTTGAAGGACCAATTACACATTTTCTTCAGGGTGGTAGGAGTGCATAAATGTATAATAATAATTCAGATCAAAATCAACCTACAAAATCAGCCAGATTGTAGGCTTCCTAATCAAAACACCTCAGTCTGTTAGGTTGGGCAATCACATATTGTCTACCCTCACCCTGAACACTGGTGTCCAACAACGTTGTATGCTCAATCCACTGATCTACCGGTTAGCCGTGACTGTGTGTCTTTGCATAATTTCATCATAAATCATCAAGAGCATGAGGGGAGGTCACACCAGCTACAACAATAGATCAGAGTTTAATACCCATCAAATTTGGAATGCTTAAGTACATGGTGAAAAGTATTTTAGAAAATCAAGGAAGAAAGGACTATAAAGAAAGTATTTGATGGGCTTTTGAAGAGTGACAGGACTAGTAAATTGAATTTAAAACTCGAAGAAAAATGAGGCAGATAAAGACCAGAAGGTAATGTACATATAGTTGATGTCCCCCCCCCCCCAATGGCAAGAAGACCAGCGAGCTCATTACAGACTTCCTGAAATCAAAAAGCAGACTGTGTCCCATCTACAGGGTGGGCCATTTATATGGATACACCTTAATAAAATGGGAATGGTCTCCCGATCTGACCTTAGACTTTTCTCTTTGGGGTCATCTGAAGGCAATTGTCTATGGTGTGAAGATACGAGATGTGCAGCACCTGAAACTACGGATACTGGAAGCCTGTGCTGGCATTTCTCCTGTGGTGTTGCTTTCAGTGTGTGAAGAGTGGGAGAAGAGGGTTGCATTGACAATCCATCACAATGGGCAGCACATTGAACACATTTTATAAGTGGTCAGAAACTTGTAAATAACTCATGAAAGAATAAAATTACGTTAAAACCAAGCTCACCATTGTTTTTCTTGTGAAATTCCCAATAAGTTTGATGTGTCACATGACCCTCTTCCTATTGAAAAAACAAAAGTTGGATCCAAGATGGCCGACTTCCAAATGGCCACCATGGTCACCACCCATCTTGAAAAGATTGCCCCCTCACATATACTAATGTGCCACAAACAGGACGTTAATATCACCAACCATTCCTATTTTATTAAGGTGTATCCATATAAATGGCCCACCCTGTATATCAATGGGACTGAAGCATGTCTCCAGTTTGAGATTAATGTGTTCATATCCCTGAGAATCTGTAGCACCATAATACTTCAATTCTGGAATTTGGCCTTTGTACACCACTACACTGAATATGACATGAAACACTGAGGATGAGTGAAGTCAAGACTTCAGCTTTAATTTAAGAGGTGTGAGAGGTAAGAAGTGTGGTATTAACCATTTAGAATTTATAGGCATTTTCATACATGAACACGCACACACACACTTTGGTAGCTCATAAACAATGAAAAAAAATGGCTGACAAGCAGTTGCATAGTAAGGTGTGGCCTGGTCCCTTGTTACATAACAACTAATCAGGCACAACAACATTGGTAAACGCCCTCCTAATAAGGACAGCACATAGTAGTTAGTAGAGATGGGGGGAAGAATATTCAGATATTGCATATTGTTTTGAGGTGGTAATACAGTATGTTGCAGTTTCTCAATAATCCTACACTATTCACATGTTGGCAGGTAACATATCCCGTGAGGCTGGAGCGGAATATTTGCAGAATTTGTTAAGAACTAAAAAATAAATAAAAATCAAGAAAGTAGAACTAATAATATACAATATGGATATTTATTTTTTTTAAATTGTACTACTTGCTCTGGGTGCTCTAGTGTCCTCTCACAGCCAAAAGACATTAGGTTAACTGGCATTCCCAAATTGCCTGTTTTGTGTGTATATAGTATATACTGTATGTGTGTGCGCCCTGCAGAGGATTGGTACCCTGGCCAGGGTAACCCCGTCTCTAGCCCAAAGTCTCATGGGATAGGGTTCAGGCCCACGCAACCCTGATAAGCTGTATAGAATATGAATGAATTAATCCTTTTTACTCACTCATCATGTCTACCACTTTATCCTGTATACAGGATCGCAGGCGACCAATCCACCGCAGGGCACACACACACTTGGACCCTGGAGGTGCAAGGTGACAGGGCTAACCGCTAAGCCACCCGTTCTGCTCCTAATGAGATCCGGTGCTATGATTTGGTTTTATCCTATATAAAAACGTTTGCATACAAGCTGTATATTTAACAGGTAAATATCATGGATTGAAATGCAATCGCAGTGTGGGTCAATCATAAAGCATTTTTTTTTTCTTTTTTTTATTATATATATGTATATAAAATCATGCAGCTCTACTTATGACTTACCTTTATTTACCTCTTAGGTTTGCTATTACACCATAGATCAAGTTGATATTAATGCCCATAGCCTGGTACTTTATTTAATTACTGCATATATTTACATTTTCGTAAGTCAAGTGTGAAAACGTTTTAATTTAAGTGTGTTTATGATTGTTATAAACACTGTCCTGCACCACAAACATGTATGTGTGGTCACAAGCTTCAGTATTAAAACTAGGACTTAACAAATGATACTTAAAATCACTCAATAATAATAATAATGGATCATCATGAGGGATTAGCTGTTGCCATGGAATCGGACGACGTGTTTTCAAGCGCCAATGAGAACACAGCACCGGACACTGAGGATGACTGGGAACACGGTTACCGCTAACTGCCATGTTTTACAGTTTTTCTTTTTAATATTGTACAATATTTATATTTGTGTTTCATTTACACAATATATCATCGTTTGTATGTGGGGGAAAAAATATTGCGCGTGAATTAAAACGTTAGAAACAGACGTGCCTTAAGTAGCTGCACTAAGTCACCAAACGTTCACCTTGAACACATTGTAAACACTAGTTCCGCGCTGATTCGTGTTTTCTTACCTGCTCCCCAAAATCGATGGCTATGTTGGTAATAGCGAGCGGAACCAGGAATCGGATGAGAGGCCAATAAGCAGTGAAACCGGCCAGCTCCACCATGATCCTAGTAAAATATATACAGCTATTTAAAAAAAAATAAAATCAAAATAAAAGTCGGCTTACATTTGGATTGATCCGGTAATCTACTGTATAACCAGCAACGAGCTGGACATCCCTGCTAGATCTAGAACTCAGTACTCGGCACTCAGCTAGCTACAGTAGCTACACTAAGTAAACGTTCCTCCTTGGATCATCACGCAGGACGCTTGGCAGCGTAGGAACACAGAAGGTCATCCCGAAAAATAAATATTATAAACAATTAAACCTAATCCTATCGGCACGCAAAAAGTAACGGATTAAAAAAACCGGTCCACAGCCAAGACTGAACACACAGCTTCCCTTTCCAAGTTATACATCCAAGGAACAACTCGTAGCACACCGTTCACGCTCACACTAAGACTCAGACCCGCTCGGCTCTGCGCTGACTGAAACCGGGGCTGCGCTTTTAGGACGCACGTGGGTCTGCATAACACCGACCCCTCCCTCCGGAAACACACGTCACCAGCCCCGCCCACAAATTCATCTCTCATTTCATTAGTTTCTATTCCCTAGTTGGTTTTTCTTTATTTTCTTTATTCTATATTCTTTAGTTTATTCTGTCTGTTGTTCTTATTCGTTTACATATTTTTCTTAAGTGTATACTATACTTAAATTGTACTGCGCCAAAATATACAGTAGTGAAATGAAAAGACAGACAATATTACCTTCTCCTGAAAGAAACTAACATACATATTATTAGCATCTTGGTTTCACACAGATTTTCAAACATATTCCGGAACAAAGGTTGCTGACAATTTGCTTGCATAATGTTGACACTACCAGAATGGCAATTGTTCTGCCACCTTTTTCAAACCCCGTCCCCATTCGCGACCACTTCAGTATGAGCAGAAATAATACTCAACTATGAATATTTTTTCCTCCATCGAGAGACCCATTTCCAACAACAAATGCACAACACACAACACTTCATTTTCACTACTGGGAAGACATGCGGCTGGAGCTACAGTATTCCCCGTCGACAAATGCACATGCATGTTCAAGATGTATAGTATAGTAGTGTATATCTTGATGCATACCGCAATAGTTTGTAGAAATAGTTAAAAGGTTAAATCTAAAAATGAGCTGATCAACTTTAATGTAATCAGAGATATTATTATTTCCGGTTGAAGCCCACATACATGTCTGCCTGTCTTCTGTACTCCCTGCCTAATTTAAGAAATCAAATTTTGTAAGGTTGAGTATCTTATGCCTTGCTTACACTAAGTTGTACTTCTTTCATGGTCAGCCAGATACACTCGGTAATTGGAAAGTGAATCACAGATGATAAATTTAAAAAGTAGATAGGATAAAGATTAAGTTTAGTCTTTAAACAACTCCAGTGCTTTAAAATTCACTTATACAACTTGTTATTTAATCTGTGAAAATATTAAGTAATTCCAGTTATAATACAGAATTTCTATTTGTGCAGGTCTTTGCTTACATTAAGCAAGAAATTTATTATATTTTTATATAATTTATTAATTTATTATAGAAAATTATTAAATCTAGCAATAACTGTTCATAACATTGCTTTTACTCAACATTTCACTTATTTCACTGATTTCACTTATGGTGCAGGGTAAACTTCAGGCAGATATCTACAGTAAGTACTGCAAAAGATTAAATCAATTCCATCCAGCAGTCGATTTACAGTAAGACACAGTTTGATGTATGCGCAGTACACTGTCAAAACGTTTGGTTTGGAATCTGACACATACTGTCCCTGCTCATAACTTCACTTCTCCTTAACATTTTGATTTCATTTATGACACGGCTTTAATACCAAAGTGCTGAAAAAGTTTTATTAAATTCAGTCCAGCCAGTTTTTGCGTGATGCTGTGACAAAATCTAGCTGGACAGACAGACAGAAAGACAGAAAATTGGTTTCTGGTCCTCCAATGTATGAAGCATAAAGATATCAGAGAAAGTTCTGACCAATCTACAAACAAAACCTTTCTTTTATTTACATAGATATTCTCCATTTATTTTACATTTACATGTTATGTATTTTAACATTTGAATGTGTATGACAGAGAAAGAGTAAAATTACCTTTAAAACAGAAATGGTCAAAACACACGATGCCAAGTATCACACAATACCTTGTGTGAGAGCGATAAGTGTGTTTTTGGCATGTACTTATACCAAGTGGTTAATACAATAGTTACAATATCTTAAAATTTTGTGCAATAGCAACTGTACAATAACACATTTTTAAACTGTGCAAATATTATATATTATAGTGCAATTTGATTGAAAGTGTAACTATTGTATTGCTTTTCTTTTTCATTTGTATTTATGCACTGTACACTGAACACTGAACATCAGTCGTTGTAGTCGTTGTAGTCGTTGTCTCAAGTTTGCCAAGCGGTATTTTGTCTCTTGGTCTTCCTGGTTTTGAATCCCATTTTGGTTTCTTCATAATTGACCCCTCATCATGATCTTGCTGTTTTAGATTACACAACCCAGACCTGGATTTTGATATCGCTTCTGTTTTATGAATTAGACTTCTCTGCTACTTTTAATAAAAAAAAAAATCTATTGTATCTTCCCCTTCCATTCACTTCACCCTATTGTTTCTGTGGGTGCAGAACCTGGACCAAATCGTGGCTGGGCCTCAAAGTCTTTTTGAGGCAAGGGGCTATAACCAGTGTTTTGGCTGGATCTATGTGAAACCTGATAGCAGCCTAGTCTGCAACAGTAGACTCACAAGCAGCATCCAAGCCAGAGAATGAAGTGGATACCTAGTAATCTGAAGCCTTCTCATGCATGTTGCTTACTCTTCTTGCTTCATAGTGGATGTCACTCCTCCTTCTGACCTCGCCCCCACCCCCCTTACTTGCAGCTTTGCAGTAACCGCAGCTAAGCTTTCATGTGACTATCACATGATTGACTCCTGACGCAGGAGTTGCATGTAAAGCAAGAAGTTCTATCATGGTAGCACCAAGGACATGCTGAACTACACTTCCCATCAGCCCCAGCATGTCACATGTCCATGAGTCATTGTTCATGAGTTTTGTTAATTCCAGTTCCATGTGTCTTGCTAATTTTGCGCTTACAGTTCCTCATTATATTTTCCCAGGTTTTGCATAGAGTCTTATGATTGTGTCCTGGTCCATAGCTCATGTTTGGGTTACAGGGGGCGGGTGGGGGCACACACATACTGTACACACACACATTTATACACTACAGACAATTTGTGAATTGGAAACTGCATGGAGTCCCTGGAGGAAACCCACCATGCACAGGGAGAACTCCATGCACACAGGCTGGAATCAAACCTGGTCTGGAATCGAACCCGGACCCTGGAACAGTGCTAATCTATTAGCCACCTTGCTGCCTCCATGGACATCTATGCTGAAATTGAGAGTAAAAAAACAGAACAACGTATGTCAAGGATCAGGAAGTCCTTCATAATGAGATAAATATTAACCCTGTATTGTCATTGACAAGCTTAAGTGCACTTGCGTGTTGTTGCTAGTTTCAACTGACATTAGCAAAGGAAATACTGCAATTTAATTAAATATAGTGAGTTAATGTAATTAAATTAGTGAAACCACCTCAACATGCATGAAGCATTTGTAAATTAGGAAATCCAGAGCAAATTGAATTAAGCTCGATGTATCTACCTACTGTAGCTAACCAAGAAAACACCTCCCTGCATAAAAACAGGGTTATAATACTGTAGCTCAAATAATCATGCATTACACAGGTGGAACTTAATTGCTCACTTTGAAATCAGAGCTTTCTACCTATAAAACATTCGAGGAAAATGGTGAAGCAAGAGCTAGTAGTTAAGGAGTAAGAGTAAAAGAAAGACGAGGACAAAGACAAGGACAAGGAAGGACAGTTGAGTGCAGATGAGATCAGGGCCACATTGGTTCATCAACTGATAAAGAAGCAAACTCTAAATGCACAATGTATCAAACCTTGAAGACCACACCGGGTGCTACTCCTGTCTGCTAAGAACAGGAAACCCAATTTCCACTGCGATATTTGGCTTGTAGGGTCAGAGTTTGGCATAAACAACATGAAAGCATGTATGGGAAAGCATGAAAAGCTGGTGGTGTAATGGTGTGATATGTTCTTGCCACACTTCGGGTCCCTTAGTACCAACAGAGCATCATTTAATGCCACAGCCTACATGAGTACTGTTGCAGAACATGTCCATCCCGTTATAACCACACGATAAAACGCCCCATGTCACAAAGCTAAATGAAAATGAGTGCACTGTACTCAAATTGCCCCCGAGGTCACCAGATCTCAATCCAATAGAGCACTTTTGGGATGTGGTGAAACAGACGGTATCATGAACTTACAGCCGACAAATCTGCAGCAACTGTGTAATGCTATCATGTCAGTATGGACCAAAATGTCTAAAGGAATGTTTCAGGCACCTTGGTGAATCTATGTCATAATGAATTAAGGTAAATGGGGTCCAACGCAGTACTAGCAAGGGGTATCTACGAAGTGTCTGGTGAGTGTATATTTATAGATATTGTCTGTTACTCAGTAATTTTATGCCAATGTTACTGTTTTTGTCATTTAATATTTACATAGATAAATTGATAATTGTATTGGATGCTTATTGTAACCAATTGTATTGTAAGCATTTTTTTTTTTTTTTGCATCTTCTGAAGAACTGAGAATTTCCAGACACAGAGTGAAGTATGTTCCACATACGGAGTAAGTGCAGCCAAAACAATATTGAATAACATTCACCAGGTGGGCTCGTCTACATTGGACTGTGCATTACAATTCAACTGAATCCAGCTGAAATCCAGCATTTCACAGTACCGTAATCCAGTGTAGCACCATATTGACTGCTCAAGGTCTATTTGTGATTGTCCTGTTGTCTGTTTCAGAGAGTCTTGGAGATGGATGTCATGGTAATTCGGCACATTTATACATATTTTGTTTATTAGACTGGATTATTGGTGTGAATAGTTAATATCCCTAGACAGCATGGAGAAAATATCACCATTATCCAGCAAGATGTCATCCATCTCCATGCCAACCTTAGTCCCTACTACTCTGGCCTTTTCATTATATTTCTAGACACACTACATGGCATCCTCATCATTCTGGCAGAGCAGAGGAGTGGACCAGAGCAACTGGCTCATCTGCCAACCGCAGTTTGTTGTTCTATACCACCCAATGCGTTCCCCATTCCTTAGCCAAATTAAAGAGTCTTTCTGCATGCCAATGAAAGGTGTATGACTGGCATCGCCTCCCATGTTTGCCTTTTCAAGGCAACAGAGGATGCATATATTTATAATGAAGTATATGTGGTGGATGCACTTGTATGTGGTTGATGTGTTTTTTCCACATTTTTCTGTCATTGATTGATTGATTAATTTTTTTAAATATTGCATGTTTCATAACACTTAGTAGCATTAATATAATCATCTGATTTGCGACACAGGACAGCTACTCTCAAAGCTGCGACCACAGTTTTGAGTTCTCGAAAATGATTGATCAAAAGGTGCGTGGTGGTAACAGAAACTCTGCTTGGTGTTGGGCCACATCACACCAGCCCATGCTATTTTCCTATAATAGCATGCTCTGCTGTTTTCCTTTTCCATCAGTCAAAGCAGAAGCACCTGATAGCACTGTGCAATAAAGAATTTATAACTTTATAGATTTTAAGTGTTAACTATGTAGTACACAAGTGGACAAATAAGCTTTGGACATGTGGACAATGGAAATGGTCATTCCAATAAATTAAAACTGACAGAGTAATAATAATAATAATAACAACAACAACAACAACAATAATAATAAAAAAGGACTGTGAAAAGTATGTAACCGGTAACCTTATATTTTGTTGCACAAGCTTTTGAGGCAATCACTGCAATAAAACAACATTATGACCCACTCATAATGAGCAAACTGCTTCACCTGTCTCAGGTTTAAAGTTTGCTTTCTCCAGTCTTATGGATCCGATCTTTCCCGGATGTGTTAAAGACATCCTCACAAAAGCACTGTGGCTTCACAATACGCATTTTGGCAAACCGCTGTCAACCTATAAAGATTATTAACTTTTGCTCAAACAGCTGCAAATTGTTTGATCTGACACAATATACCTTGTCCTCTGAGTTCACCTTGAATCTATACCTTGAAAATAACACTTTGTGTTATCCTTTTGTTCAGTTTGACGTCACTTGTCCTCTTGTGGCCATGTCCAGAGAGGCTGTCTACAGTCCCATGGACCCTAAACATCTTAATAATTTTTCCGACTGTAGTCATAGGGATGTTAAGCTCTTGGAGATGGTCTTATAGGCTTTGCCTTTAACATGCTTTCGACAATTTTTTTTCTGATCCCCTCAGAGAACTCTCTCGTTTGCTTTCTTTGATCCATGTTCAGTGATTCAGTATTCAGAGTGAAAACGTTTCACCATTTAAATAGGCAGACTGACTGAATGCAAGATTGAATGAAGACACCTGCGATACTTGTTAAGCCTTTATTTGTCACATATACATTACAGTGAAATTCTTTCTTCGCATTTCCCAGCATAACTGGGGTCAGAGCGCAGTGTCAGCGATGACACAGCACCCCTGGAACAGGTAGGGTTAAGGGCCTTGCTCAAGAGACCAACAATGGCAACCTGGTGGAGCTGATCTTCCGATCAGTAACACAGTGCCTTAGCCCTCTGAGCTACCACTGCCCTTCATTACAGTACACAGGACTTTATTCTAACATGTTACGGTGTTCAAATTATTTTGAGTTTTTTCTTCCTGTACCAGCCAATTCTTTATCATCATTATCATCATATTATTATTTTTATTATTATTATTATTATTATTATTATTAGGGCCCAAGCACTATGACATCAGCCCTACGTCGTCATAGTGTGTGAGGGGCCCTCTTGTTTTCCTAAGGATTATTATCATTTTTTTTCCACCCTTTTTGACTTTTTGGGGGTCTTAACATGCTGAAAATCTCATGAAACTTGGCAGACAGATTGGAATCTGCTGCCATCAGGATGCCTGAGAGTCTCGTGGCCCGGGGCCCCCACACGAGATTTTGCTGCCTAGCTCATACACACGTTCACGTAGGCACACGAAACTCGGTACACATTTAGAGCTCATCGAGCGCTGCATGGCCTGGGCTAAAATTGCTGAGTGATTTTTAATATCTCAAATGTGTCAGCCATGCTAATGTCTTAAACGTACGCCAAAAAAATTATTTATAACTTTCTGTGTGGCATTATATTGAGTGACATTATATTCAGTGACACTTTCTGTGACATCACATTCAGGAACATCATAGTGTGAGGCTTTTCTTCCAGCACCTGCGGCCTATTGTACACACATACACATCACAAATGTTAACACAAATAAACACATCTCACGCACACACACACACACACACACACACACACACACACGCATGCTGCATGCACACACACAAACACACTCATACATCACACACATGCACACATACATACACCCATATTACAAATGTTTACACTCACGCACACACACACCTCTCAAGATGCACGCACACACACCACACACACACACACACACACAAACACACACACCACACACACATCACACAAACACATACACACACATACACACACCCCTCTCTCACGACGCACACACACACACACACACACACACACACACACACACACACACACACACACACACACACACACTAATGCACTCAACAATTATTTAGGGCCCAGACTGACATTAGCCCTGTATAGTGTGTGATGTGTGCAGGTTGTGAGGTGCAACCGAGTGGCGATGGCTTTTTCGAGGTCTTAACACACTCGAATGACACATGTTGTGCGGTGCGCCCGGGGTGGGAATAGCACAGGGTGCTTGGGCCCGTCATCGTTGCTTGGAACTATATTTAGGGCCCAAGCACTATGACATCAGCCCTATGTCGTCATAGTGTGTGAAGGGCCCTCTTGTTTTCCTAAGGATATGTTTCCACCCTTTTGGACTTTTCGGGGGTCTTAAAATGCTCAAAAACTCATGAAACTTGGCAGACAGGTTGGAATCTGCTGCCATCAGGATGCCTGAGAGTCTCGTGGCCCGGGGCCCAAAGGGGCCCCCACACGAGATTTTGCCGCCTAGCTCATACACACTTTCACGTAGGCACACGAAACTCGGTACATATTTAGAGCTCATCGAGCCGAACAACTTTCGCACTGCATGTCCTGGGCTAAACTCAACAGGAGGCTGGTTATTTTGGGTCGTTCGCAAAAACGCACCCGATGGATTTTGATATACTCCTCCTAGGGAAATTATACAATCGCTACCAAACCGTGCCAAAGAGATCTAAAGACATTGAGGATGCAAAATTGCGGAGGGATTTTTGATATCTCAAACGGGTCAGCCGTGATAATGTCTTAAACATACGTCGAAAAATGATTAATAACTTTCTGTGTGGCATTATATTGAGTGACATTATATTCAGTGACACCTTCAGTGACATCACGTTCAGCGACATCACATTCAGGAACATCATAGTGTGAGGCTTTTCTTCCAGCACCTGCGGCCTATTGTACACACATACACATCACAATTGTTAACACACACAAACACATCTCACACACTAACACACACATCACTAATGTTAATACACACAGACTCAAACCATACACACAAACGAGCACAAACACAAGCACATTTACTCGTCACACACAGACTGACACATCTACACATCACACACCTCTCTCCCTCGCTCTCACACACACTAACCCTTACACACTAATGCGCACACACACACACACGCACACACACACACACGCAGGCATGCTGCATGCACACACGCAAACACACTCATACATCACACACATGCACACATACATACACCCATATTACAAATGTTTACACTCACGCACACACAGACACCACACACACATATACACACACCCCTCTCTCATGACGCATACACACACACGCACACACACACACACACACACACACACACACTAATGCACTCAACAAATATTTAGGGCCCAAACTGACATTAGCCCTGTATAGTGTGTGATGTGTGCAGGTTGTGAGGTGCAACCGAATGGCGATGGCTTTTCTTTTTGCTGCCTAGCTCATACACACTTTTACGTAGGCACACGAAACTCGGTACATATTTAGAGCTCATCGAGCCGAACAACTTTCGCGCTGCATGTCCTGGGCTAAACTCAACAGGAGGCTGGTTATTTTGGGTCGTTCGCAAAAATGCACCCGATGGATTTTGATATATTCCACACACACACACGCATGCTGCATGCACACACAAACACACTCATACATCACACACATGCACACATACATACACCCATTTTACAAATGTTTACACTCATGCACACACACACACCTCTCATGATGCACACACACACACCACACACACACATACAAACACACATACACACACCCCTCTCTCACGACGCACACACACTAATGCACTCAACAAATATTTAGGGCCCAAACTGACATTAGCCCTGTATAGTGTGTGATGTGTGCAGGTTGTGAGGTGCAACCGAGTGGCGATGGCTTTTTCGAGGTCTTAACACACTCGAATGACACAGGTTGTGCGGTGCGCCTGGGGTGGGAATGGCACAGGGTGCTTGGTCCCGTCATCGTTGCTTGCAACTATAATTTATTATTATTATTATTATTATTATTATTATTATTATTATGTTGAATTCCACTTCAAAATGAATATCTGATTTTCATTAGTCGATATGTATAAACACTATTATTTATTATTATTTTGTTTTAGTTTTTTCAGTGACCATTGTGGGTGTAGATTAACAAATTGTGTGTATATCTTTGCTGCCACCCTCTGGACATTATTGTGTAATTGCATGGTCCATTCAATCAAAACCTTATGGTGGTTAATGAAATTGCACTGAAATGAAGAACTAACCAGGGCGGCATGGTGGCTTAGTGGTCAGCACTATCGCCTTGCACCTCCAGGGTACGGGTTTGATTCCAGGCCGTGTGCAGGATCTGTTTCCCCCGTGCTTTGTGGATTTTTCTAAAGGTGCTCCTGTGATGAATGAGCGTGTGATTGTGTGCAAGTGTGTGTGCCCTGCGACGGGTTGGCAACCTGGCCAGGGTGTACCCCGCCTTGTGCCCTAAGTCTCCTGGGGTAAGCTCCAGTCCCCTGAGACCCTGTATACAGGATAAAGTGGTATAGACGATGAGTGAGTGAGTGATTAAATCTAACCAAGGTATATTTAAAAGCCATTCATAATATCACTGGATACTAAAATATTACATAACAACCCATATCTATCAGCATTTACATTTGGATTATTATGTAGCTGCCTCTACTGGTAGGACTTTGAGTGTTTTGCTCCGTCTTCCTGACACACAGGAAATAATTATTCTCCATTATTATAACTCCCCATGTTCTACAGAAGACTGCTTTTTAGTGACGCCTTAGAATACATGTACAGTAGTAGAGTCTGGTGTAAGTCTGTGGAGTTTTAGAGCAGTTCCCAGTGATCTGACACTTAATTTTACATCCTAAACTACAGCCAATGAGCAA
Source organism: Clarias fuscus (assembly GCA_030347435.1). NCBI lineage: Eukaryota > Metazoa > Chordata > Actinopteri > Siluriformes > Clariidae > Clarias > Clarias fuscus. Next base: position 11,771,144 of record CM059226.1, read on the forward strand.
GAAACATTAAGACCTGGATGACACCTCACATAAGGACTTGTGATAGGACTAATACAGACCGATATTAGGATAGTGGGTACAATAAAAATATTTTGCACAAATTCTTTGTTGTTTTTTAACTCGTTAAAACATTTTTCTGTTAAATGCTATTTTATTAGTATGGTGTTTACAAGTAAACAAACAACACATTTTTATGAAGCAGCTTTAGAGTCTGCTGTATGTATAATAAAGATCCTCAATGAGCAAGCCACAGGCTACAGTAGACAGTAACCTTGAGATTACTCAAAATCATCTAAATCATTAAATGAATGCAGTAAACATAAGAATAAGCCAAAATGTTTCATTTTTAAGCGGAAAATAATTAACAAATATAAATCAGAGCTCAAATTACCCCTCAAATGGGCAGCCTCTGACTTGGCAGCACTTGTGCATAGACTGAGTATAAGAATAGTGAACAATTCCTTATGTAATACAAACTGAAGAAATAAGTAATGTTTGGTGTGACTGAATTATGGTTTAATTAAAAAAAAAATTATGAGAGTGAAAGGGTGTTTTTTTTTTTTAAACAATTATTTTACTAATTCAAACATAATTTAACAGTCTATGGTGGCGGTAGCATATGAAACATCTTTAAATCAAGCACTTCTAAATTTAAAGAGCCAGATTTTTTAATATTTAAATTTTGAAAAGGTTTTATAAGACTGAATCTGCCCCTTTTTCTGTAGTATTTTGGAAAACAAAAATCCTATTCCTCTCTCCACGAAGAAGTAAAAGCAATTTTTTTTTATTGCTTGAACTCCTGATCCTGTCTATATTTTAATTTTACACACAATGGTACAGCACAGCAGAATGTTTTATCTGTAAAAATAAATAAATAAATAAATAAATAAATAATAATAATAATAAATAATATATATATATATTGTAAAAATCACTTACAGTATATTTTACATTACACATATCACACATAGTTTATTGGTTATTAAAATTGCTATTATTATTAATTCATCCATATTCTACACTTCTTATCTTGTATTCAGGGTTGTGGGGGAAATCTCTAGCCTATCAATGAAGACTGGGCGGGATACACCTTGGCCAGGGTGCAAATCCATCACAGGGCACACACAATTTGGGATGACCAATTAACCTAATTTGCGTGTCTTTGGACGGACTGTGGAAGTAAACTGGATTAATAATAATAATAACTAGAGAGGTACTTTTCCTGAAGAAAATGTGAGTGGTGCTTGCTGTGACGTCATAGAGCTTCCCATGTCATAGTTTTCATTTTCTTTTCATTTCTGTGAAGCTGCTTTGAGACAATGACCATTGTTAAAAGCGCTATAGAAATAAAATTGAATTGAATTGAATTGAATTGAATTGAATTGAATAGTCATAGATGTAGATGATGTCATAGCTGATGTTGGTCTCAATGTGCTACAGTAATTTGCCCCTAAATGTGAACCAGTGTGTGGCTTGCTAATGCAAAACTGTTTCCAGAACTCACCACAACACTGCCTGGGATAAAACAGTCACTGAAGATGAATGATTAAGTTAATGCTTTAATAAACCTAAATAATAACAATGACAGCAGGGGGCGCCATAAACCTATCTATCATTACCCATACACGCCCATCTATTATTAACCAAGTAATCAATTTAATTGAAGGCTAGACCTCCTGGTTTAAGTCTTAGATAACCAAAACCGGTGCATACATTCATTTTTTGTGAGTTTAATTATAAAATGAGACATTATAATACCTTATTGCATTGATAATACCTGTTTTGTGTGTCTGTGTGTGTGTGTGTGTGTGTGTGCGTGCGTGTGTGTGTGTGTGTGTGTTTACACAAAACTGGGTCTTGGAAAGCAAGCTCTTGTGCTGCTTTACTGCAGACACATTCATTCTGATTGCTGACTATTAAGTTAATTAACCCATTAGGCTAAGAGGTGATGTGATGATGTAGAACAGCTCTGTGCACTACATGACTGGATAAAATGGTGATTTGGGATTTCCAAAAGATGACAGATGACTAAGAAATTGTAAACTGCCATTTGATACTAAAATGTTATAAATGTAAATGTAATTGTGGCACCAAGATGTCCTGAAGGACCAACGGCTTCCTGTAACTAAATCATACTGAATATTGTTAGGTATGTCCAAAACACCTACGAACAAATAGCTTCAAAGTGAGTCACTATATCACTTACTCACACCAGGCAACCCCCTGGCACTCACCACTTCAGGCTTTCCATTCCTTTACAATGATGTTCAGGATATTAAAAGCAAGCCGAGGCTGATGGTTTGGTTTGATCACTTCAGCCTACTCACAGTAGTTAAAATGAGCCAAGATCATACTTTGAACAGTGTCATATATTCATTTAATGCTCAACCTATATTAATACATGATTACTGGACAAGAAATTGTTCCATGGAAATATTTATCTTATACAGCGCTCACACACAGACAATTTAACCAAATCTGCACATCTTTAGACTGTGGGAGGAAACCAGAGGACCCAGAGAAAACCCAAGTACAGGGATTACATGCAAACTCCACACATACAGACCCAGGGTGAGAATAGAACCCCAAACCTGGAGGTCTGTGGCCACAGTGCTAACCACTACACTACCATGTCACCTCCTTGAAAACGAACTAAATTTAAATATTTATGAATGATGTAATTACATCACCATAATTTTACTCATCAGTTATGGTGTCTACTTGGTTTAAGTTCTGTAAATGTACATTTTATTGTACATTTAAGTTCTGTAAACTTTTGATCAGGTTCTACAAAGTATATATATATAAAAGTCTCAGATTTAGTACCTTGATTGCATGCTCCTGGTTTTAGCCAATGTAGATCTTTATTCATACCAGTGTAACCTCTATAGGGTATTGATATTTTAATATCTTTCCATTTACATCTTTACTTTGAATCTACAATATGTATCCCCCATATCATTTTACTTTTAATCTTATAAGTAGGCTTCATAAATTCATTATTCACTGCATTACATCAGCCAGATCTTTAAAGTGGTCTTCCTCTCAGGTTGGCCTGTCATCAACTTACCCAACCCAACTATTAGTTACAGCAACACCTGCACTCTAGCTCTGTTTGTTGTCTGAACAGATTTTTTGCGCATGTCCTCCCCATGTCTGTGTGGGTTTTCTCTGGGTTTTCTGTTTTCTCTTGCACTTCCCTAAAACATGCATGTAGAAGTGGATAAACTGGTTTGTGCATGAATGATTGTGCAAATGTACTTGTAGATGTGAATGATTGTGTGTGTGTAAGGGTGTGGGTGTGTGGGGGCGTGCCCTGTGATGCACTGTTGTCCCTTCAAGAGTGTATTCTGACATTGAACTCAGTGTTCCTGATTCATCCGGACCAGGATAAAGCAATTGCTGAAAATGAAAAACTATCCACTAAAGTATCAGAATAATAAGATCAACGGGGAATACTGACAAATAAGAAGCTATTTTTTAAATACATGACAACACAAAGTACAGCACTGATAAATATGTATTGATGAACTATATACTCTACTTGTGGACTTATACATTATTTTATTATTGATTAGAGGGTACCCATGCCACCACTGCAGATACAGGGTGAGGGACGCCCACCAGCCGCCGCTTCACTGGGCACCCAGATGTTGATGATGATGCCCACTTTTACGGTCAGTGAGGAACAGTGAATGCCGAAACGCCAATGACGTGCTCATGCTATGTCACAAAAGTTGATGATGTTGCTGGCAAACTGCCTTCCTGTACAAGCATCCGCCACCCATTCACAAAAAACAAACAAACAAAAACAAACAGAATTTTGGTTTTATATTTTAGATAGTTTCAGGAATGGGGAGTAGTTATAATTAAATTAAATCAAAGGTGAGCACTAAATTATATTGTGTGTAACTGTAACATCATTTTTCATACTCATTTAGCTGTTACGATTTCTCTTTCCACACCATAATTCTGATTTCCCTCTGCCTGATCTTACTCTACTCTGTAAACACAGTGCTTGTGTGTTCCTATGACTGTGCAAGAAGACCTAGGAAGCTAATGGCAAAAATGCACACCTTACTTCAATGGCTGCATTCATCTCTACCTGTAGAGTACAGGACAGGCCTGGAGACCACACAGCATAGTCAGGAATTTAATAGATTCAGTTGTGACTCAGTGACTGACCCTTAATCCATGCAGTTCTAATCTAGTGCTGATCATGAGGGGATTAAGGACATCTCTGTGATTTGGGATCTGCTTCAAAATATGATATATAACACTTTCCCCCCCCCAATTTTACAGCACTTTGTCTCTATAGATAATATTTTCAGTCAAGATGCGCTTCCAGTTCACACCCAGTCATTCACATTGCCGTCACAGACGCTCGCGCAGCCAACTGGCTTATCCTTCCGCTAGAAAAGAAATAGTCCCTGTGTCATTCTATCGGGTTATAATGGTGTAAAAACTACAAGAGTATTAATATCAACGACAAAAAATAATGTTACTAAAACCTAATATGATGCCGTGTGCAAATGTGGTGCTTTGGAGAACAGCGTAAAGTAGTGCATATCGAGTGTGTGGTGATTTGGCGGGAAACTGGCGGATGGATACACTCGCACGGGGAAGAGAGCAGAGCTGGATTTATGCGCGCTGCGCTCAAGAGCACAGCTCAGAGTGACTACTGCTTTCGAGCGTGTGTGTGTGTGCGCGCGCGCGTCGTGCCTTCTTTGCGCTAGCTGGTCACTCCCCGCTTTGGATCAGGAGTAGAGTGGATTTATACTTCTTTATGCTGCCTGGAGGCGCTACACGGGGTTGGATTATACTGTTTTTCGGATTTCTCGCGCACTGTTTCAGGGCGTCATCTCCTGCTGAACACTTCTGACACAGATCCTTGTAGATGCATGGTGAGTGTGTGTGTGTGTGCTGAACTTAACGCTACCTGCGCAAATGCCAGGGGCGTGATTTTAAATTACTGTAGCACGCAGAGGTTTAGGTTACGGTATTATCATGTTTTTGTTTTATTTTTTACTGACAATAGTTTGTGCATGTGCGTTTTTGTGGATCGGATCATGATGCACGACTGATTAGTGAAGTGCGCACTGACAGCATGCAAGTGTTTTGAAATGTCTGGGTTGAGCGTGAACTGTGATGGCGAGTGTAAGAGTTCTGCATGTGCAAACACTTTGCATGTGCAGTCTTTAATAAATTTGGCATGTTTGTGCACCAAAAGTGCATTTCTCTGTGCATGCTTTTTGGAGGTTGTGGAACGTTAGGGAGGACAAGTTAGTTCCCTTAAACAGCCGCATCCTTACCCGCATCTCTCTCTCTCTCTCTCTCTCTCTCTCTCTCTGTCTCTCTCGCTCTGATCTCAGCTATCATGCCGATGAGCGGTGGCCTGGCGTGGAAGAACTACGATTACGATTACGACTCGGTGCAGCCGTACTTCTACTTCGACACCGATGAGGAGGACTTTTACACGCAGCTGCAGCAGCAGGGCCAGGCGCCCAGCGAGGACATCTGGAAGAAGTTCGAGCTCTTGCCCACGCCGCCGCTGTCACCGAGCCGCCGGCCGTCCACAGCCGAACAGCTGGAGATGGTGAGCGAGTTCCTCGGGGACGACGCTGTCAACCAGAGCTTCATCTGCGACTCGGATTCGTCGCAGGCCTTCCTTAAGTCCATCATCATCCAGGACTGCATGTGGAGCGGCTTCTCTGCGGTCGCCAAGCTCGAGAAGGTGGTGTCCGAGAGGCTCGCGACGCTGCACGCGGCACGGAAAAGCTTATCTTCCGCAAGTGATGCAACGGACATCACCACCACCACCACCAGCAGCAGCAGCAGCACCAGCAGCAGCAGCGGCGTGTATTTACACGATCTCAGTGCATCGGAGTGTATCGATCCCTCCATGGTGTTCCCATACGCACTCACCGAATCGGCAAAGTGTGCAAAGCTGCCATCGTCTCCGGAGCACGCGCCGGCTCTAGACACTCCACCCAACAGCGGCTGCAGCAGCGAGTCAGGTACGTCGCGTGCTCAGATTGTAGACTGTCTAGCTTAATGATCACCATTAAGGGCATCATGTCAGTAAGAGGGGCTCCTTCATTTATCCCCAGCACGTGCAGTTAGTCATGATGAAGTGTAAAATAGTGCAAGAAAGGAGGAAATTGTATTAGAATCTTCGTGACCTTGTCTTGCCATAGCTTCCTCTTCTCCACCCACGCATTTGTGAACAAGTCTGGACCATAAGTCAAGCTTTGAGACTGCAGTGTTCAAACATCAGCTGATAAAGAAAGTGGGTGGGGACCAGAATGCAGAGATTTTTTCCCCCTCTTTTTCCCCTCCCTTCCCCGTCTGCGCAGAATGCTGCTTGCTACATTCCAATATTTTCCCACAAGATCTCATCTGTGGGAACATGCAAACATTTCCATTTCTCTATTTGTGGCTATAACATTTTCCTTCTCATTGCAGATGATGAAGAGGATGAGGAGGAAGAAGAAGAAGAGGATGAAGAAGACGACGAGGAGATTGATGTGGTGACAGTGGAGAAGCGTCAGAGGCGGAGCGAGACCGAGTCAAGCGAATCCAGACATCCCAGTCCGCTGGTTCTAAAGCGCTGCCACGTCTCCACGCAGCAGCACAACTACGCCGCCCTGCCGTCCATGCGGCACCAGCATCCAGTCAGCAAACGCCCACGACTCGAACCTTCCTTCACTGGCCACAGTACAAGCCGGCACAGCAAGCCACGGAAGTGCACGAGTCCGCGAGCGTCAGACTCGGAGGACAACGACAAGCGGAGGACGCACAACGTGCTGGAGCGTCAGCGCCGCAACGAACTCAAGCTAAGCTTTTTCGCCCTACGTGATGAGATCCCAGAGGTAGCCAACAACGAAAAGGCAGCCAAGGTGATGATCCTGAAGAAAGCAGCAGAGTGCATTCACAGCATGCAGGCAGACGAACGGAAGCTGCTGTCCATTAAAGAACAGCTGAGGAGAAAAAGCGAACTATTAAAACACAGATTACAGCAGATACGGAGGTCCCAGCTATAAAAAAAAAAAAAGCACAAAAGATGCAGAGAGACTTTTATGAAAACAAAGCAAGCAGACTTTTCAAGAACCATTTCTCCTCAAGTTTTGTATGCAAGTTGTGCATATTGTGATTTTGTTTAGTTTCTTTAAATTTTTTTCATTTCTTTTTGGATATTGTCAGATTTTCTCTATGTTTAAGACTGCCGCAGTTTAAAGTGGCGGTCGAGTAAAATAATTTGTATTTAAGGCATTTATTTTTATTAATAAAACAAGAAAACACAGGGAGTTGTAGCCCTAACAAAATAATTTGTATTTTTTTTTGTATATACCGAATTCAGATTTCATAAAAAAGTGTATTTTTTGATCTGTATTGTCTGAGTGTTCTTCAGACAGTATTTTGTTTTGCTGTATGTTCGAACAATTTTGAACCATAAATGCGTTTTTCTTTCTGAAAACATTGTTCTGTATTTTTTAATATCAAAGTTAAATATAAACTGTGAACATCACTCTTGAGCAGTTCCTTAAATGTATGTTTCTGAGCAATGACACAACGGTGACTCTTAAAGCTAAAAAAAAAAGTGAAGGGAAGTAAAATGTTAATAAAAGTAATATTGCCAACAGGTTTGAAGGTTCATAAACTGTCTAGGTTTCTACACAGAGTTGACTGCATGGGAGCAGTTTATAACAGTAAAGTACAGTCTGAGGAGCAAATATCTAACCGGACAGCAAAATAAGGTGTAGACTACATCATAATGCTGTATACAGTAAATAAGATTGATTGCATGTGTATGTGCAAATAAACAGGAGGGTTTATGCATCACATGAGTAAATACAACTGGACAGAGTTTTGTCACATCCAAGCTGCATGTTTTGTCTCTGGTCCTATAGCAGACCTATAAAAGCATGCATGCAGCAGCAGATAGTGTTTATTTGTTTGATTGATTCAGCTGACTGCCACGTGCACGCACAGTTGAGTACGTACAGTTGTGGATTTTACAGTGTCACCTTCTACACTGCACCGCAATCACTGCTGCTCGGTGCCAACCACACCCGCCCACACTGCCTAGTTTTATTCCCCGTTGACACTCCGGCAAAACCCCGCCTCCTGCGTTTGATTGGCTGGAGCTGTGTAGTTCCTGGGTTTTGATTGGATAGTGGTTCACACTCCACCGTATGTCTAACCAATCCAAACCAACCTTTATCGTAAAGAGGCGAGAGTATTCTCCTTTTTATTATTATTATTATTATTATTATTATTATATTTTGAAATCGAGCTGTCCAGAAAAAATAAAAATAGCATACAATATCATGGTTAATTAAGGTGATGACTCGTGAATCATTTCAGCAAAATGAATCATGACTCTAAATCGGGTCTTTCTTGCTTGTTGTTACAGAATTCCGTTTTCTGACGTCACTCTAAAACTCCCGTTCCGCGCTGAAAGCCTGCGCGCGTGCTCGCCTCTTTCCCGGCGCTGCGGTAAACCCGTGACGTCACCCGCAGTCTCGCGCTGTATGCGGAGCTTCGAGCACATGGGACACGAGAGCAAGCCAGAGTGACTCTCCGAATAACGACAACCATGCACCTCGAGTGGAACAGAAGTGGAAGAAATCCTGAGCAGAATATGGTAGGTGTTGGATTATTATTTTTATACAGTAAACATTTCTTTTTCATGTCATCTTTTGTGCTTGGTCAGTAGCCCGAATATGTCTGCCAGATTATACTGTATGTGCATGCAAAAAGGAAAAAAAAAAAAAGCAAATTGCATGTATAACGCATGCATTAATGTGTGCGTTATATATGTTGATATATGTGTTATATGTCTTTTTGTCTTGACATTTAATATATTTTAGTTTTTTTTCTGTACAGTTGAATAGTTCTGCCTGTAATCTTAAAATAAGTCTGTTGGTAAAACAATGCAAATCATATATAAAAAAAAATAAAAATAAAACACAAAGCAAATATTACTATTAGTAGGCTGCTGTCAAATATCGCAATGCAGAATATTTCCTTGTTTTGTAAAAAATATTATACGTCACATCATGCATCAAGATTTTGTAAATATGTGTATACTGTATAGAATTGGAATTTGCCAAGATCGAGCTGTTTGGATTGTGCTTTCTCAATCCACCTTTGTAATCATGTAGAATAGTGCGGTTTTTTAATAGGTAACTCATCTGAAATGATTAACTACCCTTAGTGCAATTTGATTAAAAAATAAATAAAAAATCAGTTGTCTATGTGCCAAAACGAGACACAGAGAGGAACAGGTCAATGATACTGCATCTCTGCAGCTTGTTGATTTTGCTTTGTGGAAAAAAGCTGCTGCAGTGTAAAGTCAGACATGTTCGGTCTGCCCAGCTATATAAGAGGCTGTATGTTTAAAGTAACCATATGTATTCTAATGAATAATACGGTTTGTAGTGTTAGTTATATAAACTAATTTTTATTTTATATTATCTATTGTGTTTTCTGGGGCAAAGATTTATTCATAGCATAAGTTTAAACCAGAATCAGAGCAAATTAGTTTTGCACTGGAATGCTATTACGGTCATAATTTACTGTCATATTATCATAATATTGCCATTATACTGTCATAATATTACTGTCATATTTAAAGGCATAATGAAATTCATTTTGGAGATGTATGAGTCAGTAGGCATGGACAGCATCGGTAGACATATTGCCTCACGTCTGCTCATGCGTTTGTGTGCATATTAAATATTTCAAATGCCTTAACCATTTGTAACATAAATTAACGAGTATCCGTGGTAGAGAGAAGGCTCCTGATGGTGACTTGGAACAACGGTTTAAATGAACAAGTCCCTGCCAATGCGGGAAAATAAGCTCAAGCAAAAAACAAACCACAAAAACTAGTGCTGCACAATTAATCCCATAACACTCTAAATCCCAATATGGACATTTTGTACAATTATTTAATCACAAAAGGCTTAATTTTTTTACAGGTAATATATGTACAGTCAATAATTAATCTCAAGCTTGTCAATAATGCAAGCATTTGTTTAAAAAATACTTTTGAGGTGATAAATAAATATTGGCAAACATTTTTTTAATGAAACCCTAGTAGGTTTCTCGCCCGTCATGCAGAAGGCTTAGGTTCAATTCCCAGCCAATGCCCAAACCCCAGCCACTGACTGAAGTCTCGGTCCTAAGCCCAGATAAAATGGGAGGGTTGCATCAGGAAGGGCATCTGGCGTAAAACCTGTGACAAGTTGTTGTGTAGATTGGATTGTCCGCTTTGGCAACCTCTCAACCAAAAGACTAACAGCATCTCATAGATTTCTGAAAGATCATGCATGTATTGAATGAAAAAAATGTGTTTCTATAAGTGGATGTAAAATACAAATAGTAATGAAATACAACACTCAGTTAATCAGTTGAGTTAATTGCACATCCCTAATGCAGACTATTGTTTATTTATTTATTTATTTTATTTATATGCATCCCAAAACACAATACTTTATACCTCTCATGAATATATAATCACTTTTACCTTAAAAAAAATTTTTAATTAGAAAATTCCAAATGTGACCATATAGGTTTGTGATTCTGAAACCTCACAGGATATATGTCCTGCTTTATTATTATTATTATTATTATTATTATTATTATTATTTGATTATTATTTTGCATTGCTTACAAAACTGCTAAGCATTTGCATTTATATTTCTTACACAATTCACTAAAGAAATCAGCTTGAAGTTATTTAACGCAATATCATCTAGTGCAGGTGGCATTCTGGCATAGTGATTAGCACTGTGGTCTTGCACTTTCAAGGTCACGCCTGTGGGTCTGTGTGTGTGGAGTTTGTATGCTCTCCCTGTACTTGGTGGGTATGACGGTTTTCTCCCACAATCCAAAGCCATGCAGCTAAGTGGCATTTCCAAATTGCCCGTTGTGTGTGACTTAGTGTATTCTTGTGTTTGTGCCCTGAGATGGATTGGCACCCTGTCCATGGGGTGCCCTGCCACCTTCCCAAGTCTCTTAGGATAAGCCTACCATAATCCTGTATAGGATAAGCAGTATAGAGAATGATGATTGAGGGAGAGTAAGTGAGCGTCATCTGGTGCAACCCTGAAGAAAAGTCCATTTTGAGAATTGTATATACAGTACAATGTTTTTAAGAGTTTAACAGTTACTTTAAAGCAACGGCTGATTTACTTTACTAGAAGAGAAGAAAGGTTTTAAGGATGTTAAAACAAACATAAGATGTATTAGATGTACTGGAGGGCCAGTTTCTTCTGCTCAAACATAGCTGATTCGAATAATTGCCAGATTCAGTGGGTGTGTTTAGGTGTTCTAGACACTGGCCTTCCAGGAATGGAGTTGAAGATCCCTGATTTATCGGCATTGTCTACTGTATTTCTAATGAAATGATTAAGATTGTTGAAAGTGGCCGTATTCAGCTTTATCATACTCTTTCTGCTTGGTTTTGATCTAAAACCACCTTACAATACTTTTTTTGAATGACTGTTTCCCAACATTTCTTAATACATATTAACATGGAACAGTTTTATTAGCAGTTTATTTATTCACCATATACACTACCAGTTAAAAGTTCGACGCAAGGATTTATTTTCGCACATTCTAGAACATTACTGGAGATTTCACACATACTGTATGGGATGAAATGACACATATGGAATTAGGTAATTAAGTAACCACAAAAAACAACAACAGCTACAGTCGGTTGTTGTTTTAAGAAATGAAGTTCAGCTCTTCTGGAATAGTTCTTGCGAGAACAGTATTGTCAAGTGCATTTGCAAAACCCTTTCAGCACCATGACGAAACTGTTTCTAATAAAGACCATCCCAGGCAAGGGAAACTAAAACGTACCTCTGCTGCAGAGGAGAAGTTCATTTAGAGTCTCAAATATCACCCAATAAACAGCACGTCAGATTAGAACCATGATAAAGGCTTTACAGAGCATAAGTAGCAGACACTCAATATCTCAATATCAACAGCTCAGAGGAGATTCTATTTTTGATTATATATTTTGGAAGCCTTCAGGATAGTTTTACTATGTAGAAAGAAATAAAAATCAGAAATGACCGTGGAATTAGAACGTGTGTCCAAACTTTAGGCGATTGGCCGCCTGACACAGTACATTTAAATGAAGGCATTTGGCAGATGCTCGTATCCAGAGCGACTTACAAAATGTGCTTGAGTTTCCATCATTGGTTAGATCATTACACTGGGTTACTAGGTTACTAACTAAGTACCATCAGTCAAACACTGTTGGGAGTTTTTTTTTTTTTTTGGATTAACCCAAGTACTGAAGAAACAGCTATGTCTAAAGTCATCATTTAAAGATTTTGCCAGAGACTCAGCTGTACAGACATCTAGAGGAATTTCATTCCACCAGCTGCGTGCCAAAACAAAACGTAAAACATTTGTTCCTGTTTCTTTCATTTAATCTACATAGCTAAATGTGATTTACTGTAATATGAAGAAATTAGAGGTGGCTCAAGCCTTTTGCACGGTACTGTATGTTAAATGGGCCATGTTCCTATTGGCCATGCTTCATTAGTATGAGTATAGGATGGAAGATTCCTTATCACTTAGCCCAAAGGAAAGGGCTGATTAGGGGTGCAGTGAGTCACCACCATGAATAATCCAGTGGCTGTTTTTTGCACCCAAGTTTCCATATACTGAGGTGGAAGAAAGTTTTCACAATGTTTAAATGGCACATAAACTGTTTGGAAAAATGCTGTTTGGCCTTGATGAATCACAACCTTATTATTGATGAAAAGTTGCGGGACTTGCTAAAGACAAAACTACGGTAAATACTTTGCTGAGGGCTTCATTTATAAGTTACTGGCAGAGAACAAAGATGTCTAAGGATGTGTTAGACTTTATATACCTGCATCAATGTAAAGCACATGACATACAGTACAGTTGACATTTTTCTTTTTATAAATAAAATCTTTAAAAGGAAAGTTTAAAGCTATAGGCTTATAAAATGTGTGAAGAATTTATACATGGTTTATTTTATTTGTCATGTGGAATTTCTTAAAAATATATAATTTTTTTTTAATTATGCGTGTGACCGCTCATCATGTGGCATAAACAATAATTTAATTGACTGAAAAATGAACCATTAAAGTTCTGTTGTTGAAATATTCATTACAGATACAATTTAGGTATTAATCATTTCATCATACAGTTCGTCAAAAAAGGGAAGTTTCAAACAATTAAGCATAGTAATGTCACGTATTATTTGAGGCTAAATCACTGTCATGCTACATGATCATTGTTATCACCGTAGCCTGTAAATGTTGATGAAAACATGCAATACAGTTTCTGTGCAAAAGTCTTGAGCCACCCATCATTTCTTTATATTTTGCTAGGAAAATATATTGGGGCAATAGTTCCCGTCATATATTGCAATATGTGCAAAAATACTGTACAAAAAAAAAAAGTCCACTATACTGTATAGCGCAAAAAGAGTTCGTATAAACCTAATGAGCTTTAATATCAATATGTGGTATTCTTCAACGCAGCATGAACTTTCTTGTGTTTTCTTTAAATAGCCTTCAGGCCTCTTGAAGGACGGTCCAAAGCTCTTCTTTGGATGTTGGCTGCTTTTTGTTTCGTTATGTGTAAAGATGATCCCACACCACTTTAATAATGTTTAGATCCAGGCATTGGTGAGGCCAAATCATGGCTGATCATGTTCCATTGTTTTTTTTTTCCTTTTTTCTTCTTTTTTCCTATAGAGGGATGCTTGACTGCATTGGCAGTGTGTCGTACATTAAAAATTACAAGAAAGTCTAGCTCTTTGGAAACAAAATATGAAGAAATGAGGGGTGGCTCAGAGACTTTTGCGCAGTACTGTGTGTGTACATCTGAAAGGTTTACCTCTTACCAAATATAAGCTTGAAATATACTTTGTCAGCAATCCTTCAATCCATTTTTTGAATTCAATCTTTTTTTTTTTTCATACTAATACCAGCACTCGTGGCTCAGTGACGTAGTGGTTAGCACTGTCAGCTTGGTCCAGGTTCGATGGAGTTGCATGTTCTCCCATTGCGTGGTGGGTTTCCTCCGCGTGCTCTGGTTTCTTCCCACAGTCCAGTGTGTGAGTGTGTGTATATGTGTGTGTGCCCTGCGATGGATTGACACCCCATCCAGGATACCCCGCCTCGTGTCCAAAGTCTTCTTGGATAGTCTCCAGGCCCCCCTGACCGATATAAAGCGGTATAAACGACGAGTGAATCAATCAATGAGTGAGTGAGTGAGTAATACAGCTGCAGTGGCATAGAGCCAAAATAGATGAGGAAATGTGCTGAATAAAAAAAAACAATGTGATCTGTAAAACCATATTAATTGTGATAAGCATGATGTGTAATGTAGCTATAGTAGCTAGCGTGATATGCATCGTGATACTTTTGTCATATTGCTCACCCTAACTCTGACTACTTGACATGTCGAAGTCAAAAGCTGCATGTCCCTATTGTGTTGAAAGTTCAGTATTGCTGAACAACAGGGATTTTACCACCCCAGTATTACTCCCCTTGAAAACTGGGACGAAGCAAAACGGCTTTCTGTAACTGGAACCGAGCACATAAAATCGTTTAAAAATGGAAATCATTGTGCTCGTTGTTTGTTTAAAGTCATCATTTAATATCTTGTGCAATAATCATTACAGGAATTTGCCTGCATGGTAATATGAGCATGAAGAAGTAAGAGGTTGTTGCCCCTGAAGAGCCTCCCAGGTTTCCTTCAGTTCTGCTCTTGGTTAGGGGAAGTGAAAGCTGTCAGCTGTGTGTGTGTGTGTGTGTGTGTGTGTGTGTGTGGCCAGTCTCCAGCACAGAGACAGACTTGTTGGCCTCCTTTGGGCCAGTTTCCATGAGTTATGTAATCCCCATGTTTTGGAAGGGAGCTCCCTGCTTCTCCAGACTCTCAGTCAGATGGAGACCCGGCTCTCTCTCTCTCTCTCTCTCCCTGTCTTTCTCTCTCTCTCTCTCTCTCTCTCTCTCTCTCTCTCTCTCTCTCTCTCTCTCTCTTTCTCTCTCTCTGTCTTCTATTCCTCCCCTCTCGCTGGGCCTCCTTCCCTTTAACTTTTAAATGCACGCTCGCATTTGCCAACTGTTTGCTGTTTGTACGTATCTCGTTCTCGTAGAGATG
The DNA here is from genome assembly GCA_030347435.1 of Clarias fuscus. Lineage (NCBI taxonomy): Eukaryota > Metazoa > Chordata > Actinopteri > Siluriformes > Clariidae > Clarias > Clarias fuscus. The sequence continues at coordinate 11,786,315 of CM059226.1, forward strand.
AAACACCGTGATGGCACAGACATGTGCCTCGGCGTACATTTACAGTAAATATATTACTTTTATGTGGTTTTCTGATATTTTATTGATATAGCTTGGCCTATAAACAGAACATGATGATAACTACTCGAACGTTTAGCTATCTCAAAAACAAACCAGCTTGCTTTCTGTTCAAAGAAAAGCAATAAAAAAGGTGGGATGTGAAAAAAACAAAACAAAACAAAAAAAACCCACATCAGGTAGAGTGGGGGGAAATGGGGTTATGGTGATTTAAAAGCAAAGGTACGTGTTTAGGGGAAGCCATGACATCACTTCCTGCTGATGTCATTTTGCTACCTGCATTGAACCATTACGCACACACACACACACACACACACACACACACACACACACACACGGTTTCTCCACTTACGCACTACTTATCACCTTATTTTTTTTCTCCATGCTTTAACTTTTAGCTCAGTGATAATAATCATAAATGTTTCTGTTATTTGTACACATATACAGATAACTACACATGATTTATACCTTTCAGTTTTCATCTCTCTCTTGCTCTCTCTCTCTCGCTCTCTCTCTTTCGCTCTCTTCATCAAACCACAGGGCATAGCGCACACAGAGGTGCTGTGTGGATTCTACCTACCTGTGTTGACCCAGACTGTTTTCTAAAAGCAGTGTGTTTATGAGCGTTAGACTCAGTGGGCCCCGATTCATTCGCAGGAAAACATACTGCTGGAAAATACGCCCTCCCACATTCACAAATGTAATAAGATGCACATCCACCACTGTATAGGAGTCTTCTACGTGGAACTGCCTAATGCTTCTGATTAAAACTGTCTAGGCCAAAAATAATTAGGCTAAAAACAAGAGATTCATTTTAGCAAAAGTTCCAGTAACACTGGTTTTCTTCATAATTTTTTGCATTCAAAAAATTGAATGCAAAAAATTATGCATTCCCCCCCCCCCCTAGTCGTGTGCAATTCCTCCCCGTCACTACGGGGGCTCCCACATTAAGGCTACTACTACCACTCAGTCGGGAGGTCCGAAGACTATCACGTTTCCTCCGAACCACGTGACGTCAGCCGACCGCATCTTTTCGAACTGTTTACTCATTCACCGTTGGGGTGCATATCTGCTCCTTCCGCTTGCGTGAGCTCACAGACGCACCTGATTGGCTGTGATTAATGTGGGAGCACTAAGTACCTCTCATCCCTCCCCTCTGAGAGAGCTCGGCCAATCAGCTCTCTCTAGACCTCCGGCTACAAGAAGTTACAGCATCACCCGGGAATCGAATCGAATCTCCGGATGATACGGCGAGAACTTTACCATTGCGCCACTTTGAGGCCTCATTATACAGTATTATATTATATAGTATTGGCAGCACAGTAGCGTAGTAGTTAGCACTGTTGCCTTGCACCTTCAGGTTCGATTCCCGCCTCAGGTCTGTGTGCTTGGAGTTCACATGTTCTCCGTGTGCTTGTTGGGCTTCCACCGGGTTCTCCAGTTTCCTCCGACTGTCCATGACATGCACATTAGGCTAATTGGCGTTCCCAAATTTCCCATAGGTGTGAATGAATGTGTGAGCGTATGTACAGTATGTATGTATGTGTGTGTGTGCACTGCGATGGATTGACACCCTGTCCAGGGTGTACCCCGCCTCGTGCCATAAGTCTCGTGGGATAGACTCCAGGCCCCCCATGACACTGAATAGAAGATAAAGCGGTATAGATGATGAGTGAGTGAATGTTTAAGGCTCAGTGTTAAGCATGGAGCAGTGGTCTAAGATCTCCTTTATCTGAAGTCTTCTTTCAAGTGTATTAATGTTTATTAATGGATTTTTTTATTGTTGTTAATATCTCAATGCATAGTTTCACCCAACTGCGTATGAGACAGTGTAGACAATGCATTAATTAAAAACTTTTTTTTTTCAAGACAATACAGCTGATAATGTATTTTCTGTGGTATTGTGTAGTGTAGTGTATGTATGTGCTTTGGTGATTTTTATGAAGAGGGGTATATCCGTAGTTTATACAATTTTTTTTTTTTAAGTATTGTTTTTATCAGTTCCCTTTTGTCTTAACTCTGGAAGACTTTCACTGATGTCCTTCCCTATAACTACACTACTTGTGGTGTATCTGAAATTTGTATGAACTGCTCTGTTTAAAACATGCATGTACATTTCAGTTTCATTCAAATTTAAATCATGTGATCTGAAATAAGCACAGGATAATTGGAGAAACGAGAAGTGCCCCAAAGGTACTACAAGATCTAGTCATTAATCCTCACTCACTCACTCACTCAGTCACTCACTCACTCGCTCATCATCTATACCGCTTTATGCTGTATTCAGGGTCGCGGGGGTCCTGGAGCCTATCCCAGGAGACTTAGGGCACAAGGCGGGGTACACCTCTTGACTTGAATTCTCTTGGCTCATAATGTAGAATGCCAGTAGTTTGTATTTTAACAATCGCCTCATGTTGTTAAAATGCTAGGCTTTATACAAATACCTATAGATGCAAACATGCTGTACTGTATATACAGTACAGGTGAAAAGCTATTTCGCTCTAGGGCTGTTCTCTAATTCAGGCTTACTCTGTAACCTTGGTGTGTTTTAGTGCTGAGTGTTGTAAATTTAGTTCACAGTAAATTTAGTAAAATTAAGACACAGATGGTAAATATGTGCAGTTCTAGTGATAGTCGTAAACGATATCACAGACAGACCAGCAGACAGACAGTGGAGTTATAAAGGTAGACGTGCTGATCTAATATCTATATAAAGCTTTCATTCATCTTCAATAAAGCACGAGGCACAAATACTTCCTGTTATCCAAGGCAACACGGACGCATACATTCACACACATGAACCAAGCCAACCACTTGTTTGGAGGAAACCAGAGGACGCAAAAGCAATCCCATACAGACACCTGAACCTTAACACAGAAAGTAACCCAAAGTTCAGGATCAATCCGGAGAGGCACTCACACAGACACTTAAGATTAAAAAAAACTTAACACAATGAAAATTTTCTGACATTTTAATGTGTTGTGCTTGCATGTTTGTACAGTATGTATGTATGTATGTATGTATGTATGCAATTATATATGCACGCCTATTTCAAGAAGTAATCATGCCTCGTGCCTGTATTTGGTTTTTAAACAATACGGTTATTAATATTTTTTCAGTTATAGTCATTATGGACACAGCTCTGTCTGACATATTTTTCAGATTTTATACACATTAATTATGATCAGGTTTATGGGATTAACAGTTGCTAGAAAGGAGATGATTTCAACTCGTTTCTATAGCACATGTAACAATGCACTCTGTCACAAAGCAGCTTTACCTAAATCCGGATGTAGCTTTAAATCCCTAATGAACACGCCAGATGCTGTAGCTAGACACCTTATGATGGTCAATATAATAATAATAATAATAATAATAATAATAATTGAAAATTTACACACATTAGAGAAAATTGTTTAATGATATTTACTTTCTAGAGCCATTTTAGATAGAAATATGATAATGTCAAGACATTGTGTTTCATATTAGCAGTATTTTTCTTGGTTTTATGGAAATGACCAATGTTTTAAACTAAATCCACACAATACAGTATATGACCAGTCAATTAGACGTATAAAACAATACCCACTAACAAAATAATAATAATAAAAAAAAACACTTTCTTGCTCCGCTTTAAAAATCATGACCTTAGAACAGGGGTGGGTAATAATTTTTTCCCAGAGGCCAAATGAGAAGCAGAAAATATTGTAGCGGGCCGGGCCAAAAGTTTTAAATCTACTCTGGGTATTCATTTCATTTCTACGATGAAATAAGTAAATTGTATTGTTTACAGAAGCTGGTAAGAGTATGTGTTATTCTCCACGATTTTACGATTTTGTGGGTTATCACAAAGCTGGTCTTGGTTGCTGCATCCCAGGCTGCAGTAGCTTGGTAAAATAGCCTGAAACGACAGCCTCCAGCGTTCACCTTTCTTTTTTTGGCCTGTGCAAACATTTTGAAGGGTTTCCATTACAATGACCTGATGCTAATCACGTGCACTTGGACTTGTTTCAGAGTACCTGTAAACGACGCACGCACACTGTAAACAGGTTTCAAAGTAAGAGCACTGCTGTTTTAGTCCATGCATTATGCAAACTTTTGAAAGTAGGTTTTATTTTCTTAATTCCAAGCAACCTTTCGCTCGCTAGTCAGAGCCGAGCCTTAAAATGCTCGGGTCCACCTTAGAAGCTTCCCTTCCAGCATGCACAGACCATATCTCAATCTCAAGAGCAAGTAAAATCCTGCCCATCAATGATTTCCTGAATAGAATGGCAGAACAGTAATAATATTATGTGGTGAGTAATTACAATAGCAATATTAAATATGTTGAATGATTTCGTTATTTCTATAGACCTGATTATTGGTACATGACCATGATAAACACAATTCTGCACAATCAGTACGGCAGTCATCGATCCTCAGAGGCCAGACTGAAGGAGGTGCAGACTTTCACTGGTCCGTTTTCAGCTTCTGTTAACGTGACCCACATGATTCATAGCTATTACAAACAGTGTATTTGTTTCTTTGCCAGCTCTTCACATGCACCACCCATACATGCGCGCACACACACACACACACACACACACACACACACACACACACACACACACACACACACACACACACCGAGGCAAAATCAATCATACTGGTGATTCATTTCCATGCTGTACAAATTAACTACTTCCCTCACTGGGTGCAGGAGGTCCAGACTTTCAGTCTATAATAGTATTAAAATAGAAACTTTTTTAAAATTATTTTTTACAGTGCCTATAAAATAGCTGCGAAATAGTGGATGTTTAAATCAATTAAAATTGCTAAATAAGTGTGTGCTTGCATTAGTGTGGTGTTGTCTGAGTGTAAGAGAGACCTGTCTTGCAGTGGGCTGCTGTGTATACCTGCCCTACATCCAGTGTTTCCATGATTAGCTCACTAGTCACTCTAAACATGTCCAGTGGTACAGTTCTAATTATAATTACAATGTGCACTGCTGCATGCCACCACACGGCCTTTCTTTTCTTGTTCATGTGGATATTTCTCTCACATTGACTTAGGTTTGATTATGTGAAATAAAAATGTATCTTTTTTTGATGAAGCCCTGGCCAGGTTAAACACGATGCAGCAAGCACCACTCTCTTTTGCTTAATGTTTGGCTTTTGCATTAAAAAATGAATTGTATTAACCACATCAACGTTTCATGTAGATATGTTTTAGTTTTCCCCCCTCAAATTCGTTGTCACTTTCCTCAGTCTTTGTCAATTGCCTAATGTCCTCATAAGTACCATTCGAACATTCCAGAAACTGTACGGTTGACGTACAGAAGACTGACTTAACGTCAAACCAACTTCCTCCTGCCTTAAAATAGTCCCATTTTAGGTTCATTTCATTTATACAATAGCCACCACTACAAGTTTCCCCCAATTATAACACTTCACTTCAGAATAAAATAATGCAGCATGTTTGACCCAATCGGCCCAATTGCATAGAGTTTTTAATCAGAATGAGAGAGGTAGTATAAACCTCTGATAATCTGTTCAGGATCTAAATATTAGCCATGTCAACACTCGATCTAATCATTTCTTTCATGTTGGAGTAAGTGTATCATGAGGAAAGTTTAGCATTCTTGATGAGCTGTAATGGTGCACTTTCCTCTATTTAAAAGTGCAGGAGCGGTGCTGTATGTTTTCGTTCTTCTGTTGTATAGTACTGTGCAAAAGTCCTGAGCCTTTTCATATTTTGCTTTCAAAGAGCCAGAGTTTCTTGCATTTGTAATGTTGTTTCGAGGAATTTTTTAGCCTCTCATTTTTGCCTTTCCGTCCAGTCCCTGTATCTGGCCAGGTTTAGAGCAATGTTTTTTGCTCGTTAAGCCATACAGTGACCTATGAATCACTCAAGCATAAAAAACATCTAACTTAATCCATGAACCAGTGAGAAACAGATGATGACAGATGATCAGGCCGGTGATTAATATACTGCACTGTAAACCCGATTAAGTTGGCAAAACTCAAAATATTTGCGGTAATCAGTTACGTCCAATTTTTTAAGTAATGATGTTTCCAATTTTAAGTAAACAGAACTATCAATTTTTGAGTTTGTTGAACTTGTTGCAAATCAAATAAATTGTTGCTGTCAACACAGCAGACAATCCAGCCCGGGAATCGAACCCAGGCCATCCACATGGAAGGCAAAACACCTACCACTGAGCCACGAGTGCCCTATAGAGTTTTAATTGGTGGAACTTGAAGGTAACTGTAAGTACTTACAGTTACTTAAAATATCAAATTTGTTCAGCTAACTTGAAAAGTGTCATTTCTACAAACTCATAAAGACCTAAAATACATAAAAATACCAAAAAGTTCTGAATACTCAAAAAGGTCTATTAATTTGACCTAATTGCAATTATTTAAGTTAACAGTACTTAATGTGTTTAATTACATTGTGCATTAGGGTTTACAGTGTGGTGATGTTGAATGCTGAGTGGTTGGAGCAGACGAGAAGGGAAATGAGGTTGCTGCTGAGGTTGTTACATAAACAAGCAATTTTTGAACTGTATCTTAAGGTGCTTTGCAGCCTGTCAAAGTAAAACTTTACTGCACAAGTCCTGTCACTTCAATACCCAAAATATTTCACTGAGTCCAGAAGATTTAGATACTGTAGTTTACATACCCAACAGTGTACGGCACAAATGATAGCGCAATTGTTTGAGAATATTGCATAGCTGGACTAACTGTATACTACAGTAACTGTATATTTCTGTATATTTCTTGTGCAAGTGAAAAAGAGGCGAACAAATTTGTCATCTGCCAAATCTTTATCCAGCTAAATATTATAAGGTTTGGAAGAGATTTACCCGCACAAGCTAATGGCAAGTATTACATACTGTACGGTATATACCAGTGATGACTAAATGCTCTGGACTTTTGGTCTGTCTGGCACTTTCTCTCTCTAGCATAATTTTTCCCTCAGGGTTAATTGGTTTGATTGACAGTGTCTGGTCTGTGATGTCATTCACAGTGAATCTGAGCAGTCTTGCTCTGCAAACATGAAAGCGGTTTTGACCTGAGAAGGGTGTGTGTGGTAGTTTTTACAGAGAAACATGTTTTTTTTTAAAGCAGAGGAGTAATTGTGGGAACTGTCACATTGCCTTATTCATTTTGCAGGGGCGTTGATCTGATCATGAAATGAATTGAATTTGAAGCACGTGCATAAACTTGCTGTTTACACCTTTGCGGATAATTGTGTCCCGCATTTATTCAGGAATATGTGCTCCAGTCTTTGAAATCACATTTGGTTAATTAATCACCTGCTGATTTGTTAAACTTTATGATAATGGGGCTGTCCTTTACAAACCCTGTGTAAAGGAAAGGCTTTGTCCCTGATCCCCACACCTCGTCCCACTTCTCTTAGTTGTTCATTTCGCACTTTTTCCATTTTCTGAAGTAGATCTACTACTGTGTTAGTGGGAGTGTGGAATAAGTGACACAGATGACAATGACTGTTGTACAGTGGAACTCAAGATTGTGCTCTTTAAAAAAAAGAAAAGAAAAGAAATACAAAGACACACACACACACACACACACACATATATATGTGTGTGTGTGTGTGTGTGCGTGTGCGTGTGTCTTTGTATTTCTTTATACTGTATATCTTATATAGTGTGTGTGTATCTTTTTATTTTATTTTAATCTTTTAGTTTTAGTTTTAATAAACTAAAGGAGCCAAAGAGTTCCTTCAGGTTACTGTGGTTAAGGTCAGTGCAGGGTTTAGGTATAGATTGCTGTTCTAAGGATACACAGAATTCTACTTCAAAACAAAATGATGGATGCAGGTAATTTAATTAATTAATTAGATTAATTAATTAATTAGATTAGATTAATTAATTAATTAATTAGATTAATTAATTGATTGATTGGTAATATGTAGCAGAGGCAGACAAATTCAAGTCTTGATAAGTAGAAGCACTAGTCAAATCCAAAATACTCAAAACCAGAGGACAGTAACAAAACCTAGAATATCACATTGATTAAAGGCTCGTGAGTTGAGATATAGCGGTACTGTGCCTTAATCTGCAACTATGTGAACATCTGAAGTCTGTATTTGAGCACTGTGGAGGGTTATTGGGAACAGACATGCTAGATTAGTACTCAGGTAACTGGGAACATGGCAAGGGAATGTTGTGCTCGGTGTTTGCACGCCACAGTGTGTTGTGAGAACTTCAGTTGTAGGCACATTCTGGCAGAAACATTAAACTGTGTCTCTACATGATACGTTTTCAGCAGAACACAAATGAACATTTCCTTAATAAGCATCCTGGGCTTCTGTTGTCATTTGATTGAAATGTTCATCAGTATACAGTATAAGTCACATTATTTGAAATAATGATCCTGTCCTTGTGCGATCCATTTCGACTCTTAGTAGCGTATAGCAGAATGGGAAAAGAAACACAATTAATGACTCATGGTTAATTAATGAATTGATTGTTCATTAATTAACTAGCTTTCTGGAAAGGGTTGCACTGAAGGGACATTGACAAAGATTTTCTTATCTTTTCTTTTTTTTTAAAATGCTGCTGTTGTGCTCTCTGAATTCATATCCGTCTCTGTAGGTTTTGAGTTCTGTGTTTTCTACTAAATATGGACTGCAGAGTCAGCACAAGGTTTGCTTTGGGGTTTTGTCCAGCTCTACTGACCGTTACAGAAGGATTAACATAGCCAAAATAGGATCAGAAGCCAAAATACTTCCATACACCAAGTGGATTAAAAAAAATTACTGTCATATTATTACATATTACACATTACTTGTTATATGCATATAGCTGCACAGTGATTCCCTCCCACACACATGCACATATAGCAGCTTGTTAGGAGCTCGGAGTCAGGGTGCCAGGATACCCTGGAGCAAAGAGGATTTAGGGCCTTGTTTAATGACAGCTTGGTTGTGTTGCGTTAATGCTTAGACCCCCAACCTTCATAGTCGTAACCCAGAACCTTGAGCCACCGCTGCGCTTTGGGAAAAACTTCTAGTTCCTGCTTGCTGTTTACTTTGTGCTAGTATTGCCTCGAGAAAACACCATGTTTAGTAGAAGCATCGATCGATCAATCAATCAATCAATCAATCAATCAATCAGTCAATAATGTATAATAATGTAATAACAGCAATAATAAGTTTCATATTAATAATACTAAAAGTTCATCATTTATTATAATTAGTTTATTTTTACCACAGATTTGCTTTTCGTTGCTGATGTTAAGGCTTTCCCTCTTTGTGGGAATCAGATGTCGCAAGAGTTTTGGCGTAAGACATAAACTGACCAAAAAAACAGGATGTATTGGAAAAAACTTCCTAAATCAGCAAATAAATTGTCCTCTACCCTGCAATCTCCATGTATTTCTCAAGTCCACTGCAGTTCCTGCTCTCTTATTCATATACCAAACAATTTGTTCCAAGATGTTTACATCCGGTTTAAGTCAAGACAGAATGGTCCTGTTATAGCCATTAATAAGACAGGATGAAATCACTATAACACTAAGCTATTGGGACAGAAAGGCACAGAGTATGTGTGTAAGTATGCACAGGATGCTGTGGTTGTGTTGGAGACAGGGCCGGGGAAACACCACACACCTGATCCTAATCAACCATGCCAGCCTGAGAGTCTCGGCATGTTGTTATCATACTGCTAAATACTAAGCTCAGTTGCAGAAAATCCCCACACTGAGGCATGTGTAATGTATAAGTGAGTGGGTAAGAGCACAAGCATAGATTATCCATACTTTTCTATGCTCATCCATAAATCAAGACACAATGTATGAAGTTCTTTATCAAGACCTTTAATTTACAAACTGATATTTTATAAATGGAGTTAAGGCTACTCAGTACAATATGTGATCTGCTTTTTAAATACTAAGAAGCAGATTTGAACATACAGTATTTTCTGTTCATATAGATGAACTATAAGATGTAAGAATAACTTTTTTTGTCATTAAATCTTTAGTTAGTAAAGTGATTCATGTGGAAATTTCTATTTGTATTAGATACACTGGGGAATAAAAGTAAAGACAGAGAGAGAGAGAGAGATGATGATGATTTTTTTTTAATGAACTCCCATCCATTACAGCGCACACACACACAGTCATGCCCCTCCAAAATGGTATTACATATGGTTAAGTGCTACTAAAGGCGGCACGGTGGTGTAGTGCAGCACTGTCGCCTTACACCTCCAGGGTCCGGGTTCGATTCCCATCACTGTGTGCATGGAGTTTGCATGTTATCCCCATCCTTGGTGGGTTTCCTCCCATAGTCCAAAGACATGTAGGTTAGGTTAATTGGTGTTCCCAAGATGGCTGTAGTGTGTGTATGTGTTTGTGCCCTGTGATTGATTGCCACCCTGTCCAGGGTGTACCCCGCCTTGTGCCATAAGTCTCCTGGGATAGGCTCCATGCCCCCATGACCGTGAATACAGGATTAAGCCATATAGGTGATTGAGGGAGTAAATGCTATTATAATATAATATACCTAGCTAGAATTTCCTATACTACACAATAAAATGCATTTAAATTTCAGGTCCTCAGTGCCTTTCAGTTCAATATTAGCTTTGATTTAGCAACATTTACACTTACTGTAGCTTTGGCATAAATTAGTCATTATTCCCCTTATTTGCTGTGTCCAGTGTCTCACACAGAAACATGTGAGGTCTCCAAAAAAATGATTGAAAGTTTAGGCTAGATTTTAAAATGTCCCAAAGCTTTTAGCCAGTGGAGGCTCAACAGTTGAGACTGTGGGTTATTGATCAAAGGTCAGGAGTTCAAGCTTTGAGCCCTTGACCAAGGCTCTTAACCCTTTCTGCTCCAAGGGCAACCCTGCCCTCTGACCCCAGCTTCCTAACAAGCTGGGATATGCAAGGAAAATACCTTCACTGTGTTGTAATGTATATGTGACAAATGAAAGCTCCTTCTTCTTCTACTTGTAGTGAGAGGGAAACGCATTTGCCTTAATTTGAGTGTTTCCCAGGGATGATGGCTATGGGTGCTTCATGTTTTATCATGAATATAGTATACTATAACTTTACTGTGCTTTATTGTTCTGTAATATATAACACTTTTTAGGCTGTTTTAGACTTCTGTTTTAGTTGGTCTGGAGCAGTTTCTTGATAAATCTAATTTCCCTCCAAAATATCACTTGCTTTACATAAATGTTGTATAGTAGATGTGTAAAATTGTCCTAATAGTCATCAATTTAGGTTCTGTGAGTCAGATACTGTCAGTTTAGAAAGCTAAACTGAGTTACCAATCACAATAATTTATTCACATAGCCATCTATTTGATATGTAAAACTTCAAAGAATGACATTGGGATGTAAAATGCTTGGATTGAGACATAAGGATTTATCAAAAGCATTACTTGATGTCATGCAGTGTGAAGAACCCGAGCTGCTGCTTTGGATTTGGGAACTTGACAGATGCACAAAAATGTAAATCATCAGAATCCAGTTCCTGTGATATGTGCAGGCATGCAGTATTCATTCATTTATACCTCGGGGCAATTTAGCATAGCCAACCCACATACTGGAACGGTTTTGGGGAGTTAGGAAGAAACCGGAGAAACTCCATACAAACAGTAATTTAAGATCAAAATCAAACCATGCACCCTGTAGCTGTGAGATATGCCTTTTACTGAACCTGAAAGGCATGTAATTTACTGGCGTACTCAGTTTGACTGATTGGATGTTTAACTTGTTAATAACCCTTGTCATTTGAAGTAGAGTTAACAGAACAATATATGCTTATTGTATATGCTGTTAGGGAGGGCGATACTGCTCAGTATCCCATAAACCCCCATAAAAAGAAAAAAAAAAGTTTGAGGGGCAAAGGTTACTCAGTAGGGGTCTGACAGGGTCACAGCAGCAAGGAAGAGGAGCGTCTGATAGCAAATAGGCCACTGAGTGTAGTTGCATGAAAAGAACTGTGAGAAACACTAAGTAATGAGGAGAAATTAGTCTTGACAGAAACAAAAATTGTGGAAAAAGAACTAGCTCTAGCTTAAATTCTGTATAGTGACAATAATAATAATAATAAAAATAATAATTGTGTCATTGTGCAATCATGTATGCAGAAGTCTGAGTCATTGCATTCCAGCAATTTTCCATTATGTAAATATTTATTAATTATAAATCAAGTAATATTAATAAAAAAATAAGTGGCATGAAATATGTGAGCAGGTAAAAGTGTGACTGAAATCACACTGTTACAGTAGAAAACTTTTAATATGTATGTAAAAAGTGAGAGAAAATACAGTATATAAAAGTGTTATTCATAAATATATGTACAATGGGAGATGTCTACATTGTGTATTTACAACAGTGCTTATATTATCCATGGATAATATCCAATATATACATGCAGATAATATACAGTATAATGTATATAATTTGCAGAAGATTTAATTCTCGAGGTCATGCTGTTGTGCTGAATATCAGCACAGCCTGATGCGTTTGTGGGCACAAGACTGCAGCCCGAGTGCTGAAGATATTACAGCCATGCGAATATTCAGTACAACAGCATCGCATTGAAAGTGATATTGCTTTTACACAAGTTTTACAAATGCCATTTATTATGATCAGAATATGATTCTCTTTATACTTCCAATTATTGTGCTTTAGAATATCAGCTAACGTTGTGGATTTCAATGTTGAATCTCAAATAGTGTAAAATGGAATGCTAGTGCCCTATATACAGTATGTAGGGTGTACAATGTCTTGTTCCACACTAAATAGTCCCCATGATCAGGGGTTAGAAAGGGATTAAGGATTCAACCTTGTGTTAGAAGTTAGACGTTAGTTAGCTTTGCAGCTTGGGTTAGCTGTAAACAGAAGATGGATGCCTCAGAGGAAATTCTGAAGACGTAGAAGCAACTACTAAGGAGACAAAGTGTTGTTTAAGATAACATAACATTGTCAGATATGTTTCCTTTCTGAAAGTGCTTCTGTGGGTTTTGGCAGACAACTGCTCTTCCCTCTTTCCAGTACAGCAGACTGGACAGACCTACTTTCACTCATGCTGGCGACCAACAGTTAGTATAATTAACGATTGTAGAAAACCTGACTTGAGTGATATACTGTAAATAGTTAAATGGCCCAGAGTTTTTATGCTCTATATCACCACTTGAGGAAGGAATGCTTCTTGTTCAATCAGATTATTTGGTCGGAACTAACTGTTGTATAATATTGCTACACTGTAAAAAAAAAAAAAAAAAAAAAGGTAAATTTTACAGTAAAAAAACTGGCAGCTGTGGTTACCAGAATTTTATTGTAAAAAATACGGTAGCACCGTTATTGCACTGTAAAAAAACAAACCGTAAATTTTACTATAAAAAAACGGCAGCTGTGGTTGCCAGAAGTTTACTGTAAAAATACGGTAGCAATGTTTTTGGTTCTACAGGATCGCACTCATTATGCTGCATATTTTAATTGTTCTTTTTTCGAGCCTGGCCGCGAATCAAACCAAGACCCTGGAGGTGCAAGGCGACAGTGCTAACCACTACACTACCATGCTTGCTACATAAGTGTTGTCGTTGTTGGTGTGCAAGTCGTGTGAGGGGGCGTGGGGAAGCCGAGGAAGTCCAACAACGACAACAGTTGCCTAGCAAGCATGGTAGTGTACCGTAAAATTTACGGATTTACGCACCGTTTTTTTTACAGTGTATTTATAATTTGCTATCATAATCATTATTAACATGATCATCAACATCATTTTCGTCATCATTATCAGCATGTATATTATCATTATACATACTATTGTTGGCTGCCTTTTGCCTGGTTTCTGCTGGCTGTTTCCTCTTTTTATGTCTTGATTTTATCAGACAACAGTCTTAAGAAAAAATCTTAAGCATTTAGCTTTTTCCCTGTTTTAAAATTAATTTATTATCAGTCTTGGATTTTTTAAGTGCATATATTAAAAGTAAGAATTATGCATTTAAGTGTACCATGAACCAGCAATTCTTTTTCCAAACAAACAGTATCAGCAAACCAGCACCTTTTCATCTTCATTTCCAACGGCCACATAAACCAATCAGACAGTCAGACAATTTGCTCTAGCAAATGAATAAGTCAAATGACGGCTCTTACACTGAAAACCTTTTGTGGTAAAAATGAGAAAAGCTCCCAAGTACGACTAAAAGATCAAAATTGGCCATGCTGTTAGGGAGGGTGATAGGTTGGGTGCTGTTAGGTAGGGCGATCTGTCCTGTATTAATCATAGGCATCTGTGAGATCATGTATGTGGAAGTGGGCGGATAGAGCTTTGCTCCAATTGTGTTATGCCAACCCCTGGCACAGCAGTTCGAAAAAAGATGCAGTTGGCTGCGGTCATGGGAAACTCCCTGGTTGGTAGCTGTCATAAAATTGGAAGAGCTGCCTGGTGGGAATTGACGACAAGATAGAAAATAGATGAACTGATATGTTTGGCATGAATGAAAATTACTTTAAAGCAAAACCCAGAGCTAACCCAAATTTATCTGAGAGAGATGTGTGCTCTTAGTGAAAATAGACTATACTAGCATTTTTTTAATTCAAGCTTCGAGGGCCGGTGTCTATCAGAGATGTATTTCCATAAATTGTATAAAGTTTGCTTGAAATTCTGAATGATTTATGCAACCTTCTTATAATAATTATTACCTTGCCCTTACATTTTTTAAAGAGCAATTTATAACATATAATAATAATATTTAATATATTCAGTAATATTTATGTCACAACAAGTAAAACTGATGATGTCTAACTTGCCTTGGACATATGTCTGGAATTGGGACTTGACTTAGGACTAGAATGCCAAGACCTCAGACTCATTTCTTACTTGCGAAATAATGACTTGGTCCCACAAAATAACAATATAAAATAACAAGTTATTAGAATTAGGGTTTTATAATTCATTCATTTACTCATTTTATGTTACTATTGATCCTGTGTAGGAACTGTAAACTACAACTTTATGGAACTGTAGGAGGATTGCCACACAACAGTGGAGAACATACAAACCTCATGATGTAAGATTCAAACGGCCAACCCCTGAGGTACAAGGTAACAGTACTAATCTGCTGAGTCACCATGCCCCTCTGAGTGCATTAATAGGCCTTTTGCATGTGATATCACAACATTTGTCCGCCAAAGTCCTGCCCACCCTCGAATAGCAAAAGGGAAGTTAATTATTGAATGCTAATGCAAAAAACCCCACCTACAATACCAATCACAGAAGCACTTTCAGGAAGAAAACACATGTGGTAATGTGAGGTCTTTTTAAACAACACTTTGTCTATTTAGTAACTGCTTCTAAGTTGTTCTGAATTGCCGCTGAGCTGGTCTGTGTTGTTTCATGGCTAACTAGACTCTAACACAAGGCTGAATCCTAACTCCCTGTCTAATTCTTGAATAATGTTACTACTTGGTGTGCGGAACAAGGGATTGTACACCCTACATCCCCTCTTTTGATTGACATCATGGTCACCTGTCTGCAAAAAGTCAATATGAAACTATTATTTGTGTTCAGGTATTTTTAGAAGCAGGTAGAATGTTTAGAATGTTGCTAGCATGATGCTAGAGTGATTAGCATGTTGCTAGCATGACTCCTTCAGAAAATGTATCTCTCTAGTTTATCATTGCAAGATGGGTTATATTTTCGCATATAATCCTGTAATTACAAGAATAAGTCCAATTAAATAATTTTTTGTCCATTAGCATCCTTCACTGAAGTATTTTTAGCAGTTTTTTTGTATGAAGATTATTGGCCACTATAGATTGTTTTGTGTAGGTGACTCTGCTCTGTATTCCTATGCCCTGAAAAGGAGGTGAAGAGACCGAAATGCTCAAAAGAAAGCGTGTGGTCTGGCAGTCATCACATTGCTGAAGATGTTTTGTCTAAACTTACACCCTTGCTCTTTATTTTTCTCCTTCTCTCTGTCTGTCCCTCTCTCACCACTGTGTCCCTCATACTTTAAACAAACACCGGTCTCTCGTGTAAATATTTAGCGCTTTCACTTGGAGTGTTCAAAGGGTTCTGGAAAAATGAATGGAGCAGTTTTCACCCTGTGCACTTCCAAACAGAGCAGCTAGAGACAAACAGAGACGAAAGGCGAGCCAAAACGAGCAGCTGGAGGTGAATGTGGGTTAACAGAGTGCAAAGGAAAATCCCTGCTCAAGTGTTTTTGCCTTTTTTTGAACTATATTCCTGATTAGTTATGATGAGAACCAGCAAGGGTTGTTCTGCCTATTAATGTACCAGTGATTCATCAACTGATTTCTGACTTTGTGATTTTTTTTTTTTTTTAATAAGAAGTCGGTTCTTACTAGAGATGGCATCTGATACCCAGGATTGGTAACCACTGATCCATGCCAATGCTTGCGGATCGGATATGGGAGATACCATAATCATACCAGACATTATGAGAAATGATGTGCAAGGGACAAAATTTTTCAGATGTGCCCCTCATCCATACCCATTCCAGCACCACTAACATCAATACATGAGTAAATTAGAGTAAATTAAAAATCACATGATTGCTGAGTGGTGGAACAGATGAGAGAGGAAATGAGGTTGCTGCTGAGGTAAGCATGTTGCAAATGCCTGTTTACCTAATCTGCATGTCTTTCGACTGCCTGGAGAAAACCCGCCAAGCACGGGAAAACATGCAAGCTCCACGAACACAGATCTGAATGCTTGACTCAAACCCTTTATCTTGGTGGTGCAAGTGAGGGGTGCTGTAAGTCAGTAAGTAAGTCCTCGTTTATAGAAAAATCATTTTCTGAGAAAAATCACAACAACTACGATTAGAGAATGTACTCATTTACAATTAAGTTATAAATAGTCTTTAGGAATATCTTCAGATGACACATGAACATTTCCTTAAACATCATTTTCAAATAGCACCCATGTATGCCGGTCCATGCTGGTGTGCCAGTGGAAACGGAATATTCCCAAATGTAAAAATAGTGCTCTGCAATCCAGCTCAGCCCAAAGTACAGAGGAATAGAGCCACTGTGGTCATCTTGTGGGGTGGATTCTACATACCCTCGCTCTCTTTCTCTTCCACACACATATACCAACGCTGCCACAGTAGTGAAGTATTTACTGTATATTACAGTACGTCTTGTACTTGTGGACATCATGTCTCACTCGCACTGTCTTTGGCAAAAGATGGAAAAAACTCTGTTAACTCGTTCCACAGCCTCGTGACAAAAAACATCCAGGACGTGATTTTGTTTCCCCTGAGGCAGTGTGGCCAGCAGGAAAGATTAGCCAAATTTGAGACTCCAGCTGTCAGAATGAAAATGTACTACATCTGTAAAATAAAGAATACTATTTTCCCTGCAGTCTTTTTTTAGAATTCAATAATTACATTACACTTTGAATACTTAAGTTAGCGTCTGTATACTGCACTCAGGACAAATTCTGACTAATTCTTATTTGGGGCAAGGGCTTATATTTGTAAAGCATTATCAACCACACATTTTAAACCATACCACTGACTCTCGTTCACTTTTAATCATTTTGTCTGATGAAGAAGGGAATGATTTTTTAGACTGCTGTTCCTTGATCTTAGTGGGCTCTTGTGCCTTATCCCATCTAGTCCCAGTCTTGTCTGGATCTTGACCATACAGTAAGTCTTGAAAATGGTCAAGAAAAAACAAT
This sequence comes from Clarias fuscus, assembly GCA_030347435.1. Classification (NCBI taxonomy): domain Eukaryota; kingdom Metazoa; phylum Chordata; class Actinopteri; order Siluriformes; family Clariidae; genus Clarias; species Clarias fuscus. Next base: position 11,804,043 of record CM059226.1, read on the forward strand.
AATACTGTATAGGTCAGCACCCTTACTTCTCCAGAGACCCAGAGGAAAATCACTTGCCTCTTCACTCTCGTGCCTCATCACTCTTGTGTTGGTCACACTGTTAAGGGTCTTGATCCTGCCTTTGTCACTAATATGTTTCTTCACAACATAAGCAAGTTATTGAATAAGAGCACTCAAAATAATTTTATGTGTTATTCTGTTGGAAATTGGCAAATTCAGGCATAATTATTTATGTTAGAAAACTGTCGAGCATTTGGCATTTTCTAAGTGTATTCTGGTTGTATAAACCTTAATGTGGTATGGTGGCTTAGTGGTTAGCACTGTTGCTTTGCACCTCTAGGATTGGGGATTCAAATCTGACCTCCATTCTTGCATGTGCAGTTTGCACGTTGCTCTCCTGCTTGACGGGCTTTTTCTGGGTAATCAGGTTTCTTGCTACAGTCCACAGACATGCAATGTAAGCTGATTTGGTGTTTCCAAATTACTCATAGTGTATGACTGTGTGTGTGTGTGTGTGTGTGTGTGTGTGCGTGTGTGTGTGTGTGTGTGTGTGTGTGTGTGTGTTCATTTGTGCATGTTCGTGTGTGTGTGTATATACAGTACTGTATACAGTATGTGTGTATGTCCTGTGATCAGTTGTCACCCATTGTACCCTAGGATAGTCTCCAGGCCCCCTATGAACCTACACAGGATATGCAGATTAGAAGATAGATGAATGGAGATCCCTTAAATATCACGTTTTAAAACACTAAACATTGTGTATGCATAATTGCAGGTATAGTAATTTAGTGTCCATACTAATTGGAAGCTCATAGCTGCTTTATATTATTCATTGGCTGCTTATGCCAGCTGCAAAATTCAACTTTACACCAGTTTGAGCATGATGAAAATCAGCGCTGCATCAAGAAGCTCATCTGGCAAACACTGTGTGTCCTCTGAACACTAATCTGACAAGATCCAGTGAAGTGAGAAATTACCTGCCACACTTTATCTGCTACTTTAGCAGGAGACCAGAGCCTCATGCCTGTCAGTCAGAATGATGGGATGTTTCACAATGACTCATCATGTACCTTGTGAAATGTAATCTGTCAATCTCCAGACAGAAATATGAGTTGTTCTTATGAAGAATTCTAAGAAACCAGGAATTTTATGCAAAATAAATGCATAATGCAATGTCTGCTTATTGTTTTTATAATCATGCCAAAATTGTCTTTAAATTTCGAATGCTCTAAGGAGTCTGTATATACTGTACAGTATCAATTGAACTTGAAGAAGATGAATTAGATATTCAAAACTTAAGTTGACAGAAGTGTTGTTCTGTGCTTAAAAATGCACAAATGGTCTGCTGTACTCTGCGACAGACAGCATCATCTCTCTTTATGGGGCATAAAGTTAATAGCCGGAAGATGAAAGGAAACAACTTATGAAGCAGTGGACATACGGAAGACAGAGATTAAGCCTCCGGGCCCTGATTCACCCCTCATTGCCTCCGGTTTACACAACACGCGTTTGTCTTAGTAGGCGACGCTGACAGTCTTTACGTCATCACTTCCAAAATACATGCATTAAATGTTAATAAAGCTTATTTTCAATGTAGGCCTTTGTTTCTTTAGAAACACTACTGTCTATCCTCCCAAGTCCGTGACAGTGAAGCTCTATTTTTGCCAGTCAGTTACATGTGCGTCATGCATCTTGCATACTTCTTATAAAATAGCTATGGATAATGATTTTCAATAGTTTTGCTTTCATTAAAATACTGTATTATTTGGGCTATTTCTTGTCTTTTTTGGGGGGGGGGGGATAATACAAAACAATCTGAAACTGATGGGAAATTTTTGGGTCAAGCTAAAATAATGGAGCTACAGTACATTAAAGTAAAGCTTTTAATTTTTATATTTTATTAAATTTTTAAAAGATTTCACTTACAAATAATATTTTACAAGACATGAAGAAAGACTTGTAATTTCAAGTGTGTCATCCTTTAAATTCACTTGTTGTACGTCATGCTTACTTATAATGTGAGGTTTACAGGTTGCCGATGACTCCATGCATTACGAATAAACACATTTTACTTACTGCAATAACTTTTGTAGTTTGATTTAACATGTCTCTCATAGTCAGTTCACTTTATCACTTTTTCAGCCTCTCAGTCAATCTGCACATGTTCCCTGATCTCATTTTGCATTAGTGATGCTAATGTCTTACGGAAGACTAATTCTTATTAATATCCTTTTTAGACAAATGATATGCAGAGTCTTTGCTTTTTAGAATAATATTCAAGGTTTAGGTCCATCAATAGTATTTTGCTTATTCACGTCCATTCCTGCCAAGACTACGTCTATTGGAGTAGGAGCGCAGAGCTGTTTGATGCTTCCCCATTCCATTCTACTTAAGCTGAACTTAAGCCTTTACTGGGTAAAAGAGCACTGCATGCTTGACATACTACAGTGTTTTTCAATTCTAGAGTAGCATTGCATGATAAAAAAAATAAAAAAATGAAACACATGAAGGTCTTGGTAATTAGGTGATGGTTGACAAGATTAAAATGTTCAGTATGGGAAATACCCAGCTCCTGGATTTTAACACAGTAGTGTGTAGTGTATTTTCAGCTCCCAGTGTCAGAGCAACATGTAATACTGGCTGTCTTTTCATTTTAGAACCAACACATTGTCTCCATTCTGTAGGTAGAAAGGTGTGAATAAATGGTTTCCTCCTGAAACCACTAATAGGATATACCAGATGTTAAATGTCAGAAACTTGAAGAAAGGCACAATATTCACTTGAAATCCTATTTCCTCTGAGCATACCAGAACAGCTGCTACGCTGTCCTTCATTGGTTCAGGTCATGCCTAAAGAACACAAAGGTTGGCCTTTAAACCCAGAGACCCTGGTTTTCAAGGGAAAGAACCTCTGTAGTGTCAAGTGATAAGACTTTGCTGTTGCCTCTAGCCAAGTAGGTCAGGCTTTCCTCACAAGTGTAAAGGCTTGCCTCAGGGTGTACTCAGAGCATATTTCCACATCACCGGTGCTCCAGTTGTCTGCTGGCCAGCTGCTTTCCTGGCAGTTTATCAGGCCAAAAAAAGATAGGCTTTGTCTTGCTACAATATATTTAGCACATGAACTTTTGCTGAACTGAACCATAGTAAATGAATAGTATAATTTCATTACTTAGCTATGAATTCTGCACAGAGTTGGTCCAAGGATTACCAGACATCCCACAGGCTATATGAATTAATTACATTAAACGAGCTTCTGGAAGCATCTAACATTAAAGGGTTTTTTACTTCCTGCATGGTTCCATAGGATTCTTTTATGGTTCTGAAGAAATGCGCCAGTGCTAATGATATTTACAGAATTGTGAAAGTTTTATTATACTTTGCATCACCAGGGTAACTCATGGTGTCAACACCACCATCCATACCCCTATAAATCTTTCTCTGCTTGCCGATGAAACCATGTAGTTTGCTTCTTTCTCAACATGACTATAGAATCATGTCCACAAATACTAAATAACGCATAGCTAAAATACCATAAACACACAACCGTATGATTCGTTCAAAAAGTAAATTAGCATAGAGATTTGGCCTTGTACATATATTGAGCTGGACAAATGAAAAAAGGGATGAAAAAAATCTGGTCAAACAATGAACAACAGTTTAATAGATATTAACGCAAAAAAAAAAAAATACAATGATGTTTTTGGCATCATCACCCCAACGCTCTTGATGATGTTACCCAGCGTGCATCCTTTGAAAGTGCAGTACAAGCCTATCAATCTATCAATCTATGTGTGTATATATGCACACACTCATCTAGGCCTAATAGTATGTATAGATTCCATAGGAATGTGAACCACGATGTGCAATTAAATATTTCTGAAAAGTACCTCTGGGTTGAGGGTGGCTGTATAAAATATTTGCTTTTAATAGCAACTCTTCTTTGGCCTTTTATAGTGGTGAAAATGAGAATAATTTTTTTGTGAATCTATGTAAATTGCAAATTAATAATCTCATGACTAGGACATTAAGATAAAAAATGTCCCCTTTCTTATGAATTGTGCAGTTGTAAGGAATGTGCTGAAGGGCTTGGGTAACGAAGTGTGTGTGTGCATGAGTTGGAACTCATGTATTTACCTGACTCATCATAAATAACACAACCACTCAAGGGCAAAAGTGTGCCAGTTTATGGGTCTGCATGGGAACGCGTCGAACCAGTTCCATTTTAAACGGCCTTTCCCCTTCTCACAAGTTTGCGCCAAAACCTCATCACTATCCCAAGAATATCCTGCTGGGAGGCATAATGTCAGCGGTCCAGTGTGAAGAGTGTTGGAATTACAGCGCACACTCGGGTAGCATTGCTAACATGACCTGTATTCAGAATAGGTTGAGATTTATTATGAAGGGAACGCTGTGGCTTACATTCACTCAAAACAATGTAGTAACTATAGATCATAATGTATACACTGACATCAAAAGATGGGACATTCTTCCTGTTCTCTGTGTAAATTTAAAGCATGTATACATACAGACGTAATGGTGGGAAAATGTATTTTGTTAAGGTTTGTGAGATAGTGTAACAGCCTTTTCTTTATCTAAATCATTCTTTAAATTTTTTTCAGTTGATTGTGGTCACTGATACTAATCAGTATTGTTGTATGGGTCCTGATAGCATGTATCATGTACCTACTATAGCCCAGTAAGTATGACATGCCCTTTCTACTCCTCACCACCTCACTTGTCATATACGCAGCGCAGTACTACAGTACACACATTGGTAAGAAAACATGTGGCATGACCTCATAATTTCAGCAGACATTAGATTGAAAATTCTCCTACATGATCCTCATAAGGTTATTGCAGAGAATTTTCCACTCTTAACATGGCACAGTTACGCTTACAATAGCATACTAACACTAAACATCTGTCAGCTGATTGAGTCCATGCTACTGGGTCTCTGGTGGAAATGATGACTGTTGTGTATGCAACAGTAGACTAAACAGTTGGACATCAGCTATATTCTATATACATGGCATTAACAAACTTGAGCAAGTCAAGGGTTAACAAAGGTTACCTTTAAGAAAGGGTCAGCTAAGGTAGGTTTGTATAACTGCAAAGAAGGTGGTTGAGCAGGAATAGGAAATGAATGGCCTAATTACCTTCCCACAGAAGAAGAAGCAAATGACTGAGTTTGTTATCTCAAAGGGTGGTTTTGCATTATGGAACCCCCAAAGTGTGATATGTTTGCATGTGAACACTCATTCTTAGGCATGGATCAGCGTATACCATGCTCAAGTCCACTTGAAAAGGTGGTTTCAAGCACGCTATGACATGGCTTGAATCAAATATGATTCATCAACGTATCTTGTCCCCGAAAAATCTCTGTGTGTGCATGTAGCATGAGCAAGGCATGTTAGAAGGTTATTCTTGACAATTGTCTGACACATTAATAATATTAGATATACTGTAGCACAAAGGTTGACGTCCTTATACTCTTCTTCTCTATGTGTTTTTTGGTGGTTTGCAAAGCGACTACCCGGTGTGTACTGCCTATACTGTGTGAGTGTAAGAGTGTAAATACGCAAGTGTACTCTGGTACGAAACGATATTACGAATATGCCAGCTAATATACTAATAAAGCTGCGGGTGAGGGGAGTGGGGAGCAAGCGTACATAGGTATGTTATGAATCAAGCATGAGGAGTGTGAACGTGGCCCAAGTGTTATTTGTTTTCTCTTGAAATGGTTTACTATGTGCCCCGTTTTTTATGAAACTTTGACTTGTCTATATAATCCTTAAAATTATAATTATCGTTAAATACTTTTCATTAAATTTAATGGAACACCGGATAATATCTGAAAAGCCATTGTCTGCTGTATCAAAACTCTATCATTTGGGCAGGTACCCTTTGTAAATGTCTGTACACAGTGCCGGCTAATGTGTGCTGATATGCTATCATATCTAAATCATTGTTAACAGTGAATTTTGAATGGAAATAGATTAGGTAATATGAGAGTGAATAAGAAACCACAACAACATAGATCCTTGAGCACAACCCCTTAACAGTCAAGTACTTGGCTTAGTGCTTGCTTCATATTCCGATGCACTCGTAGGTCACTTTCTGCCAACAGGATAGAGGTACGTCCAGAATATCTGAGTTATGATCTAAAGAGCGGAAGAGTACAAGTAAAGCGTGTGATGTGTTCATGCATAGAAAAGAATTTGCTACTCTGTTACAACTTGTTCTACTTGGCTTCAAGTATATTATTTGTTAATTTCTTTCTAAAACTTATAATTATATTAGAAAATATTATGATTATGTTAAACAAATCTGCAGAAATATGTGCATATCAAATAATTACAGTTTCTAAGTACCATTAAAACCCTTTACAAGTTGATAAGAGACATATTTGGTTGGTAATTCCACATTATTCTCTCTCTTATCCTCACCCTTTTCTAGACAGGTTGTCTTTGTTTCAAAGAAAATGGCAGCTTATTCCCCAAATAGGAATCTTGACAATGCCTTTAATAAGAGTAAGAAAACATGCCTGAGTAGTAGGTAGTTAAGATGCACTGGTTTGACTGCTTTCTAAAGAGCAAAAATGTATTTGAAGCTTTTTTTTTGTGTCTGTGTAAATATCTGGAAGGCACCAGTTATTCTTTTCATTCTACAGCATGCATTTAAGTAAGAGGTCAACCCTAATGTACTTTTACTTAAACACAGGTATATGTGTTGTGGATATAAAAAGTCTATGCACCTCTGTTAAAGTGTCAAGTTCGTGGGATGTAAAAAGTGAAAGCAAGGTAATTCAGTTCAAAACCTTTTTTTTTTCTTCCTGAATGTAAAATTACAGTGTTTAGAAATAAAGTAAGCAAAAAAATAATCAGAAACATTTAGGGGAAAATAGAAAACATAAAAAAGTTATAATAAACAGGATAGTTTTTTGTTTTTTGTAATTGAAGTGGCTGTGTTCAGAATGAATCAATCACATTCAAACTCAATTAAGCAATATCACTTAAGAACGAATGCTGAATATCAGATTATGATTATGTAACCAGTTATTTTGCTCTATCCTTCCGCGAATGGCGGAACTAGTGTTAAGCTGGTAGCTGACAATTAGTGTAATAATGATAAGATAGAACTTTATTCATCCCACAGTGGGGGAATTTCTGTGTTACAGCAGCAAAGAAAAATGTAAAGTAGGGACAGTACAGTGTATAAATACAAAAGAAAAACAATACAAAAGTTAAACTTTCAAACTAATAGGTAATATTGCACAGTAGAAAATGGTGTTATTGTACAGTTGCTATTGCATAAAAATGTAATACATTGTAAGATATTGTAAATATAATGTAAAATATATTGTTAAATGTAAGATATTGTAACAACAATATATAAAAGTAATAGAAGTGTTCACTAGAGTGTGACTGGTTCACTAGAGCAGCTCTGATTGTGCCATCTACCTTGTACCTTCGATATCGCTCCTTCAGACACTGACTATGTAACAGTCTGTCACTGAAGGAACTACTTAGAGATGAAACCATTTCAGACATGGGATGAGAGTCATTCTCCAGCAATGATGATAGCTTAGCTACCATTCTTCTATACAGTGGACGGTAGGATCCCCAGAACTGAACTGGCTCTCCGTCTTTAGCTTGTCCAGTCGCTTCCGGTCTGCAGTGGAGATGGTGCTGCATCATCAGACCACTCAATAGAAGATGGCTGAGGCCACCACAGAGTCAAAAAAGGTCCTCAATAGTGCTCCCTGCACTCCAAAAGAATTTAGTCTTCTTAGGAGATAGAGTCTGCTCTGTCCTTTCCTATAAATTGCATATGTGAATATGTGAACAGAGGTGAACGTAGTTTTGTATTCTTACTGGTACTATATAGCCAAAAGATGAGGAGAATACACCATGGAGGTGGTGGGCAGTGCTAAGACACGTTTACACTTTTACTGCTTTAGAAAAGCAGTAAGTCCAAACTTACGAATACGTTCTGTTCAAGGAGTATGTTTGTAAGTCGGATTTGTTCGTTAGTCTGACACGGTGAGTCTACCACCCCTATCTCACCTACGCGGAGTCAGTCAAAGTATGGTTTATCGCATTTATATTTGCAGTTTTGGCGTAGTGATTACGTTTCCAATGTTTCCCAGCATGAAAAATTAAACGTTTAATTTTTTATAGCTAGTTCTAGCTGAAGCTTGTGGATCCTGCGGAACCTCAAGGGACGTCGGACAGTCACTCGTGGTGCCTCACACTACGTCTTACCTGCGTGTCATACCACATAGGTGAGATAGGGGTGTTACACACCATTGACACAAATATACCATGTAAAGTATAAGGTTTGGTGTTTTGGTTCCACATTATACCCTTGCCAGACTGAGGCACCAAATCGCAAGGGGAATCCCGCTTACGCAGCTGGGTCAACTTGTTTAAAGGCAGTCCTGGGAAGACGTCGGGGGCAGGACAATGTTACATGGTGTTTATTGCCTGCTTGAATGGACCATGGCCATTTTGTCTCAGAGCTGTATTGGACTGTGAGCTTTGTCTCGTTGAGGATTTTCCAAAATTAGTATTAGTATTCACCATAAAAACAGCCATTTTCTATCGTTGTGCTCCCGGACTGATTGATTGAAACCAGTAAGGCCCACTTATTTCTCCTGCAGGTCAACACGCGCACACACAATATACCAGACTTTGGACATTTTATACATTCACTTACACAGTAAAAATATTGTGTATAATTGTAAATATTGGTATCTTGTGCACTGCGGTGTCTATTTTTTGTACAATGCATGTTAGCTACTTTCGCGATTTGTTTGCATCTGCAAATGTTCGTATATATGCAGTCTGTTCATATCTGCAGAAAAAAAAAATCAAATTTTTGTAAGTCGTACGTACTGTATCAGCTAACTTCAAGGTGTTCAGGCTTAAATCCCAAGGAGAGCTAAATGGAAAGCTAGTGCACTAACTAGAGTGCACAATCCCTTGTTCCATACTTCAAGTAGTATCCTTAATCAGGGGTTAGAGTGGGATATGAAATTCAGCTGTGTGTTAGAAGCTAATTAGCTTTGTATCTCGTGTTAGCCGAACAAAACGGATGGTTCAGAGGCAATTCGGAATGACGAATTGAGAATCAGTAAATAAGGAAAGGCAAGTGTTTGTTTGACATGGCATAATGTTATATTGCTGAAAGTACTGCATGGAATACAGTAAATGTCATGACCAGCAAATGGAAAAAATGTTGGACCATAGTAACTTAACAGGGAGGCTATCCTATTGTTATCTCAGGGAGTTTTTCCTTACCACTCGCCCTCGCCTTCACTCACTCATCAGGGACTATCTTACCATTTTGATTAATACACATTCGCATTCCATACAAACTTAAATACTGTAATAATTTTGATTGTGTAAAGCTGCTTTGCGACAATGACAATTGTTAAAAGCGCAATACAAATAAAAATTTAATTGAATTGAATATATCAATATTAAAAGAGCTCCAGAAATATCTTACAAGTGCTGGTTACTCTGTACAAGGGAGAACAATCTTTTATGTTCTTCACATGTGCGGGCTATGGGGCAAAACGGCTAAACGGACGGCCTTTCTCACAGAAAAACATTAGAAATCCAACTAAATCACACCAAACTATCTGGCAAATGTGTTATGGTCTGATAAGACCAATTCAGAGGTATGATATTTCAATAATCCCAAATGGCATGTTTGGGGAAACAAATTCACATCATCAAAAAAAAAAAAACAGAAAGTCAATGTTTCAAAAGGGTCAAATTATTGGCCTGCATGAAGCAAACACATTAAACCTGAAAGGATAACCCTGAACTATCAACTTCATGGAAGAAATATGGTCTGGAAAAAAAATCATATACAGTATGGAGATAACCTAAATGTTTGGAGAAGTTGCTTATTTCAAAATATCGACAGTAGACATTATAGCTATGTTAAATGTTATAAGGTGTGACTAAACAGATGAGTCCACATTGACTGTAGGGAAGTGCATAAAGTGATACACACATCAAGCATGGTTCCCTTTGCACAAACCTCTGGAAGCCGGCTCTGGAGGGCACTAACCTGTGCGGTTGCTTCAGTTGGTCAGGTCTATTCTCAGCAACAATATATGGCAATAAAACGTCAGTTTACAACCTGAATGTAGTGATTGACCTGGTTATCTCCTCTTTGAAGTTCTTCTTCCTTGTTGGCAAAGGCAGATTCAAAGTGCATGAAAATGAATATTGTCTTGCCTCTGACTGGTCATGGTTTCTATATTCCACTTCAATTATTTTTTATTTCATTATATCTTTATTTTTATTTAATTACTTTATTATTTGGACATATTGTACATTTAAAATTATTTTTACAGCTAAAAGTTTTTTTTCTATATTTTTCTATATTTCTAATTTTATATAAAGTATATATAAGATATATAATATATAATATAATATATATATATATATATATATATATTAAAGGGCTGCAAATATTCTGACACAATTTATCTTCATCTCATTTATTTTACATCATAAAAACCTGCCATTTTGGAAGGGGTGTGTAGACTTTTTATATCCACTGTAGGTGTATATTTAAGTCTAGCCAGTGGTTAAAACTCTTTGATGAAAGTCTTCTCTCTCTCTCTCTCTCTCTCTCTCTCTCTCTCTCTCTCTCTCTCTCTCTCTCTCTCACAATGTGTTCCAGAATGAAACTGCAGGATCCAGTGGTCATCTCCAAGTCTGAGTCCAAACCAACCTCCATGAAGACACATAAGATTATTTGAGAAGACACAGTCGTAACATCTGTAAAGAGTTAGAGGTTGTTGTTTTTTTTAAGTTAACAAAAATGCTATTCAGGGACTCTTGTTGCATATAATAAATTGCATAATTACATATTAACACATTTTTTTTCCTGGTGTTTCATTGTCCTGTACACAGAGTACTTTTTCAGTTCCACATCCTCTGTAGTTCCCATTTTATCAGCTGATGCACATGACCTAACTCCTCATAGTTCACATTGAAAGGCAAGAGAAATGGCCAAAGCTTCTTCAAAGGAATGGCAACCAACCTTATGGTTGAGTGTTTACCTACATGTTTATTTTATTGTACATTTTTTTTGCACAATGATAATATACAGTACTGTGCAAAGGTCTTGAGCCACCCTAATTTCTTCTTATTTATAAATTTTAGAGGAATACTTTGCTAGGAGGTGCAGATGATCTGCTTGGTCATTAGTATACTGGTGTAAATGTATAATAGTATAAAAGTATAATAGAATAATAGTATAACATAAACAGACAATTTTCCAGATTTTTTAGGCACTTTGTAGCCTGTTGTTGTGAAACATTTGTTCCCATTTCTTTTATTAAATCTATACTTTATTTATATAATGTAAAAGTATAAAATATTTCATTTTATTTAATATGACAACATAAGTGGGTGCATAAGACTTTGTGGCAGACTATATAAATGGGGGGAAAAAACTTGTATTCATTGATTTGATGAATGTTTCTGTAAAGAACTGATTTTATGTATCATTAAGCATAGTGAGTGGGAGAAATAACTCTGTGTGTCAGTAAAGAAATGGCAATCTTGTAAAGGATGTTTTTATAATTACATTTAATTTTGCTAAAAAAAAATTTTTAAAAAAATTGTAACTTGCCCAGTGTTAATTTCCCCTATTTATGGAGACATTTGGAACACTGGGTAGTTTAGATCTAGATTTCCTTGTCAAATAAAGTCATTTTGGATCATCCAGTTAGAACTGCTCCTTGACTAAATGTTAAGATATAGGGCTTGATTTTGCTAATATGTGAACCCTTGATTTTTTTCCATGGGAATTGAGATCACGATTCTCTTAAATGATTCTGATTGTTCAACCAAAACATTTATTGCACTCAGGTAAAAACATGCTGTCTAGACAGGACTTTCAACTCTCTTCTTGTTTCTCCCTACTTATAGAACCTTTAAATTTAATAACCTAAAAGCTGTTGAACAATATAATGTTAACAGTAATAAATAAAAAGCTAATCCATAGCACCTAGTTTCTCAGACACTCAGCAACGACATACGTAATAATTACATAATTATTATGTAATTATACATAATTACATGTATAAGAAAAAATTATAGAGAAAAATATAATCATTATTTTTGTTAGCATAAGGTAAACGTCACAAGTTTTTTTTTTTTAAGTTTGAAACTAAATACATTGTTTACAAAATCTAATTTATTTCTGCCGAAGGTTTTATTGCTCTGTGTGTAACAGCTAAAATCAATGTGTCAGGTTTAATTAACTAATGCAGTGTATCCCAATTAGAATCTTTCATGCCTTTCTCTGTTCAGACAGTAGTACAGATACTTATATAAATAAATAAAAATTTTATATATTTTTGTTTTGTGTGTGTGGGAATGCATGTGTATGTGTGTGCATGTGTATGAGTGAATCATTTTACTTTATCCTAAAAAAATTATTATAGAAACAAACGCATGTGATGTTAAAGTTATATACAAGCTGCTAAGAAAATGTAACTCAAGAAAATGTAATGCTTTGATGCATTCGATTTAAGGGGAGTGAGCACTGAAAGAAGACAATCAGAAACAGTTTCTGATTGGCTGATATTGAGTGTGCGCAGCATTGTTATATTGCGTACAGACAGGAGAACAAGTGCAAATATGGTCATGAGCAGAAATGAGCGGGAAAAAGTGCTATTATGCTCAGTTTCTTGTCATGAAAAATAACGGCATATGACTCCACCAAGTAAACTGACTAGTTTGTTTAGGTCTTCCACCTTGTTACACATCATGTGAGTGACAGCGGCGGGCATACAGTAAATGGGGGATAGAGATGAGAGTGTGATTGAGTTGTATGACTGCATCATTTACTAATCTCTTGTTTGATTGGTGAATTAAAAGTGTTACACTGTGTTAGTGTGACCAAATGAGTGTGACTGATCTAGCATCTAAGATTGTTCTCGAGTAAATAAGCGAACATGTGAATGCAGCGTGATCTGAATGCAGGGAAATACATGCAGGTAATGCACCCGCATTTCGAAATAGGAGCTTCGGTACTGTTTGTATGAATTCTGAAATAAGACTTTTTTTTCTAATAATCTTGCACCCCTACATTCAGGTTATAATAATAATAATAATAATAATAATAATAATAATAATAAAGCAGAAATATTGAGACTATTGACACTAAATATGTGACATGTGCAGGTTATAATACATAAGACTATATAAGAGTCTCAGAGACGTGATAATACAATGAAGTTTTATTGTATTATCATATTGGCTTAGACAGACAATATGCAGTGAACCTGTACAGTGTGAGAAAAGCAAGGCAGGTCCAACACTATACTTTATTAATGTTGATTCCATCAGAATTCTTTTACTTTATTATTGCTTTTTAATTATGGTATCTAGTACCATGTACGTAACTAATTAAATGCTTTATTTGCCCATATTTACGTATCCAAAATACCCTTACCAGCTTACTATGACTTTCCTTTGGTTGAGCAATAAAGACATAGCTTCCTCTTACTTCTAAAAGAGTAAAAATTTCAACAGAGTAGTATGTATATAAGTCAAAGCAGTGGACATTTCATAATCACACGTTTCCTGTCACCATGAGATACTTTATATATTCATGAGTCTGTCTCTCTGTTCATCTGAGAAGGTTTCACAACAGAATTCGCAAGAATGTTCCAAAGCATTTGTGGCCTTGAAACACATTTGGTTGTAATGTATAGAAAGTAGTGCCTGTGAGCTTCTGCCATCTCTCATGTATGAATCAACATTTCACTGTGACTCAAGTGCCTGTATCAACTTGACTACCAAAGGGTATGAAACGCAAATAAATGGAACTCCTAAACCTGCTGTGAATCGCCTTTTATTCATGATGCATTGAATGGTGTACTACACACTTTATTCTATAAGATAGACTAATTGCATTCATTTTCTATTTCCTGTTCCTGTGTGTGTTGTTTTTTTTCTTTCTTCTTATGCTGCCCTCCCTCTCCTCACACTGTGATCCTTCCTTTCACTCCCATCAGAGATTGAGTAACCACTTAGCTACGTATCTGTCACCATTAGGAATGTCCCAGTCTGAATTCCCACACAAGTTGGAATATGTATGTGTAGTGAAAGTTCAATGGACTGTGTATAAGTGTGTGTGTAAAGATAACACCTGTAAGGGAATAATGTGGGTACGGAAGTGATGCCCCTTGAGCGACATTCCGTCCACCTGATACTGAGTTCCAAGTGACTGATTTTCCCACTGAATTGTACATTCCATCCCTGTTTTCGGGGGAGGATACAGCCCGGTGAAGATTTAACAAATACACATGGGTCAGAAAAATGTGTACCCACACACAGGATAACTTGTGCATGCATGGTCATCACTGTAAATTTATGGATGTTAAGGTGAATGAAGGGGCTACCACATGTATGGTGGATGTTATGCACTATTGAAATCTAACAGTAAATTGCTTATAAAAGTTGTTCTTTCAGCTGCTCTGAGCCGACTCCTCATCTGATCAGCACATTTTGATTTTGGTACAAGCGTTACACCATCTTCCTGGTGCAATCCATCTATTTTTATCTTGAGATCTACAGAACTGCAACCCCTAAATCTGGGTCTTCTGCATGGCAGATGAGAAACATAGAACCGTTCCGCCGAAGCGTCAGATCTTTGTAATGCTCAGTGATCACACCCATATGAGGGTCTTCCCAAAAATGTTGCAACAAAGCTGAAAGTAGATGATTGCTTAGGATGACTTTGTATGTTGTAGCTTGAAGATGTTCCTTCATTTGAACTGAGGAGCCCAAACCTGTTCCAGCATGACAGTACCCGTGTGCACAAAGCTACTTCCATGAAGACATGCTTTGCCAAACCTGGAGTGAAAGAATTCGAGTGGTCTGCGCACAGCTTTGACCTCAACCCCAATGAACACCTTTAGGGTTGACTGTGCACCTGGACCTCTTTTGAAAAACATCAGCAATAATCTTATGCAGAACATTTCTTATTAATTAGCCCATGCAAATTTTTGCAAGAGCATGTTGGTTTTCCTGTTGTTCAAATGTGCAGGAACAAAACAATCTAGGCGGAAGCTGTCATTCATAGTGACAGTTACATCAGCAAACAAACGACCTGGTTATCAGTCCAAAAGTGATCCGCCGCTATGCTGATGTTTTGAAATGTCAGGAGAATATCAAATAAAAATGTATGCAAAGTAAAAACCAAGCAAAAAAAAAAAAAAAAAAAACTAAATGATGTACAGTACAGGGAAAAAGGATGAGACGAGGCAGCTACTGAAAATCTGAAACATTATGCATGGTTTTAGATAATGAAGCACTGTAGATTCCTGGGTAAAGTATCTCCTGAGCTTATATCTAAATTATATTTATCATGCTGGTTGCAGGCATCCCTGCCACTATTTAAAGTAATGCACAGCACAGATGTGATTTTTTTTTAATCTTTTCCCCTCTAAATGCGGAAATCAAATTAAGTCTGATGTGCTGATGAAAATGCATGTCACTTTCTTTTCAGCAAGCAGACGAGCATCTGATTTGTGGGCAAATGGGCGGTTTTGTTTTTACACTGTAAATAGAAATGCAGTTTATGTGGCAATATAACCAGGTGTTACAAGGGAAACCATAGCAACCGGGAGATCACTCTAGCTAAATTCATCCATTAGCAACTGATGCTGAATGATGCAAATTACACTGGGTTAAACATCCGACGTAGTAACGTACTGTACAACGGGTATGCGTGCGTGTGTGAGTATGTGTATGCATGATGTGGACACCCCCAGAATAAGCTTTGGTTCTCACTTTGGTTTTCCGGTGATAAGTAAGTGGTTTACTGATGAGTAAATTACTAATAAGCTGAGTAAGTCATTCTCTAGGGACTGTTAGGGGATTACCCATAGCATGGATATACCAGGTTTAAAAAAAATAGTTTTTATATTAACTTTCTTTTTCTTTGTAACCAACCTGGGTAAATCCTTTGCGACAAAATTAGCATTCAGCTGAGAGGATGCTATTGCTGCTCTTAGTAATTCTCTAATAATTGACTCATTACTGAACAACTCCCACTGCAAAATTTAAATGCATGACTGTTTAAGCAGTAGATTCACAGTTGCTCAAACACAGTGTGTGACGAGGACAAAAATGTTAAAATGTACAGTTACATCTCAGACATATTCTGTACACCCTTATCTACAGTATGTAAAGCATTTATTTCAGCTTTTTAAATTGTTCATACATATGTAGTATATCATTTAAAAGCTAATCACATCAGAACAGAGGGTATGTAATAATTTTAGTAATTCAGTTCACTGTGAATTTGATTAGTATGATACATCCTGAAACCCGTCCAATATATTTTTGAAATATATATATATATATATATATATATATATATATATATATATATATATATATATATATATATATTATTCTGGTTGTGGCATGGTGGTGCATTGATTCGCATTGTGGCCTCACGCCTCTAGGGATGAGGATTCGAGTCCCGTATCACGTCCCTGTCCATGTTCGTCATGTGCTTGGTGAGTTTCCTCCGGGTGCTCCGGTCTCCTCCCACAGTACAAAGACATGCAGCCCAAAGTCTCCTGGAATAGACTCCAGGCCCCCGCAAACCTGTATAGGAAATGTGGTATAAAAGATTAAAAATGAAAACAGGTTTGGCCACTATAGACTATTATCTGAGGACTGGAGAATCGATAGTTGTGTCCATAACTAATGAGATAAAACCAGTGGCCACAAACTTTCGGACCTTGGTCTGTACTGGGAAGACGTGCCAACAGACAGTAAAGCTTGTGTTTTGCAGTCACTGACTCATTTCTTAGTAAGATGGAAGAATCAGGACTGTCCCTGTCTCTCTCTGTTTGATTGGTGATTATTCAAATCTCCCTGTAGCAGAGTGTGAGAACACATTGCTGGCTGCTTTATGATGCTGCAGGGGGTAATCCCATGTGCTGACTGAAAGTGGACCTAGCAGATCTACAATGCATTACATCTAACAGACATATCATTTCTGAGTTTCAACAGCATCATTACTGAAAATCATAAATGAAAGTATATTAAATAGAAAGTGTAATGACCCTATTAATTATGAGCAGGGGAATTAATTGCTGTAGAAGTTATGAATACATCTGTCCGAGCTGCCTTCATTCTAACCCATTTGCCTTCATACACCATGTGAACTACTCTTATAATCTTTAGTTTGCACCTTGTTCCTCAGAATCTCTTGACTGGTTTCACACCTTGTTTCCTCTATTCCCTGTAAATCTGCTGTTTGTCGTCATCTTGTGCATGTTTATGAGCCGTGTTGCCTGATTTTGTTAATTCACCCTTCTTTGATTAGTGTTTCCTGTTTCTCTGTATCTGGTGTTTCCTAGTTTACCTTTGTCTGTTTATATACTGTGCTGCTGTTTTTGATCAGGGATTACCCCATGGCCTGCCTGCTGGGTGTTTTTGGAACAACAACATCATCAGTTACATCTTCTGCGCACAAAGATCCTGAAATGTATCGACTGAGTCACACAAGAAGAGCTTGTTTCAAGAGGTGTTAAATGTCAGCACTAATTATTAATACCTTGATGACTGAATAAAAATCAGCACCTTTTTTAAACTTGACTCCTTCATGATCCTCACATCCATTAGACAGCGTTGAGGCGAGTCTGTAGACGCCTCTGATACTCTGTTGTGGGTGCTGCAGGACTAAGATCCAACTTAATAACTTGTTTAAACTTGACTTAATAAGTGTGATTATGCGTTAATAGATATAATTGCTCTCAATCGATTAAAAATTTCTAGTTAATCACAGTTAGAGTTTCAATTAAAATCTCTAGGAAGGGGCTGCATGCAGTGTCTGGGTAGTATGTGATGTGGTAACACACCAACTGGCAGGGCTCGAACTCGAATCCTTAGATTAGGAAAGCAACAATGAAGAGCCTTAGCCACCTGAGCCACCACTCCCACGTCTCCAAAATAGTTCCCCTTGAAGGTAGCTCGAGCACACCACTTTGGTTTTATCTAACCTTCCATCTATAAGCTTTTTATCATGAAACTTTTCCATTCAGCAAACCTGGTGATGTTTCCTCAGTCATCTTATTATCTGTGTTAACCGTGTTATTATGACACAGCCAGGTAATCACGCTCCAATTAGAGTAATCCATTAGAGTCAAACTTAGTCATATGATTAATTTATGTTAAAAAATTCAATACCTTAAAGATTAATCACATGCGTTAACATGTTAATATTGACAGACCCTTTCATACTAACAAAGTGTCAGGTATTCTAAATTCTATACAACTCATGAACTCCATAGAACATTAAAACTAACAGACATTTTCAGGAGTCACCTAAATTCTTGTTGGATGTATGAGATGGAGGAGAAGCTCACCAATGGACGTCTGTCCACATTTGTCCAGACATCTACTGAAAGTGCAGTAAATGGCAAGTTTACAGTCATTTTGCTGACACATTTATCCAAATTTTTGTTTTGTGCATTTTTTAAAGGTTGGTATTATTATTAAATGCAGCACCTTTTGGTTTCTCCATCCGTAGACCATCTTTGTCACCTTGCTTGCTCTTATATCAACCACACAACTGTCACTATAACATTCACTGCCTTTATATTGCAACCTCCAGACTCACCTGGACTTAATTTGACCTAAAGGCAAAAATATATTTGCTGTTAAACCAGGTGTTGGCATTGCCAACTGGCAACACTGTGAGCATTTTGGATTCCAGTAGGGGCCTTACTGGAGAATTCAGTTAGACATCTGTGCATGAAGAAAAACAAACATCGTGACATTTGAGTCGACTTAGTTTCCAAGTCGACATTTAAGATAGTACTTATCTTCCGCCAACTGCTTTGACATACATATTTATATACTGTGCAGGGGTGAAACTACACTGTACAGGTAGGGGTAATTGTGGACCTGATTGCACAACTTCTCTTTGAAACTTTCCATTTTTGATACGCCTGCTGACTACACTGCCCCTACTGTTTATGCATATTGTGTCCTTTGGGCATGTCTCCTTAATTGCATGCAGAATTTATGCACCAAAAACACAGGAATCAATCAATCAATCAATCAATCAATCAATCAATCAATCAATCAATCAATCAACCTATCTATCTATCTATCTATCTATCTATCTATCTATCTATATGCTTCTTCTTTGTTTCTACTGTCTTAGAGAAACAGACATCTATCTAATTATATAAGCACGCATCAACTTCAGTCAACCATCTACCCAGAGGGAAGGGTCATTCCTTGGTGAACGTACAAACTGAAAGAAATAATGGGTCTGGTTCTTTTATTTCATACATTTGTGGACTTGTGGAAATATAGATCACATGACTTGTTTGGCATCTTAAATTTGGGCTTTAGACAATCAACCCATCAAGCTTTGTGTTGCAGTGGTCTTTGTTGGTAATGTGTGCCATATGCTTGTTGTCTGAATGTGCAACACCTGCCGCTGTAATAACAGCCCACAACTGTAACAAACCACAAATGTAAAACAAATCTGCAGCTTTTAATATAACAATCCCACTAATGTTGTAAGTTTACCACGAACGTAAGAGCATTTGCTATTATCATTTGCAATGATTTGTTACATTTGTGGAAATGTGATAATCTTTTGTGATAACTTCTCACAAATGTAATGTTACTTTTTAGGGAACTTTATTATGTTTGTTGAATTTTTTTCCCCACAATTTTTAAATTATTTTTGTGCATTTTAAATTTTATTAAATATTTTTCCTTTGGGAGGCATGATTACTTAGCGGTTGGGGCTGTCACTTCGCACCTCCTGGGTTGGGGGTTTGAATCTTGTTTTTTGCAAGTTGCAAAGAAGCTTGCATGTTCTTGTGCTTGGTGGGTTTCCTTCAGGTACTCCCAACTGACTGCAGTGTGTGATGAGGTGTGTGATCATGTGTGCTTGTGCCCTTTGATGTGTTGCCATCACATTTAGGGTGTACCCTGCTTGTGTGTTAAATCCTCTGGGAAAGGATCCAGGGGCCTTGTGACCTAACACAGGATATGCGGTAGATGTCATTCATCATCGATACCACTTCATCCATGTACAGGGTCGAGGGGGGGCTGTATCCTATTCCAGGAGACTTAGGTGGGATACACCCCGAACCATTGCAGGGCACACAAACGCACACTCACAAGCTTATTCACACACAACATGTGTGAATGCCAATTAGCCTAATCTGCATATCTTTGGACTGTGGGTGAAAACCGGAGTACCCGGAGGAAACCCACCCAGCACAAGGAGAACATGCAAACTCCAAGCACACAGAGCCAAAGTGGGACTCCGAACCCTAGCCCTCGACCTTGGAGGTGCTTGGCGACATCGTGCTGAATAAATACACAGAATCTAGTATAGTCTAATGTAAATGTGATGTAATTGACAAATCAATTAATTGATGTTCTTCCTATTTGGCATGCCAAAGTATCTAAGGTCTGCTTTAAATGAACTTCAAGGGTGCAATATAAAAAATATTATATTACTACTATTATTACTGCTATTATTTAAACAGAATGAATTCGAACCAAACTTGAGCTCTACCTCTCCCCTGCGAGAATCACTAAAACTTGTTGTCATCCCTCAGCTGATATTAGAATTAATTGCTAATATAACAATTCATGTCCTATTTACAAAGGCTTGACCTAAATTATAGTCTCTGTGAACTTGTTTTATCTGCAGGTGTGGACTTGCACAACTCTTTCTTTTGAAGCTGACCGTGGGAGAGGGATGTGTCAAGGTTAATGCTGTTAAAGCTCTTCACAACAACACTCGGACCTGTTAATATGTACAGTACAGTACAAGCAAGCATTGGACATTGGAGTAGATGAACATTCAGTTTCCAAAGTTATGGAATAGTCTTCCTATTAATGTTCGGGACTCAGACACAGTCTCAGTGTTTAAGTCTAGGCTAAAAACCTATTTATTTAGCCAAGCATTTTTGTAAATAGATTAGCCTTAGGTAAAGGAGCAGATCTGGGGGACTCATGGACGTAGAGTATTCTGGTGAACTGGTATGTTTAGATGCTGTCCTCCCCACTCTCATTGATCACTCAGGTTTGTTGACGGTTGCTTTACATCTCAGGGAGCCCTCATGTCTGTGTTTCCTTCTGGCTCTCCCTTTTAGTTATGTTGTTATAGTTAGTCCTGCCGGAGTCCCTGCTTGCACTTTGCACTAAATATACATTCACCTATACATGTTGACTGTGACCATACCTAACTGCCATCTCTCCTTATTTTCTGTTCTCTCCTTTTCTGCTCTCTCCTCTCTCTCTCTCCCTCTCTTCTTTCCCTCTCTCTGTCTCTCTGTCGAGCTATACATGTTCGCTCCTGAGTTGCCAGTGATCCCCTCTGCCCTCTGGACCCGTCTAACCCGTCCTGGGTTAGCAGGAGCTTCTGGTTGGAGATCTCGTCGCATGGATGCCCCGTGTGGTCTGCCTGGATTCGTGTGGTGGCTGGGGATGTTTTTCATTAAGATGTTTTCCATCCACTGTGACTTCAGTTGTTCGATAACTCAGGACCGGAATCCCCTACAGTCTACCTGAGCCTCCGGGAACAAACTGGACTCCTTTTAATTTTAATTTTAACACATCTCCTGTTACTAAAAGCGCTATATAAATAAAATTGACTTGACTTGACTTGAGTTTCATTATGAATTGAACTTTTTAGGGTAGGACTATAGTTAGCATCGACTGTGGGAATCTAGACTCAACTCTAACAATCAGCAGAACAGTTCCGGTTTATCAGTGATTGTTCAAATACTGAGTATATCTTAAATAAACAGGTGGAATAACCGGATGTTAGATAATCTATGCATGATGAAAGGAAATTATTATTCATTTTATTGTCATGCCACCACTTTAAGTGCAATGTAATCAAAGCACTACTATCTTTTTTTTAAAGCATTACTGATAAACTAATCAATCAGACAATCTGTCGTGGGATGACCAGATATATATGAAAGTAGTTTAAAGTGCACTGGTTACAATAAATTACAACGGGTTTGTATAAAATGTACTCAAGTAGCTGGGGTTAATAAAAGTACTCCTACAGAACATAATAAACTGGTTTCCCTTGTGCCACTTTTTTAGGTTTTTTTAGGTTCCCCTTGTGCCACTGAGACTGCTCTGGCACCTCAGAGCATGGCTCCACAGGTCCTCTGGTGGTGTGCTATGATGTTTGGATACTTTGGGTGGTTTGAGTTGTTCATGGATTAGACATGTTTATCCGGCACATCCCATAGGTTCTTGATCAGATTGGGGTCTGGGAAATTTGGAGGCCGGGTCGGCAGTTTTAGGGTCTGTCTGCTGGGTCCTGTGTGTGGTGCAATATTTGTTCTGGTGCCTTTCTCTTGGGTCATTAACTTTTATTATTAATTTTTTTTTAGCTGCATTAGCTTTTCTATAGGATCAGATGAGATGGGCTTGCATTTGCTCCCCATGGGCATGGGTGAGCCTTGGGTGTCCATGATCCTGTCACCAGTTTACTGATATATAATAGATAATTCATGTTAATCTGTTAATGTTATGGCTGATTGATGTATAACTAGATTGTGACATATAACTTGTTCTGTCTCCTTAGAAGACATTTTTTAAAATAAAATAATAATGCAAAATTCATTTACAGTAAGCAACTGTTTCTCTTCCCTTATTTTACCACTGACCACTAAAAATGGGAAGTCCCGTTATTCTGTCATGAGAGAGAAATAAATTAATTTGCTTTTTAAAAGAAGATTTTTAATTGTTTACCTTGTTTGCTGTTTTTGACCTGAACTATTTATTATCATTTTTGTTACTTGTGACAAATAATAATTAATATAAGTGAATGCAATAAAAAAAAGACATCTCATTTTGACATAAGGTTAAAAAAAATGTTTTTTATGCATTTGGAAATCTATGGGAATCAAAGGGCATGTTAAATTAGACCAGAAAGTGCCTAAAATCTGTTTATGTGCCGGACTTTGCAAAATCTAAAAGTCACCATTTCCTTATTAGACAGAGAAGTGTACATGAGAAGGAAGGGGAAGTTCATTCATAAAAAGAGAGGTTTCTTACCAGATACTCTAGCCTTAAGGAGATACACGAAGTCCTGCAATCCAGATCACAGGATTAAGAATTCTCATGGGTGAACTTCACAAATGGTCAAGGTAGTTTAAGAGTGCTAAGCTTCGGAGTGAATGAAGTGGCAACAGCTTTAGTTTTGAAAAAAGGTAGAGGAGAAATGTGTGAGGACAGAAGATGTCAAAATAAGTGGAGAATTAGGCTAGTAACAACGGGATTTCTTTTTTTCATAAGAAGCTTATACACATTCATTGCGCATTTACATTTTTTAGGAAACTATGAAAGGGGTTCACAAATATGTTAAATGTAGTGTTGGTGGTAACATGTAGCACTTACTTGCAAAAACTCTGATAGTTGCTGACATCCATAAGACCTTAAGCTAGAGCTCATTGAGGAAGTATATTTTTTGCTTAATAATGCAGTTTTACAGTGAATGCTTAATTCAGAGGCTTGTCTTTTCCAGTAATGGTAAGATTATTTAACTCTGCACTTTTATGTGATTTTTAAGTGACTATTTTAATTGGATTTTTGATATTTCTAGTTATGTAATTGAATCAAGTAAAAAATAAATAAGTATTACCTGTTCATATGATGTAACGTACTGTAAATAATTGTTAATTTTAAGATTTTTTTTAACGAAAAAACACCCAAATATAAACAAAATAGTCTAACACTAATTCTCAATATATTAAAAGAAAAAATTAATCAGACATAGTACATGAAAAAACTATATATATATATATATATATATATATATATACATACACACACACTATATATAGGGGGGGCTACAACTTTTTTTTTTATTTTTTTATTTTTTTCATGTACTATGTCTGATTCATTCAGTCACTCTCATTCTGAATGGACGTGGGCGTGTTCGCACTTGAGATGAGGACAATACCGCAACACTAATCTTAGTATGAGTAGTATCAGTTTCAGTCATTACCCAGCAGCCAAACGATGAGTAGGTTTCTCTATGTTTAAAACTAAACAACTGACTCTGTAGCCAATGGCATACAAGTGAGCAGGAAGCAGGAACTAAAAGAGAAAGTAGCCGCATAGACATGGTACTTACAAATTTGGTTTGAATAGTAGAAATATGGGATATGTTCAGAGGATACAAGTAAGCTGAGCAATAACCCCCAGGTCTGACCTCCCTGTAGCTCTACCCAAATGCCCTGCAATGAAGTACTTAATAGAACTGCCTCATTAAGCCCTAATATATCTTTATCAGTTAATCGTCAATTAATGTGGCAGAACAGACTAATACTAATTTAGTCTCATTATCTGGTGATCTAAGGGCCTGGTGATTCTGGATGTGCTCAAGCTGGTCTGATTTAGTGAGAGAGCAATTTAATATCTTTCCACTTCATCGTGAATTAAGTATCTTTTGAAGTGGTTGGAAACTGCTGCACTTTAAACAATTAGTCTTCCAATGATAATGGACACTGGTATATGTTTAAGAGTTAAATCATTTGCAAATCATGGATCTTTTTTTTTTTCGTCATCAGAGTAGTGACCATGAAAAGGAAAAAGGCAGTGAGGAACAAATATGCCTTGCCTTCAGGTAACATCTTGACCTCAAAGTGACCTGCTGGAAGGAACTCTGTCAAGGAAGTAGCTGCTGTGTAGGAAACTACTTTCAGCTTTAAAAGACAAAGTTAGCAAAAATCACACTTCATTGCTGATAGCTTTTGCACCCGCTCATGTTGTCTTCTTTCTGTTTCTCATACAAAACCACAACCTCTTGTCTATACATCTCCAAATCCAGCAATTTTGTAAACGTATGTATATTAACGATGTTACAGCATCACCTCCCATTTTATCCAGGGTAGGGACCAGCACTGCCTCCAGTGGCTGGGATTTGGGCATTGACTGGGAATCGAACCCCTCCAAACAAAACACCAGCAGATTACATGGCACCCCAAATTATCACTGACTGTGGCAAGTCCACAAGCATTTCACCCACTTTTCCTCAAGACTCTATGACTCTTGGGTCTTTGTGGCACTGAGCAACGGTCCAGTTCTTTCCAAAGAGAACAGTCCAGACTTCTCTCACCCTAGCCCGGGTAAGATGCTCCTGAAATTGTCTCTGTTTCAGGGGTTTCTTGGTATGGCTGTGTGTGTTGGCTTCTTATAAAGCTCTCCCATGTTCTTGAATCGGCTTTGCTTGAGAATGCTGTTGCATCTACAGTACACCTTTTCCTACCACATATTTCTTCCTATGAGTATGCTTTGATATAGTGACTGCCTTCTGTGGCTTTTTAGCCTTCATGAGCTGTAAATTGTAATCTTTCTCTCACTCAACGTCTATACCACTTTATCCTGTATTGAGCGTCACAGGGGGCTTTTAGCCTATCCCTGGAGACTTAGGGCAGAAGGTGGGGTACACCCTGGACAGGGTAATGAGTCCAGAATATGCAGTATCTCACAAAAGTGAGTACACCCCTCACATTTCAGCAACCACTTTATTATATGTTCTTGAGGGACAATACTATAACAATGAAAATTGGATATAGTGTAGAGTAGTCAATGTGCAGCTTGTATAACAGTGCAGATTTACTGTCCTCTAAGCATAACTCAGCATGCTGACTTTATTGTCTAAATACCAAAGTAAAAAAAGAAATATGCCAAGTATATTAAATCGTAGCATGCCAAAGCATACTTTAGTGTACTTACTCTAGACTAATGACTAGTATACTTAAAGTTTGCTATTTTGGAACAACTAATTTTGTACTACTGTATACTTTTGTATACAGTAGTACAAAATTAGAAAATTTTGTAAATTTTTGTGGAACAACTTTAAGTATACTTAGTATACTTAAAGTATATGGCTGCATGTGTACTAACATACATACCTGACAGTAATTAATGAAATGTAAGTATATATTTAATGTATTATAAGTACTTTACAGCAATTCTTACTGTGTTACAAATACATGATTAATATACTATGAGTATATTCTTCTTGCAGCAGTAGCATGTTGTTATACTTCTGGCCAATTCCAAATAATAAAAAAGTACAATTTGTGGTTAATAAAAATATACTTTATTATAGCATACAGTACACACTGTCTTCTATAATACTGTATTGCAAATGTGTTATCAGTATTTGTTACATTTATTTACAAATGCTGAATGCATTTTCTACACTATAACATGTTTTTAAACACATTACATCAGGTAATATGAGGCAGATTTTATTTGAATTCAACATATTTCAGTTGGGCAAGGTAAAAAAAAAACAGTACTATAGTTTATTTGTGCGTCAAAACGTCAGGTTGTCTTAAAAACACGCAAACTAAAATTTATATACCAAGACAGACATTAGTATTAGAATATACAGGTAGAGTATTAGTTCAAACTTGGTGCTGATTCTAGCTGTTACACAGAGACTCTGAAAACAGGCCGAGAGCTACAGAAACAAAGTACATTAGATTTACCAATAACACATTAGAAAATACATTCTATAGTCTAAACTATGTGCTTCATTTTACACTACCTAACAAAAAACCATGAAATTTACCTTATGCAGGTGAAAAATAAAATACTAACGATATGAACTAACGCATACAATGACGCAGCTTCCAGTCGTGAATTCGAACTAGGAGCGAAATTACTGGGGAGCGAATCAGAAAACAGACAATCCGAATCTCCCCGCCTCCAGTTTCTGATTGGCTGGTGTTGCGCCGATTCTGGTCTCTGGTTGGCTGGAATAGTTGCAGAGTTATAACGCTGCTGCAGTTCGTGCAAGTGTAGCTTGATGATAGTGAGCGCGCAGAAGAGATTGTGTTCAAACACACAAATTATCTTGAACGCGCAAAAGTGATTTTTTTTTTTCGAGTTTGAGAGCGAGCGCGAGAGAGATTTCGCGTGCAAAACGAGTCTAAAAGGGCGCGCGCACGAGAGAGTAGTGCACTAAATATAAGCATAAATAAGTGCATTTAAAGTTAACTGAAAATATACTCAGTCTACCGTGTATTAAATTTTGTATTCTAATGTAGAGTTTTTGTACATTTCTACAATATTTATTTCGAGTATAAAAATAATTTGAAAAAATGAGTTTGAATAAATGTGCTTTGGAAATTAGACCGACCTTTCACTTGAACTATATTTTCCTATAATATATTTTTGAAAAGGGTAATATACTGTAATACAATTATTTTGATGTATGTTTAAAATTTAATTCCAAAATTTTATGTTAGTATACTTTTTATATATTATCTGATGGCACAACTTTTTGTTAGTATATTTGCAATGTACTATCGAAAATTTCATTATATTTGTAATATTTTTTTTCACTGGGGTAACTGGCAAGAAAAATGAGTACACCCTGAGTGAACATATCAAAACTGTCCAAAGTGTCAGTATTTTGTGTGAGCACCATCGTTATCTAGCACAGCTTTAATCCTCCTGGGCATGGAATTCACCAGTGCTGCACATGTTGTTGCTGGGATCCTCTTTCACTACACCATAATGATATTACATAGCTGCTAGATGTTAGACACATGATGCTTTGTCACCTTCCGCTTGAGGATGCCCCACAGGTGCTCAATAGAGTCAGGTCAGAAGACATACTTGGCCACTGATAAACTCATGAACTTGATGAATAGAACATGGTTAAAGATGCAAAGTTTAACCTACTGTAAGTGATAACCCTGTTATCACTTAGGGTGTACTCACTTTTCTTGCCAGCTTTTCTGACAATAATGGCTGTATGTTGAGTTATTTTCTTTTTTTTAAATTAACTTTCTTTATTAGAAGTTATTTCACAGGTAACATAATATTTCAATACAACAGACATAACTTACATTTTGCTTTTTGTTTACCCCATTGTATCCCTCTTCCAATCCCCTGTGTTCACACATCCCACAGCTCTGATTAGACAGACAAACTAATTAACAACGAAAATGTTAAACAAAACAAAACAAAACAAAAATAAAAAATAAAAAAAGGGGGCGGGAGGGGTTGCTCAGTCAGCACAGTCAGGAAGAGAATCAAAATGTTTTAAGAGAGGCCTCCAAGTCCTTTCAAACAAATTTAATGAGCCATTGAGGGAAAACCTAAGCTTCTCAAGTTTAATGGACATAAACATTTCTTTCACCCATCTATTATGAGTTGGAGGTTGAGATTGATTCCACTTGAGGAGTACCAATCGCCTGGCCAAAAAGGTGGCAAAGGCAAGAACAGATTGCAGGATTTTGGAGGTACATGGATGTAGGGCGGTGCCGAACATAGCTAAAAGTGGGTCGGGGGGGATAACCGTGTTGTATGCCTTACTAATAGTTTTAAAAATTTCAGTCCAAAATGTGGCTAGTCTGGGGCAGAACCAAAACATGTGAGAGTGGTTGGCTGGAGACTGTTTGCATCTGTTACACGAGTCAGTCACATTAGGAAAAATCCGTGCCAGCCTCGAATTTGTATAGTGAACTTTATTTACAACTTTACATTGTAGGAGACCATGCCTCACACAGATTGAGGAAGAATGAACCAGTTGTAAGACATGTTGCCAATATTCATCAGACAGCGAGATTCCAAACTCTTGCTCCCAAGAATTTTTGAGAATGAGTGTTGGGCTATCAGTTGATGAATTAATACGGCTATAAATGTTGAAGATTAATCGCTTTTGTTGAGGGTCAAGAGCTAATAATGAATCAACCAAGGTTTCTGGAGGTCGACTAGGGAATTTGGGGTCCTGATTCCGAATGAAGTGTCTTATCTGAAAAAAAAAACTAAATAGGTGGGATTTAGGAAACTTAAATTTTCTCAAAAGTTCCTCAAAAGACATGAAAGAACCTTGGCTATAAAGGTCCTTAATTTTTGTTAGCCCTTTGTCGGACCAAGTGCGAAAAGTCAAGTCAGTGCAAGAGGGTAAGAATAGGAAATTGTTTACAATGGGGGAGAGGTCTGAGGCCCTATGAAGACCCAAGCTTTTCCTAGTTTGCGTCCAGATTCTAAGAGTGTTAGACACCACTGGGTTTGAGGTAAATTTGGAGAAGGCCAACGGGAGTTGGGCGCAAACCAGGGAAGAAAGAGAAAACTTAGAGGATGCAAGTTCCATGTCCACCCATACTGGCGCCCCTCTGTTGTATTGTTGACCCAGTATAGAAGATTTTGAGCGTTACAAGACCAGTAATAGTGTAAAAAATTAGGCAGTGCCAAGCCACCGCAATCTTTTGGGAGCTGTAGTACTAATTTTCTAATGCATGGATTTTTATTACTCCAAAGGAAAGAACTTAATAATTGATCGAGCGACTTAAAGAAGGACTTTTTTATAAGGACAGGGATATGTGAAAACAGATATAGGAACTTGGGTAAGACTACCATTTTGACCAAATTAACACGACCCACCAGAGACAGTGGAAGACCAGACCATCTTTCAAAGTCTAGTTTACACCTCTCTAAAAGAGGGGTAAAGTTTTTGGAGAAAAGAAGATTAATTGGGTTTGTAATAATCACTCCCAAGTATCTAAATCTATCCGCAGCATATTTGAAAGGGAAAAAAGATGGAGGGATGTCTTTGGCCAATGAGTTGATAGGAAGGACTTCACTCTTATGGAGATTAAGTTTATAGCCTGAGTATGACCCAAATTTCTCCAGGATACTTAGAACTACAGGAAGAGAGGCTGCTGGATTGGACATATACAAAAGGAGGTCGTCAGCATACATTGATAATTTATGAACTCTCCCAGCTCTGACAATACCTTCAAATCTCTCCTCTTGTCGCAGCCAGATGGCTAGGGGTTCGATAGCTAAGGCAAATAAGAGGGGGGAAAGGGGGCAGCCCTGTCTAGTTCCACGGTAAAGGGGGAATGTGGCAGACTGTAGTCCATTCGTGTGAACTGAAGCAACTGGACCGGTGTAAAGCAGCTTAATCCAGGATACAAATTCTGGACTAAAACCAAACTTCCGCAAGACAAAAAAGAGAAAGCTCCACTCAACCCTGTCAAAGGCCTTCTCCGCGTCCAGACAAACCACCACCTCCGGAATGCGCGAGCTGGGAGTACTAATGATATTCAGAAGCCACATTGTATTATGAAATGAGTGCCTTCCAAGCATGAAGCCTGTTTGATCAGTTGATATCACACCGGGAAGAACCCGTTGTAGGCGCTGGGCTAGAATCTTGGATAAAATCTTTAGGTCCACATTTAAGAGGGAAATGGGTCTAAAGCTGCTACATGCTAGAGAGTCTTTATCACTCTTAAGCAGGAGAGAAATAGAGGCCTCCAGCAAGGTGGGAGGCAAATGCCCCTTCATGAAAGACTCATTAAACACACTCTGAAGAACAGGTGCGATGATGACAGTAAGTAGCTTAAAAAACTCAACCGTGAACCCATCGGGGCCTGGAGTTTTACCATTTTGAAGTGACATAACTGCCTCCTGTACCTCCTCAGTAGAAATTGGATCGCCCA
This sequence comes from Clarias fuscus, assembly GCA_030347435.1. Taxonomy (NCBI): domain Eukaryota; kingdom Metazoa; phylum Chordata; class Actinopteri; order Siluriformes; family Clariidae; genus Clarias; species Clarias fuscus. The sequence goes on from CM059226.1 coordinate 11,834,583, forward strand.
ACTTTCCAGACAAATCTTCATTTATTTTGGGGAAAACAATCGTGTTTAGGGGGTTATCTCCAGCCCAGACATATACAGGACACGCTGAGGAATAGAGTTTAGAGTAGAAGGTACTAAATATCTTATTTATTTCAATAGGATCGGTGGTGGCCTCTCCAGACGCAGAATTAATCTTGGGAATCATTCTGGACAATGCAGCAGCTCAGACTCCGCCCTTTCTGCCCTCCTCAAAGTTGAGACATACGATATAATTTGCCCTCGCATAAAAGCTTCAAATGTTTCCCATAGGGTATGTCTGGATATTTCTGGAGCATCATTAGTATAAAAAAACAATAAGGATTGTATATGAAGGAAATCTTTGAAAGAAGTTTGTGCTAACAAAGAGGTGTTAAGCCTCCACTGTCTGGGGGAAAGGACATGATTAGGAAAGCCAATGTCTACCGATACTGGGGCATGATCTGAGATTACAATGCTATGATATTCACACCGATGGACTTCTGATAAGAAATGATTATCTAAAAGAAAAAAATCTATCCGCGATTATGAATGATGGACGTGCGAAAAAAGGAAAAGGCACTGCCTGAGAGGGACCTGGCCCTCCACGGGTCAAATAAACCTAACCTGGTCTTGTATGCATCAAGAACTTTAGCTGATTTGGATAACACCTGGGAGGTAGCAGAAGACCTATCCAGGGAGGGGTTTTGAACTAGGTTAAAGTCGCTGCCAACTATTAAGTAATGGTCGTCAACCCTGGGAAGAGAGGAGAAAAAGCTTGTGAAGAATTTATCATCATCCCATGCAGGTGCGTAAACACATGCCATAATGACAGGTTTGCCACATAATCTGCCCGAAATAATTACAAATCGACCATTACGGTCTTCAATAGAATTGGAACTCAAATGGAACATTCTTGTGTATAAGAATGGCTGCGCCTCTCGCCCTTATTGGGAACTTTTATTGGGAGTGAAATACATGACCAATCCATGGTCGCCTTATACGGTTAACGTCTGTGGAGCAGAGATGAGTCTCTTGTAAAAAGAGGATATCACCCCTAATCTGTTTTAAATGTGTCATTACCTTATTACGTTTAGTGGGATGGTTGACACCCTTCAGATTCCAGGAAATGAAACGAACACTCTTACTCCGGGTCATCATTTAGTAAAGAAACAAGGAGTAGCACCTCTTCCAAGACTGACGCTGTTTCCGAGAAAACAAAAAGGGGGAAAAAACAAAACAAAAACACACACACACACACACACACACACACACACACACACACACACACACACACACTAGAAGAAGAAGAAGAAGAAGAAGAAGAAATAAAAAGGGGGGCATATATATGAACACATCCCCCCCCCCAACAGAATCCTACCAAGGTAAAGTTTTCTGCTTCCATAGCCTTCTCTTGTTCTAGAGGTCATTCCGGTGCGCAACATATAAGAATTTACACCGCTTCCATAAGGAGCAACATGAAATTACAGTGTGTCAACTTCAACCTTAATCATTAACTAAGATAACCAGGGAATCAGTTCGTCACCCTATTTGACTCCTCTAAGGAAACTAAGCATCACAGTTGGAAATCAATTAAAAAGTAAAAAAAAAAAAAAAAAATACACAAGAAGTCAACCAAGATGACCAAAAAGGCAACATTAAATCCAGGATAACTTAAAGTACGTCCGAATCATCGTGCTCTAACCTGTTCTTTATCCTTCACTCGCTCATTATAAAAAGCACGCACATCCTCTGGAGTCTCAAAAGTGAGTGTTTCACCTTCGAACGAAGCTTGCAGACGGGCAGGGAAAAGAAGCCTAAACCACTCCTTTCTGATAGAGGGCTTGCTTAACTTCGTTGAATGCAGCTCGTTTCTTTGCAGTAGCGGCGCTGACATCCAGGTATACCCGTATTGTTGTTTCCCCGCATTTCAGCTCATTTTGCGTAGCCCAACGCAACACCTTCTCCCTCTCCCGAAAATGGTGAAAACTCCTCCTGAATTAAAGTCAACATGTCGCTTCGGAGCGAGGCTCGCTGTTTCTCCAGTTCAACAACCAGCTGACTCGGTGACAAGACGTCTGGCACGTCCCTTGTGGGTACAGGTGAGCTGCTTGCAACCTGGTTTTCAGCCGCCATCTTGGCAAGTTTACTGGCTACAGTAGCAGCTTCGCCACGAGTAACCGGAGGGCTCGGCGCTTTACCTGTCTTGGGCTTAACACTACTCATTTCCGAACCGGGATAAAGATAGCACCGTAATTCGTAACTTTCTTAAAATAATTGCGGTGTTTACAGGGATAAATTACAAGTTTAACTGGGAGATCTCTCCAACATGGCTTTCTCCTACATCGCCAACACCGGAAGTCCATGTTGAGTTATTTTCAGATATTTTCAGAACAGTATAGTAAATCTATACCGTTCTACAAGCTGCACATTGACCATTTCTATAGGATTGTCCTTTGAAGCTGTACTAATATGTTTGTTGAAATTAGAGGGGTGTTCTCACGTTGGTGAGCGGGGGTATACAGTAAGTACCTAATTACTAGGTTAACCACTAACTAGGTTAGTGAAAAAACAATCACAAAAGAAACAAACAACAAAAAAATACTGAATAGATCTATAGTCTACACACTGTAGTGGTGTGTGTGTGTGTGAGTGAGAGAGAGAGAGAGAGAGAGAGAGAGAGAGAGAGAGAGAGAGAGAGAGAAAGAGAGCACAGAAGCTCCCCCTTGAAGCTGAGTGTGTAAGCAATGCACATGAGTGTTTCGGTTAATTATTTTTAGCAGAATGAATGGTTAAAAAAAGGAAAATCACACATGCAGGTGATGATGCTAAACTTTATGTTCTTTGGAAACCATTGTCTGTGAACTTCACAAGCAGTATCACAATGTAACATTGAAAAAAAAGACTATATTGAATATTGTTATTCTTGAAGTATGTTAAACATTACAATATGCATATATGAACCACGCATATACAGTATGAATCACACATCACTGTAGACGGGCCAATCACCATGATGTGGGTGGGCTGTTGGGAACTTTCTTGCTGAGTTTCTGTTAACTAACTGCATATGTCGTCTTCTCTACCAATTTGCACATCAAAGACAAAAGTACATTGTGTTTTCCCCTATATTCTTTCCTACTGTGTGCAAAAAATAAGGGTTCTTTTGAAAATTCCTTAAATGATGGAACCTACCCATAATTAGTAAAAAAAAAAAAAAAACTCAGTGGGATTAGACAGTGCGAAAGAAATGGATAGGGAATCGAAAGCAGATAAAAACCAAATAAAAGATTCTAGATTAAAGAGAGAGGAAAGACAAAATCCCCACATCCTGTTTTGGCGGTTTATCGCTCTCTCTTCTTTCTCTCAACCTATTTTATTTTACTCTCACAGGCGTATATGGTGTATCACAGGTACACAGAAAGAGCTTACACAAACGTTATATTGGTGACAAAGAAGTGGGAGTGGAGGTGTGAGGAGAAAATGATAAGTACATAATGAGAAACGTTCTCTAGTTTAGAAAGAAAACATTACCTGGGTTGTTATAATTCTTCATTGAAGTCTTTTTTTCTTTTTAAATGTACATTCACGTTCAGTGATTACCTATATATATATAAATATATACATATATACTCACATGCACATATAGATTAGATTATTAGATTAGATTCAACTGTTACATGTACACAGCCAATGAAATGCAGTTAGCATCTAACCAGAAGTGCATAAGTGGCCTATTTACAATATAAATGTGTTATATTATATATGTTATACATGTATTCAGCACATACACTATATTGCCAAAAGTATTGCCTCGTCTGCCTTCACATGCATATGAACTTGAGTAACATCCAGTTCTTAATCCATATGGGTTTAATATGATGTTGGCCCACCCTTTGTAGGTATAACAGCTTCAACTATTCAGGGAAGTCTTTCCACAAGGTTTAAGAGTTTGTTTATGGGAATTTTTGACCATTCTTCCAGAAGCGCATTTGTGAGGTCAGAGACTAATGTTGGATGAGAAGGCCTGGCTTGTAGCGTCTGCTCTAATTCATCCTAAAGGTGTTGAAGTCAGGTTTCATGTCAGGATTCTGTGCAAGCCAGTCAAGTTCTTCCATACCACACTCGCTTATCCATGTCTTTATGGACTTTGTGTACTGGTGCGAAGTCAAGAAGGGGAACAGGAAGGGGGCATCCCCAAACTGTTCCCACAAAGTTGGGGGCATGAAATTGTCCAAAATGTCTTGGTATGCTGAAGCATAATTGTATGCTGGAACTAAGGGAATACCTGTGGGATATCTACTCCTTTACTTATGAAATAATGTAGGTGGTGATTATTAGGTTAAAAAACAGACAAAGGAGCTACAAAAATGGGTTACACAGACCCAGCTTCAACCACTGTAATCATAAGCTTTTATTTCTGAATTACATATTGTGTTTGCCAAAATGTCTTGAAAACTGATTAGTTGTCATAGGAGTTGATCACCCATACATTCAACAGTCATGCATTTTAGTGTATACCTAACAACATACAGTACAACAATGACACCATCTCAGAGTCACTCAAAGAAATAAAACAAAAGCCTGTTAGAAAGATTTCCTGTGGTTGATTTAACATATGAGGGAACACATAACACATAGCAAAAAAAAAAAAAAAAACCCTGCTATTTTACCGCCCCGCCACCCCCCCCCCCCCCCCATCACACACACACACACACACACACACACACACACACACACACAAACACACACACACACACACACACACACTTCTAAAGTACGCAATGTGCTTTGCACAGAGATATACAGCATTAACTGCTACAGTGGTTTGTGAGTTTCTTAGTGTAGTAGTGTCATTTCTAAGAATCTAGCTCACCCATATAGCTCCACTGGTTGTGTTTTTCTTAAAATAGCACCACAGTTCTATGGTAAACCCCCATGAATGTGTCCTAAATAGGATATAAAGTATATCTAGATGAGTGTTTGAGATGTACAGATAATGTTAGATGGAATAGTGCCAAATGCTGAGAAAAACTATACGTTTCACTAAATATAGCAACACACAAAAGTCTATATGAACATGTGGTTTTGAGATAATGTTAGATGAAATGGTTAGAACAGAGGAAAAGACTCAGGTGCAGTAAATATATTTGAAAATCATATGTGTTGCACACATGAGTCAGTTGCAATTCACATCCACCATGCAAGTGCTTATGTGAAGCAGTCAAAACTTCTTTGGAAACTGCTTTACATACCTCATCATTCCTTTTTATATTGTGAACATTTTTGACACCTATATTTCCTTTCCCATCCTTTCTGACACCCATTGGTTCCTACTGTATGTTTAAGAAGCATATAAACTTGGGTACTCTTTGGGGTGACAGCTCCACCTGTGGTTATGTGTTAGATATTTCAAAATGATGGCTGTTAACCATTTCGTCCCTGCACAAGATGAATAGTTGAAGTGATGTGAAAGTGATCGTAAATAATATCAAATGAACTGAAAATGAGCTCAGTTGCATACTACTCTTGGCCCATGTAGCTCTTTATTTTATTTATTAAAAAATGTAACATAAGAAAACTAGCATTTAATCTTTTAAATGATAGGATCTTTATTGACAAAGGCCACATTTTGTATTTAACATGTAACACAGATAAAATAGAAGGGCTTAACATTAGAATTAGAAATAGTATGGGAGTAGGAAACACATATAACGTTAAATAGCATCTCAGACTACAAAGCTGTTTAGTCCCAATCCCTTAATTTCTCTTCACAATGTGCATGTGGAAATATAACCATTAGTCCTACTGTTTTTAATTTTATTTATTTATTTATTTATTTTGATAAAGATTTGATTTCACTAACACTTTAAGTGATCTCCCATCACACTCATTCAGAAAGTTTTTCCATCACATTTCGTCCTCAAAGATGATGGTTCAACTCTATCCAGTTAGGGTTACATACATTTTCAATAACAGATTCCAGCTGAACCATATTAATATCTGCAGTAATTTTCCAATGGAAGGCTCTTAACTATTTGCTTAGATAAATCCAGGTGGTGACTTTTTTGGTCAGGCAATATAAATCTAATATAACCCAATGTAGCACATTTATTTATTAAGTAGATTTTTTAAATATAATTGCATATGCCTGAGGCATATAAATATATTTACAAGAACCCCTTATTCAGAGCAATTTACATTTTTTTTATACATCTGTATAGTTGAGGGTTAAGGGCCTTGCCCAAGGGCCCAACAGTGGCAACTTGCTGGGTGTGTGGTTTAAACCTGGGACATTGTGAACCATAGGCCAATAACCACTCAGCTACCAATGTCCAGTATATGACAGTATACGACTAGTCAAACTTCGATTTTGTGACCACTGGTGTTTTGTGTCTTTTTGTTTATATAAAATAAAATACAACAACACATAAATCAAAATGGACATGCCTTCAAATATGTAAAAATTATCACAAAAGATGAATTTTTTTAAAAATTAAAACTTTTTAAAAGTTAAATGTTATTTATAATGGACTGTGACAGGGAACGTGCTATCACGATAGTGATATTTATCTAAAATATTATGGAATAAAATCACTGTCAAAAATAATTCTGCGTAAAAAAAAGATTTGTGTGTGACTCTGTGTTTTGTCTGAGTTGGATTCCAAACTCTACAGTCACGACAGCTTACAGATACGATATTTTGTGTGTTAATTGCAGTACAAATCTGAAATACACGACTTTCACGTTTATAGACAAAAAACTCGTTTTTACAACTCCTCTGTTACACGAACGAATTGTGAAATTACACCCATGAATGTAGTGTGTCAAACCACTGTCAAAAATACGTCATCAAGGCCACATGCACAGGCATTACTATCCGAGGGAAGAGGAATCAATTCGGCCACTGTAATAAACACTCGATAAACAAAATATCGTATATGTAAGCTGTCGTGACTGTAGAGTTTGGAATCCAACTCACACAGAGTCACACACAAATTTTTTTTTAAGCACAATTATTTTTGACAGTCATTTTATTTAATAAAATATGAGCATAAATTGTGATATAGGAGAAAGTTGTTCAAATATCGAGCCCATGTGGTAGGTGTTTTGCCTGCCATGCATATGGCCCAATTTAAAGTCCTATCTAGTGCCCAAACCCCAGCCACACGGTCCCATGCCCAAAATGAGAGGATTGCATCAGGAAGGGCATCCGGCGTGAAACTTGTGCCAAGCTTCTACTGTATGTACAGTGGAGACCCCTATTCAGGAGCGGCCAAAACAACATAAATAGTTATGAAAAACACTTTCAAATCCACATTTACAATATATTTTATCCATAAACATACTCACTCACTCATCATCTATACCACTTAATCCTGTATTCAGGGTCACGGGGGGCCTGGAGTCTATCCCAGGAGACTTAGGGCACATGGCAGGGTACACCCTGGCAGTGCAAGGCGACAGTGCTAACCACTACACCACCATGCCGCCCCATAAACATATTGTATGTGTAAATGTATTATTAATGAAACACAAAAAAATCAACTCTGAATTTCTCAACTCTTGTGATACGACACATTTTGACAACAATTTTCTGCAATTCTACAGATTCTCCGAAACAGAGAATGCCAGATAATTTTGCACTGAAAAAAGTGATCTTAGCGAGTGAAAGTATCTTTAACCTTGTTAAATATCTACTATTTTGTAATAGAAGATTAGGAAAAAATAATCATTAAGCTAATTTTAAAACAAATTGTACAAATTTTTAAACATAAATTTACACTTTTAACATATTTTCACTCAACTCTCCAGCTCTTTGCCATTTTGGCTCAGTTAGCTCTCCGTGTGGCTGATTGAGAGAAGAGCGAGTGGGTGAGAGCGAGTTTTGGATGACAAATGTGAAATTATAGAGGCATTTTTGTAGCAGGCTGTTCTGTTCTTGTGTTCCTGCTTTACAAAAGTGACATTTGAACCACATGCAGGACTGAAATGGATTGTACTTTGTTTAAAATATATATATAAGACACTTATATAAATCTGTACAAACGTTTATAAAGGAATATTCCATTAGGAGCCACATTTCTTCAGGCCTGTCAAGTTTACATTTGACTCAGTTGGATCTGCAGTGTGTACAGTATGTGCTAACAACAACAACAACAACAACAACAACAAAAAACATAAGGGGGTTAATATTATCTGACCATCATTTTATGAAGCGTAAGGCACAACATATTCCACAGCATCGTCTCATTTGCCTCAGAAGCACCGAGCTAATGAAGCTCTTTGCTAATGCTAGCAAACTCCACCAAATCCAGGAAGAATTACATATTTGTTTTCCGTCTGAAGTAATAATTTTTATGATAACATATCAAACGTAAACAAATTAAAATCCTTATTACCTTCTTTATCAATTTTAAAATGCTTGTTTCTTATTTAAATAAGTTGTAGCTACCAAGTCTGCCACAACACTACTGCATATGAGAATAATCAGCAGAACAGAAGCTAATGTTTGCTAGGTTGCTCACATCTGGTAATCCTGTACAGCAGGTAATCAGCTAATCCTCCATTAATCTTTCTGTAATTTTCTTTGCTCCAAAATTACAAAATTACACCTTATACATAATTATAAATTAAAATACATAACAGCCTAATATTAGTTAACAATACTTCTTTCCTACACTGTTGTGAATGAAGTCATGGTCAAAAAGGTCTATAGCTTTGATGTGTGACAAGGCTTGGTCGATAAGACATCAGAATTGACAAATGCATCCTTCAGACATTTTGAATAAAGCTTTATAAAGGTTGATGAGGATTTTAAAAAGGGCTTAATCTAAAGAGAATCATCTACAAAGGAATAACCCAAACATGTCCAGTATATGATCCTCTCACACCTCTAATAAAACACTTTCATTAACTTACTCAATGTACTGTAAGTTATAATGGGGAATCTTATTTTATGCTTTATTTTAGAACAAATTATTTTATATCTAACAAACCTCATTTGATGCTTTGACATGCTTGCCATGTTACTGTCACATTACCAACGCCACAAAATTCCTTTCTTTACCAAAACTGTCTGTACAGCAGCCTATAATTTTCAGGCCTGCTGCAGTTTCTATATGCTTTCTATACACGAGGACTACAGCTGTCACAAGATACTGTAAAAGGAAGCTAGTAATGTGAACTTACTATTGGTGGTATGAGAAGCCCCTCCCATAATACCACACACACTCACACTTTAAAAGTTCACCGGGTTCATCACCTCTCATCAGTTAAGAGTTTGATCTTCTAATAAATTATAGTCATGCTTGTTTAACCTATTAGGGAGGGTCAGAATGTGAGAAATGGGAGGAATTATGACATTATATAACACAAATGCAAACTAATCAGTGTGAAATCTCTCTCTCTCTCACTCTCTCTCTCACACACACACACACACACACACACACACACACACACACACACACACACACACACACACACACATGAAACTTCCTTTCACTTCCTATTGCTTCTCTTATCCTCTTCTTGTATGATAAAAATGCAGAGGAATTGTGTGTGTGTGTGTGTGTGTGTGTGTGTGTGTGTGTGTGTGTGTGTGTGTGTGTGTGTGTGTGTGTGTGTGTGTGTGTGTCCAGCAGCAGCTGTTGGCTGTGTGTTTTTAGGGGTTAGCCATTAGTGCCACCACGTGCCGTGCTGGTGTCTGAATCGTTGCCTCTCTTGTCAATGAATGCACCTCTCTGTGTATCAGCGAAGGAAAGAGGGATAGAGAGGGTGAGGAGGAGGAATATCTGTTTAGTGCACAAAATAAGCACTGCAAGACAGTCTGACACACTAAGAATTCGCTTTTCCCCCAAATAACTCCTTCTCACTTCTTCCAGCCTTCTTTCTGGTTGCTTGAGACTTAAAGACAGAGACGGGTGACAATCTAATTACGGCCTTCATAAGTACAGGCCTTCCTTCATTGCTTTGGATAGCAGTGGTCTGTAATGTTCCTGAGACTCTCCTTTAAATGCTCATTTACATTTACAGGGAGGTTTGGGTTCAAAATGACTTGAAAAAATGAGGGTACATTTAGACATATAAAGTTTTATACATAGTCGTTTTTTTTTCTCTCACAGCGTTTCCGTTAGTCTGCCTTAGTTAGAAATGTATTCAAATCTTTGAAAGTACATTGCAAATATACTTACAAAAAAGTGTATCATCAGTTAATATAATGCTGATACCAATTTTTTAAATTAAACTTTAATCATACTTCAGAATAAGTGTCTTTAGATCACATCGGCTCGGTCTGGTAGAGATTGTATAAATTCTCTAGGAGGAGTATATCAGAATCCATCGGGTGCGTTTTTGGGAACGACCCAAAATAACCGGCCTTCTGTTGAGTTGAGCCCAGGACATGCAGTGTCCTAAATGTGTACCGAGTTTCGTGTGCCTACGTGAAAGTGTGTATGAGCTATGCAGAAAAAAACTCGTGTGGGGGACCCTGGGCCACGAGACTCTCAGGCATCCTGATGGCAGCAGATTCCAACCTGTCTGCCAAGTTTCATGAGTTTTGAGCAAGTTAAGACCCCCGAAAAGTCCAAAGGGTTGGGGGAAAAAAAAAATCCTGAGGAAAACAAGAGGGTCCTGCGCAGCTTATAGTGCTTTAGTGCTTGGGCCCTAATAAGTGTGCTTTTTTAAAATAATATTTTCTCTAAGATATTTTTGGAAAGTGTACTATAATACAATTATTTAAATATGTTTAAAGTTTAATTTAAAAATGTTGCTTTAAATATTTGCAATGTACTTTTTAAGATTCGAAAATATTTGTAATACACTAAAGTGTTTTTTTTTTTCACTAGGACAGGCATTTCTTAGCTAAAAACAATGCTAACACTACTAAAGGGTTGTTTTAGCAGTTGAAAAGACAGTGGTGGTACAGTAATCCCTTAAATGTTTTTTGTTAAAAGCAGGTGTCTCTGATCAGCCTAACTGAGAGAGGAACTTTGTTTACATGGAATAAAAAAAAATCTGATTGAAATTAGTCCGAATTGAGATTCCAACCTAACTGTTTACATGAACACTGATCCAATACACTGTGGTTGTGCAAAGTGGCTCTAGCCTCTGTGACGCATTTACAAATTTAAAGTATATTTCTTCTACTTCGAAGTTAGAATAGGCTCCCCTTCTTTTTCCGATAAACGCAGCCTTCTGTGATATGATTGTTTACAAGAATTCAGAACCAGCTATGATTGGTTAGATGAGTTACTACAGTCTGTATGAGATGGCGAGATCATCCTCAGACAGAGACCCAGGATGAAAGTAAACACAGGTGGGCGAGAGCTGTTCTCACAGAGTTTTCCAATCAGAAATGGAAGCAAAATTTCCTTTCCAGAAACTCACCAAGTCACCTTAATGTTACCCCCATGTTTGGCAAACATGCACAGAAATAATATTTATTCTGACAAGCGTACAAGGCTAATATTTAACAGTTGAACAGATTATCAAAGGTTTACACCACCTCACACATTCCAGTGAAAAAATTATTCTGATTGGGCTAGATTGGGTCAGACGGTTCCGATTGAGTTGTTTACATGATGCATTTTGAGCTATTATTTCAAATATTAATGGGCTATTAGGGTCCATGTAAATGCACGTAGTGAGGAACACTTAAGATCATGTTACATGATCCTGATCCAGCTGCAAAGAAGCAGAAATGTCTTACCTTTTAGAAAATGCCTTGTAGGGCAACATATGTTGCATTCTTTCATTGTCATTGCTGTATGTTTTTTTTTTTTTGTTAGCCTGGATAAATGACAGATTTCCTTCAGAGTCAGGTACATGAGAATACAGTGGTACCTAGTGTACAAACGCCCCACCTCTTAAATTTTCACTATAAGAACTGAAATTCCAGGAATCAATCTAAACTTGTTTACATCAGTGGAAAGCCAAGCCAAGCAAGTTTACATATTTTTTTGTGCATTGCACAGGAAACAGAATTGAACTCAGAATTGAGTTGGAATCTTCATTCGGTTCTTCTCAATGAGTCTCAATAGATTCAAAAGGACGAACAACTCTGACTAGAAGACTCATGAGAAGAACCTTTCAATTCTGTTTCCTGTATAATGCACTGCATAGCGTTTATGAGAGTCATATGACAAAAGAACAAACGATTCGGACCAAAAAATACAGTATGAGAGGTGAGCTGCTCATTTTGTTTATTATAATACGTCCTTAGCTACATCAAAATATTTTCATTACTGGAACTATGGCCAAATTTTGTGTATGTAGACGTGTTGGGAGTCTGTTTATTGTAAATGTAACATTATATTTTATTTCTGATCAAAAGAACAAAATGAACTAAATGACTCAAAAAATATTCGTTCATTTTGTTGAACGGGATTCAAAGAACCGAATCACTAAAATGATCCAAATTTCCCATCACTAGAAGACATACGTCACATACATGAGAATGTTATGAAGGAGCGCTACAAGAATAAAACAGAGCCACTTTCAGTTTCATTTTTAAACAGCTAGTGGAAATGGTAATCATAAATTAATGGTAATCATTGTCTGTTTATTTCATATTTTTCTTCATTTACATGTCTTTTCTAAATGTTTTAATATTTTTATATGCAAACATATTGTTATAATATTGGAAATGGGTAATATTGGTAATTTTTTGGTGGCTGGAATAGATTATCTTCATTTACATTATTTCCTCTGGGAAAATGCATTTCACAATAGGAAATGTTTACATATGAAAACAAATACAAAAGAACATCCATAACGAATTAAATTCATATGCAGAGGTACCACTGTCCTGATGTAACTCGACAAACTAAACTGCAGTATGAAGCTGTCCTCTAACACCCACTATCACATTTTAACTTCCGTTGGGTTTCTTGGAAACCAAAACTATTACTTGCCAGGTGAGCTAATAAAGCAGTTATGACTTGTCCACCAGTTCTTTGCTTTCTATATGATCTAAATCTTCTCCGGATTTAGTCGATATATTTGAAGAACATTCTGATACTGGAGAGGAAATGAGTTCCTAAGGACAATAGATATTTGAGACAGAAAAGAAAGTCAGATATTTTATCACTTGGATATTTTATTAAGATCAAATGCTTCATTCTTCATTGTTCATTGTGCTCAGCAGGAAATCAAACAGCTGACAGCAAAGAGCTTTTCTACTAGTCTGATGTCAACTCCTCCCCTCTCCACCCCTCTCTCTTTTTCTCTCTCACACTGTTTTCAAAAAGCTTGAGAGTTTCCGGCACATTTTGTAGTATACTACACTACTACGTTGCTATATTTCTGCGGTGTGTCACAGCAGGAAGCTGTCTATGAAAGATATATACACAGCTGTTGGCGCAAAGACCTCTCTCTCTCTCTCTCTCTCTCTCTCTCTCTCTCACTCACTCACTCACTCACACACACAGTTTACTGCACCAAACTCATCGCTGAATTATCATTCGATTAATGATTCTCTTTAACAACCATAACCACTCCCCATCTGATAGCATTAACAGCATCAGCTCTGTCTGGTTTAACCACACTTTTTCTAATCTAGGTAAACAATTACAAAAAAAAGCAAACCCAAAGGAAGCCGGTGAGGATCAAAGAGAGTCCATGCACTCCCCAGGTTACGGCAGATAAGGTGTTGATTCAGCATGCATACATGACCATGCATCACTTAGCTTTAATGTTTTTCTGGAAAAATTATTAGAGCTTCTCTGGATTTAAAACCTGTGTCCTGATTGAGAGATACAGTCCTTTTTTTCTACTTTGTTAAAAAGAGTGAATAGCTTATTGTATAAAGGTATTTAACAGTTCTGGTACTTAAAATAGGGCTTTGCTACTGTAGATTTTTTTTTAATGTACATGATATATTTGTCTTAGAGTACTAATAGATACTGTTTTTCTTTTTTTTTAGGTGTTGTTTTTTTTACCCAATCAACATAACACGTCATAATATATATACTGTATTTATATATATATATATATATATTTAGTGCAGATTAAATTTCTGGCAAATATCTAAGTTCTGCAAACTTCTACTAAACATTTTGATTTCATTTATGGTGCAGGTTAAACTTCAGGCAGGAAACTAAGTGCTGCAAAAGTTTCAACAAATTCTGCCCAGCAAGTTTGGTGTCATGCTGTGCCAAAACAAAAAATAAATAATTAATTAATTTAAAAGACATTCAAACTAGTATTCTTTGCATGCACACCTGTCATAGTAAGTACTCTATGCATTTTGCATGCACCATCTTGCATTGTCTATTGTTTTATCCTTCCTACTGTCTTGCCTGTTGCAGGATGAGAATTAAGCGGTCTAGCTCGACGCCTGATGCTCATTCACACACTACAGCCAATTCGGAACGCAGATTAGCCTAATCTACATGTTTTTGGATTGTGGGAGGAAACTGGAGTACCCGGAGGAAACCCACCACAGAAAGAACATGTAAACTCCAAGCACACAGCCCTCAGGCGGTATCAATCCCAGACCCTTGAGGTGCAAGATGACAGTGCTAACCACTAAGTTGTTGCATCTTATAACCCACATCACCCATACTCAATTATAGATACAAAATATAGCTATTGTATGAGTGGGCCCCTAAAGATTGATGGTGTTGTTGGGCATTAATAATAATAATAATAATAATAATAATAATAATAATAATAATAATAATAATAATAATAATAATAATAATACATCAAGGATTCAAGGATTCTTTATTGTCATACCAGCACACTTACATGTTATGGTACGAAATTAGTAGCCAACCTCCCTGGATGTGGCTGCAGGAGGAAAATTGATGACAAATCAAAGAGACGGATAATCCGAATGGTAACAAAAGAGCCCAGAAAGACTTCTAAAGAGATCCAAGGTGAACTTCATGCTCAAGGAACATCAGTGTCAGATCGCACCATCCGTCGTTGTTTGAGCCAAAGTGGACTACATGGTAGACGACCAAGGAGGAAACCATTGTTGAAAACAAATCATAAAAAAGCCAGACTGGAATATGCCAAACTACATGTTGACAAGCCACAAAGCTTCTGGGAGAATGTCCTATGGACAGATGAGACAAAAATGGAACTTTTTGCCAAGGCACATCAGCTCTATGTTCACAGACGGAAAAATGAAGCATATCAAGAAAAGAACACTGTCGCTACTGTGAAACATGGAGGAGGCTCTGTTATGTTCTGGGGCTGCTTTGCTGCATCTGGCACAGGGTGTCTTGAATCTGTGCAGGGTACAATGAAATCTCAAGACTATCAAGGGATTCTAGAGAGAAATGTGCTGGCCAGTGTCAGAAAGCTGGGTCTCAGTCACAGGTCATGGGTCTTGCAACAGGACAATGACCCAAAACACACAGCTAAAAACACCCAAGAATGGCTAAGAGGAAAACATTGGACTATTCTAAAGTGGCCTTCTATGAGCCCTGACCTCAATCCTATTGAGCATCTTTGGAAGGAGCTGAAACATGCTGTCTGGAAAAGACAGCACCCTTCAAACCGGAAACAACTGGAGCAGCTTGCTCATGAGGAGTGGGCCAAAATACCTGCAGAGAGGTGCAGAAGTCTCATTGACAGTTACAGGAATCGTTTGATTGCAGTGATTGCCTCAAAAGGTTGTGCAACAAACTATTAAGTTAGGGGTACCATGATTTTTGTCCAGGCCTGTTCCATGAGTTCATTTTTTTAAATAATTCCGTTGAAGCATGGTTGAAAAGCAATGTCTGACTTTCATTGGTTAACATTCATAGAATTCTTATTTATTATTACTTTTGTCAGATTAAAGTTATTTCTGTGACCATTGTGAGTTTTTCTTTCATTGGCCGAAGGGTACCAACAATTTTGTCCACGTGTGTACATTAATATAAATAACAGCAGTTAGAGATATATTATGCAAAAATTAAAACATAAACTGTACATAGTGTATTGCACATTTTCAAAACTATATTGCACATTTTGTACATTGCACATACATTTTTGTATGAATTATTCTATTCATATAGAATAATCACAAAATAAATCATCTCATTTAGTGTGATTTCTATTTGTCTTTATTACATGATGTTACATGGTAAAACATAATGCATTTTTCTTTTTCTTTTTTTGTCTTTCATTTTCCTGTCTGTCCAGATGGGATAGTCAGAGTAATTGCATTCACTGTTACTTCTGTACACCCTCATGGGGCAATGGAACAGTTTGCACTTTGGGAAAGTAGCAACAACAAAGTCAATATTACAATCATGGAGATAAATTCCATGGATAAACCCAATTTCCAAGAAAACTTCTGTGATCAGTGTGATCACTCTAACACGTGGTCCTCACTCAGGCACACACACATACACTCACAGAGAGAGAGAGACAGAGAGGAGTTGCACATTCCAAGTATTCCACACAAGGCTTTCCAAGGAACATGAATGCTTCTACTGAAAGCGGTTTAGGAAAAGCACATACCTCTGCACACGCACATGCACACTCACACATACAGTACAGTATGTTTCTTAGTGTTCCTTGTGTAGAAGGCAACTGGGGATGTGTAATTGAACCCTTTTAAATGTGGATTTACAGCTGACATCCACACTCGCCTCAAATTCCAGGCAACTCAATATCGCCCTGGAGTTCTTATATATCTTCCTGGTAAAAAAAAAAAAGTGACCAATTCGTCTTAAATATAACTCTTGTCATAAGTCACTGGTAATTGTATTAAGCATGCATTGCTTTAAAATTTATTTAAAATAATCTGTTCTAAAACTTTTACAAGTTTAGTTTTGGTCCATAAATTTATTGCATCAATAAAAAAGATGAACTGCCTTACCTTGGTCATTTGTGCTTGGCATTCATAACTTTACTAGCATGACGATACTAGCATTTATAGACGATTGAGTTCTACAGAAAATGAAGCACACTGTCTACCAAACTTTTTAGGAATTAATACAGTTGTGCCAAGTATAAAGACATTCAATGATCTATGGCCTTTTCTGTGTTTGCCTCATGTTCTGTTTGTTCTGAAGCTGTTTGCTCTTGGTCGCAGTGACCCATACATGAAAGCTCTGATAAGTGCTTAGGCAAGGTAATGTGGGTTACATTATGATGGGTTACATTATGTGAAAGTTAGTAAGACTACTTAAATGACATTATTCACATTTGATTCATTACTTAAATTTGGATTAACATAGGTGATAACATTTGGAGAAACATGCAGATTTATGCTATAAAGCCACAATGCTGAAGAAGTTACATTTTTAGATGTAGCATGGAAATCCTGGTGTCAAAGTGAGGCTAAGGAGTTTCCTCTTTCTTTCTACAACCTCATTTATATATTCTAAAAATAAGATTTTGATGGAGTTATAAACAAATTATTACTGATAATAATAATAATAATAATAATAATAATAATAATAATAATAATAATAATAATAATAATAAACTTGGCATCAAAACGGATCTTATTGAACCTAATATAAAAATATGCATAACTCAGATCACCCACAATGCAGCTTAATATCTGACCAATGTAAAGACAAAACCTTTCTTTTATTTATATAAACAATAAAGAAATAAATGTTATTTTATATTGGGTGGTATATTGGTCTATGAATATTAAGTTAGAGGAATGCTATGCTGTGCGATAATATATTTATCCATAAACATAAGCATTTATGATATTGTTGAAAATTAGCCAACTGATAAATCTGAGACTCACATTAATAAGCCTGTACTTAGCATGTAATAAGATTCAGTCAACACAGAAGGAGTTTATCTGTTGACAACATTTTACACTTCCTGCAAAGACTTTCAAGACTAGAACCAATCCACACTAATCGCAAAATATTTAAAAGTGTCCAATTATTCAATTAATTGGCTCAAATCCTCCCTGCCTCCTCTTAATAGACATTAACATTTGTGTTTAGTTGAATTCCAATTTCATTGTGTTGAGGTGGTGTTTGTGTTCACAGTTCTAAGCCATCGTCATTCACAGACGTACGTTATGGCCTTCTCTAAAACATACCATTCAAATATTTTACTGCAGCTAAGAGTTTCGTCACCATACTTTGTTTTAGTAATTGTTAATGGATTTTATATCTTCATGCATGAGAGATTTCATTGCAAGTCCCAGTTTAAATAGAATGCCTTCAAGCATTATATGCCATATATGATGGCTGTGTTTTCTTTGGAAGAAGAAGCAACCAGAAGAGTAGCTCTAGGCACTAGATTTCACTAAGGCACTAAGTGCTACTGATACACAATATGTTAACAGTTTTTAATTCACCAGTTGATTCAGCGGTGCTAGGGCAGAAGAATCAGTCAAATGTGCTGAAAATTGGCCCTCCATGACTGGATTTAAACAACAGCTGGTATTGTAAAAACAATTCAGTGGTATATATGATCTTCCTGATGCTGAATGAGTTCAACATTTTTCTTGTCTGTGCCAGGCAAAATTACCTTATAAAACACATCAGAAACCAAATGGCTTAATCCTGGCTCAATCAAGGTTAGACTGGATGAATAAACGTTTATGCATTCTGCATTTCTTTTAATATATAGAGAACCTTCTCCCTACTTGAAAGCCCAGAAAGCTTAAAGGAGATTAAAACTGAGGTTATTAAGTAATGGAGCTTAAAGCAGTGCATCTGCTCAGACTAAGAAATGGCTAAATTATCCTGAGCGTGAATACACTGACCAGACCCACTACCTTGGCAGATAGCCACAGTGTTTAAGGTTTTCATCCTAGATCTTATGATGATGTGATTTAATGTCTGAATCTTGAAAGATAAAAGAGGGGGGAAACCCTCTGGAAGCAATTCTTTAACTTCAAACAGGACTATACTTTTTTTTAAATATGCAATTTATTAGCTTTTTAAAAAATATATATATATATATAACATATATAATAAATAGGATTTTATTGTACAGGGGTATGTAATAGTGGGTCAGGCATTATTCCAATTGTAATAGAAATCCATGTGAGCCGGCTGGACTCATTGCATCTCAGCTGCAATGATCGTGACAATGGCTTCCACAGAGAGTGTGAATGCCATTCAAGATTATCGCTCCCAGCTAAGGATCGGGCCATCTGTCTCTCACCCACCCCATTTGGTATCTCCCCTTGAAGTGCCACCTTAACCAAGCCCATATGGCCATCTCTGTGCTCTTCAGCAATCTCAAATCTCTTTCTGAGAAGAATAATAGCGTTTGATCATTTGAACACAGTGGGATTTGGGATTTGATAACTGATGTGGTTATTGTTAAGTGGTTTGTCTTAATGATTGTTATAGATGGTATTTAAGTATACACTTTTTTAAGGGGTTGTACTGACTTAAATTTTACCCTTTATTTTGCTCAAATGCCAGAAGAGGAAGTCAGCGTGTTATAGACAACAGACATCATAAATAACAATCATCTTTATAGGATTACCAATGTACTATTTGATGACTAATGAGTAAACCAGAGGCAACAGTTGCCGGGAAAACTCCCATATGGAAGAAAACGTGAGAGAGCCCAGACCAAAAGGGAGCTCCTCTTCTTCTATGGCTAATACTGGATAATGAGATCATAAAATTTTTACATATATCATAAAAGAGTAAATACAATCAGAACTAAGTGTGTTAGTATGTGCATAAGAATGGATCATGTAGGTCTTGTGAGTGTCCAGTTCACGCAGCGGGTGAAACAGCAGTGAGAACGTCAGAGAGAAAAAGAAATTATTAGGTGGATCGTCTGCTGTAGTGCTTTGGAAGGGAGCAACAGATGAGGAAATGCAAGTAGGGACCCTGTCAGGACAGATGAAGCCATCTCGGCACATAAAGTGTCTAACCATTTCATTGTCAACAAAGCTGAGAGATTGCATGAGGGGGATTAAAGGAATAGGATTTCATCTCAGGCTTGACACCATGTTTGAGTATTCCATAGCTATTCTATAATTTTGTAGGGAAACACTCTTTGCCCCTGCTGTGGTTTTCAAAAGGAGAATTTTCAGCAGCTATAAGGAAATAATTTATTGAATGCATAGGCTTTACTCTTTAACTCTCTGTAACTCGTACACTATGTGGATATTCACTGTCAGTAACAATAACACAATAAGTCAATATCACATATAATAATACAATATTACATATATATATTCAAATACTGTATTAACTGTGCAATATTTACTAGTGCTCTTGTGTCATAGTGCTCTTGGATGTGCAAGTTCAGTGAACAATATGGTACTTACTGGCTCTTAGGACTCTTTATTATTATTATTATTATTATTATTATTATTATTATTTTAGCTTATTTTATTTTATTTATTATTTTTTCCTTATTTATTACTTTTTTCCTTTCTACTGGATAACAACTGTGACTCAAGAATAAGCATTTTCCCTCTGGGATTAATAAAGTTCTTTGAATCTTTAGGTCAGTGATGATGAGGGTTTATAATGAATGCAAAAAAAAAACATAATAATAAAATCTACACACATTATGTGCATTTAACAGCATCATTTACAGTCATGAATGATTATGCTAATCAGAATTTAAATTTCCTCTTTGCTTATACATACTTCTGAATGGGACAAAGATTGGCATCCAAACTATTACAGTATGTCTCAACTGTTCCCAGTTCCAGAGCACTGTGAGGTTTTAATCAGCCTTTTAACGTATTTTATCATTTGTTATAACAATATTTTTTTTATCAAATTGATGCTGTTGAGCAACAACAAAAAAGAAAACCACTCTAATACTTTGCTTTACAAATATTTCAACCATATTTCACTTTTAGCCTTTATTACAGTGCCCATTTGCCATAGCATCATTTAACCAACCTTATTCAAGTTCAATCCAGAAAAAAATCCACCCAGAGTTGCCAATTCATGAACGAATTTTTTAATTTTTTTATTTTTTTCATGTGTGACAGTGTTTTCTTATGCGCCCAGAACCCCCATTCATTCAAAATTTGCACCTGATGAATTTTTGCATTGTCATTGTGGAATATACAAGGTGGTATCAAAATGTTTCAAGATTTGCACGCCAATGATTCTCAACATGAAGGACGGGTCATCCAAGGCACGCTGACGTAGTTCTTAGCAGACAAGCAATGTTCCGTCTGCTCCTGGATCAGCAGTCTGGGGACGAACTTGGCAGCAAAATGGCACATGCTCAAATCAGACATGAGGATTGCCTGGACAGTTTTGTATGGCATACTGACCATGGCAGCAATGTTGTGGGTTTTCGGTTGGGGGTTAAGCTCACTGAAGGTCTTCCTGGTCTCTTGCCATCTTCCAGTGATTTTCTTCCACTCTTCAAGCATACTATTATATACTAGTATACTACTCCAAACACTTTGAATGACTCGTTGTAGCATCGCTCTAAACTTGCTTCATCATGTCAAACTTTTCTGTGAACTTATCTGTGATAGGTTTTCTCAGTTTCAGGCAGAACTTGTGGTAACAAACATAGTCAGAATAGCACCAGTTGCACAGAATAGCACCTCCCAATGCACACAGGACGACGTCTTTGGTGCAATGACTTATGAAGGTCGGTGTTCCCTGTGACTGTGCTTTGTGCTGCAACCTGTTACAAATCTAGTCTCGAAAATTGTCGTACTATGTCATGAGTGGGAAAAATCCATTGATGGGAAAACCTGCTTATTCAGTACATTCAGGTCAGCAGCTAATTTAATTGTATTGCCACATAATATTGCTGAGTGTAGATTAGACTGATTAAAGCAACCCCAGATTATAACACTGGCACTAGAGGCTTATACATTGGACACTATGTATGATGGGTGCATCACTTCATTCACTTCTCTACTTACCCCGACATGCCCATTGCTCTGAATTAGAGTAAATTTGAACTCATCAGAACACATTTTGTTTTTCAGTTACTCCAAAATCCAATCTTTGATGTTTCCTAGAAAATAGATTCCTTTTTTAGAGACAAATAAAGATCCTGTCCAAAAAAAAGTAAAAAAAAAAAAAAAAAAAATCCAAGATTCCAGATTAGTCGAATTATGGCCTGCATCAAGCAAAGAAAACATAAACATTTTAGAAATTGGGTTAAGGACTGTACAACACATTATTATAACCTTGAAGCATAGTGTTGTCAACTTCATGGAAGAAATGTGGTCAGAAAAAAGCACTTTGTACACATAGTAAGAAATAAGAGTAAAAAAATCACAGCTATGTTTAATAGTGAAAGTAATATCCTTTCCACACAATGTAATAAGATGTGATGCATTAAGGGCACAGGGGCTTTAGAAAACCACTTGTTAGTGAGTATAAAAAGACAAAAAGCCTTCATTTATGAACTTAAGAATCATAAAGATTAGATTTTGGAAAAAATGGTCATGTGGTCCAGTTTTCCATAGTGATAGGTTTGCCTTGGTAAGAGGGGAAGCACATGAAGTGATGCACCCATAAGACATAGTGCCCACTGTACAAGACTCTGGCGGCATTGTTTATGATCTGGGTTTGCTTAAGTTGGTCAGGTCTAGGTTCAGCGAAGAGTGTTGATTCATTCTTTGTATCCTTAATGGTGGTAGGCAGAAGCAAGCAGAAGGGAACATGGTGCAATGCTGGGTGTATAAAGTGTTTTGAGGTAGATGGGTGCATTCTTTAAAATGTATACCTAAAAAAAAAGCAGAACATGCAACATACTTTGGGTGTGTATTGGACAACACAACCACAAATAAAAAGGAACTGATATCTAAATTAATCTATGCAAAATCTATCTATATGTAAGATATAAGATTTATATGTAAAGTGAGAACAAAACAAACAAAAAAACCTTTGACACGTCTTTGAAAAATAAAATACAGTGGTTAAAATGTATCTGGTAGCGGTATTTTTCAAATCCAGGAAATCTCATTAAATGCTTGGCTGAGTTCCCATACTTTCACCCGTGTCATATAAATATATATCACCCATTTACTGTAACACATCAAAGGTAGCAATAAAGATAACGCCATGTGAAGCTTCTATTTAGACACCAATTTATATCATAACCGCACGTCAAAGTGCCGGCATACAGTATAGAGTAGGAGCTACTTTTAATTTCATTTTCTATCTTTTCTAAACTACTGCTAATGGTTTAGTTTGGACAGGCTGCTATCTCTTAGTTAAGTTAAAAGAATGACAGAGTGGAAAAGCAGGTCTGAAGGTAGCCTACGCAGACAGGACAGGGTGTGTATGTCTCCCCATGTGTGAGAAAAGACAATCTGTCTGCATTTGCCCCCTCCTTCACCTCTTGCTCTTATCCTTTCTTTCACACTGAGTAACTATCAGACACTGGTCAAGTCAGGGACATCAGTTCGAGTCAGGGGGAGCCACTGCAAACATACAGACTAAATGGGGTCAGAGGCTGTCAAATATTTGTCCAAGGCCAAAACTTACTCTATGTGCGGCATAAGAAATGTGAATTTTGTGGGTCACTGAAATAGTGCGTGATGCTTTGAAATTTTAACATGCTGTACATCCAACTTCAAAACAACAAAAAACAAACTGACTAATTATATTAACTGCTTCATTATAGTGTAGATAGGGATGCTATCATAGGGATAGGGAACATCAGGTACAAGACACACCTTAAATAGGACTATTTGCCTTCTTTCCATTTCTGAGTGTTGCTTCACTCTTTTGTTTGTCTGATAAACGGCACTGGTTTTAATAAAACTAGAAAGTCTGCGCTTTCATCTGTGTCTCTGTGGCTCATTGTGGTGGACAGGTGAACTGGCAGCTCTTTTCTTATCAATCTGAAGTCCATGTGAAGCATTTTGCTTGTGAAGTCCTATATATAAAGTCCTATATACAGTATCCTGTATACCGTGGAACCGAAAAGTATTCACACTTTTTCCACATTTTGTTATGTTACAGATTCCACAATGGATTAAATTAATTATTTTCCTCAAAATTCTCAAACAATACCCCATAATGGTGGTAGTGGTGGCTCACAGGGCTAAGGCACTGAGTTACTGATCGGAAGATCAGCGGTTCAATTCCTACAGTAGCTCAGCCAGGTTGCCATTGTTGGGCCCTTGAGCAAGGCCCTTAACCCTAACTGCGCTAGGGGCGCTGTACCATGGCTGACCCTGCACTCTGACCCCAGTTACACTGGGATATTCGAAGAAGGAATTCTGCTGTAATGTATATGTGACAAAATAAAGGCTTTACTTTACTTTAATAATGACAACATGAAAAAAGTTTGTTTGAAATCTGCAAATTTATAAAAAATAAAAATATTAAAAAATCACATACATACGTACATACAGTAAGTATTCACATACATACATAAGTATTTACTCCCTTTGCTATGATACTCAAAATTGTGCTCAGGTGCTTCCTGTTTCCACTGATCATGGAAAAAGCGAAGCGCTGGTAATACTTACCGGATGCACTGTAAGAAATTATAATTGTGGTATTTTATTTGGAACACTGTGATTTTAACAAAGTGACCCATATTATCTGAATCATGACCCTAACACAAATGACATTTTTCCTCAATTCAAATTTAATATCAGGTCTAATGGTTTACTGTATGTCATACTTTCTCCATTGTCAATGTGGAAGCGCTATAGTAGTATATAGGCAGTAAAAAGAATGACTGGTGCAACTTCCATTTTTTGTTCCTGTGAAGTCAGTTTTACGTGGGAGTTGCTCTGTGAATTTTCTTTTCTTTTACCTGTGTGAATTTACTGCTGCCTTTGTAAAATGCAGTTTAATGGAGTCATTGCATCTTGTCAAGTGCACCGTATGGCAGCAAATGCTGAGGTAGCTCATGAATTATTATGAAAAGCCTCATCAACACTTTATCATGAAAAAAATCAATTACTTAGATCTAAATAACTGAAGAATATGAGGTACCGAGATATTAGTTCAGTACCTGATGCACACTGACGCCTTAGAAGCTTGCACCATTTATTTGCTAATTTACTAATTTACTAACTAAAGCAACTTAAGGAAAAGTTGGCCAAATAAAAGATTCCAAACTAAATCCACACAAGTCATGTTACAATAGTCTCATGTTACAATAAACAGTACTTAGCAGTATTGTCACAGGGCTAAAGTTCAGCCATATTTTTATGGTTAATAACACTGTGTACATAAAAGATCAAGTTCCACCCATGTTTTATTTACTTTAAACTATAACCAACACACCAAACTAGAAATACACTTAATTATACTTTTCAACATTATTTTCTATAAAAAAATATAATATTATTTATGACCCCAATAAACTGATATCCATTAACAAAGATTCAAACTCATGAAACAGCTCTTTCACATATGCTATCTTATGCATTATTACATTCAGGTAGGAAAAAGCAGCATGCAAAGCTTTATACTAGAGCACTGGAAACTGAACAAAAGCAAACTACGTTATCTTAAGTGCATCCTCTGTGTGTGTTCCAGCACATGCATAAGTCCATGAATAACACTGCCTGGCCAAAAAAACAAGTTGTTCACTTTGATGTCACATGGCCATGTCACAACAGTTATTTCCATCCAGAGTCACATTAGAATCTCTTCAAGATTTTGTATTGATGATGGGAGAGTCGAACCGCTGAGTAAAGCCTTCTCAAGCACATCCCAAAGATTCTGAATAGGATTAAGGTCTAGAGTCTGTGGTGCCAAGAGAGTGAAATCTCTTTAATTTATTTTAATTAAATAATTTTAATTTAGATTGTTATGGTTTATGAACAACCATGGAAAATCAAATATCCAGTATGTCAAAATATTAGATATTTTTTCAAAGTTGAATAAAAAATTTAGACATTACACAAATGTTTTATTAGCACACTTGAATAAACTTCTTTTTGGGAAAGATAAATGCCAACCTGTAGTGCTTAGGGGTAAAGCTTATTTAGCTTATTTCTAAGTAGAGAAAATAAGATGCAGCCAGTGATAGCTCATCAGGGTCTCTTTTAGTGGAGGAGCTGTATTATAGTAACTAACTAACTACTGTACAGGGAAAATTCTGGGGATGTTCAAATTTAGATTAGATTACAACCTCGTTATTAAAACCCAAGGTTAAGGTTCCACTGAAACTTCACTAATGTACAATATGCTCCTAGGTGGGTGTGCATAGAGATGCTGGGAGTATGTGGGAAAATGAGTCCTTAAAAAATCTTTTATGTTTTTAGACCCAGGATGATAGGAGAGGATGCTGAAGCAAACACAGAAGAGAGCATAGTGTGATTGCTTTTATTCAGTCCTTGGCAGACTTGATGTATTTGAAGTTCTTGTGATCAGGCAGTTTTTATTTTCTGAATATATTTTCTATATTATTATAATTTATATTTGCAGTTAACAGTTTCCTGGACTAGAAGGCCACTGAATGAAGTTTATCTAAATTCGTTTAAATTACTATGACAGTTTTGCCCCCACCTCAGACTCTAATGGGACGATCGGGTAAAACTATTCTGCAATGAACAGTTTTGAGGGATCGTGCTGCTGGACCACAAGGGAAAAGCTTCTTTAAGTCGCTCAAAGGCTTTTTTTTTTAGACTGATGCCACTGAAGCCACTTGCTGCCCTTCTTAAGAGGTTGGTGTGTTGTGTGTTGGAGGTGATAATGTGGGAACATTAACATGCTGAACCCTCTGATGTAAAGTGTTGCAGTTCCTTGGTCATGATGGGGATTGGCCAGATGAAAACTGCAGACACTTTGTGCTGGTACAATAGCACTCTATCGGGTCAAATGACATAAACCTGGGAAGCCATCTCGGCAACATGGAATTTTTTTTTTCCACTTCGGACATAAAGATTGGGTTTTATTAGCTGTAATAGATTTTTCTTTGCATGGGTGAAGATGTCATTATGACAAATCTTCCCAGCATATCCCACCACACATTATTAATGAGGCAGGAGCTGAAGAGGACCCATATGGCATCACATTGTTTTTATAATGGCCAGAAGTGGTGACTAAGGCTAGAACCTCACACTTGCTGGTAATATGGAAGAGTATATGTAGGAGTCCCACTGCAATTTACTTCTCCATGTCTTGGGTCCCCTGGAAAGAGGGTATATTCAGTTGTTAGTACAGTCACAGGGTTGATGTAGTGAGTCCAATGGCCTTGCTAAAGACTTCCTGGTGAGTTTGATACTCAGTAGGGAATTATTACAGAAACTTTGGACAGATGGATTTCTATGGGCTTAGACATGATATGGTTGGTTGAAACTCTGGGACATCCAAAAACTTAGGTAGATTGGGTATGAAGGATTGAGTTGAGGTGCTTGGGAGTTGTGTTGCAAGTTTGAATCATGTTTGTAGGTCATGATGTAGGTAATTGTAGTAATTGTAATACTCAAGAATGACAACATAATAAGGGAAAATACCAGTTTAGGCTCTGGTAGACCTGTTTTTAAAAAAATATTTATTTACATATAAAGGGCTAATTTGCATTTTGTTAAGAAAAAGTGGTTAAAGTGTATAGGAATGTTCTGACAATTCTGAAATGTTCAGATATGGTATGCTAATCAGATATAGATAATGAGTGCAGTGTATTTAGCACGTACACCATAAGCAACAGGATTTTTCAGTGAAGCAGAAACACTTAGATAGAGCAGATTACATTAACAATGTACCCATATTTCCTACTGTGTGAGCAAAGTTCATCTTTAGAAGCAGGAAATAGCAAACAGTAAATTTTTCTGCTGTTCTAACACACTTGACACCATTGTTACAATAGTAAAGAATGTAACTTACAGTCGAGAACGCAATTTGGAAACGCCAGTTAACCTAATCTGCATGTCTTTGGACTGTGGAAGGAAACCTGAGTACCCAGAGAAAACCCACCAAGGAATTCACTGGGAGAATATGCAAACTCCATGCACACAGACCCCAGGCAGAAATCGAACCCGGAACATGAATGTGCAAGGCGAAAGTGTTAACCTCTAAGCCACTGTGCTGCTGAGGAAAAACTAATCAATATGAATTTAAACTAAAAACCAGTTTCTAAGAAAGAAAGGTAGAAAGGAAGAAGTTACAGGAATATTGAGGTGTGGTATTGTAATTGTGTAGTATTTGGTGTGTATGCATGAAAAGATGAAACATACTGTACAACAAACAGATACTGAAGATGAATCAATGAATCAATTTATTAATGAAATGTAAACAGCGATAGTGGCTGTAATTTCGGTTGGATGTGTACTTACTGGTTATTACTGATCATTATGTAACGGCCTATTCACAAATGTCAACAAAAATAAATCTTGGCACACCCAAAGTCACATTAAAAGACTAAACTTTATTTATTTATGTAAGTGTGACAGTCATAAAGATGAGCCAAGGTTGAAGCTTTAGACAGAGCAAAACAGAGGAACAGCAGATATATGCTTTGAATATAAAGAAGTGTTTTATTCCTTTGTATTATAGACTGTATGAAAAGAGTCGGACAAATTCTTTGTGACATCACCCATAGTTTTTGTGGAGAGTGCTTTTGTAAGACTGTGAGACAAACTGTGAGAGATCTGGTTGGTGGCATCTTGGCAGGAGCTGACTCCACCTAAAACCCAGTTAATCCATAAATGGGCCAATGGGCGGAACAAACAGAGCCTGGCTGTTATTTGGTATGCAGCAATTTACCTCAGTCACCACAAGCTTGTTAGTGTATTTTAGCTTAGCTAAAATGCTAAGATGGCTAAGGTTAATCTCAGTGCTAATGTTACTTTGTCATCCATACTCTACATAACATCTCATGTTAACTCCTATATTTCTTTTTTTTAGTTAAGTTGCAACAATTCCAGTTAGCTGGTTAGCTAAAGTGCTGCATAGCAAACAGCTAGCGGTTTGACACCTGCAATGTAGCTGTCACTTAAATCAGCCATGCCCAAATTAAGCATACGTTTATGGCTTAATGTCATTTTAATGCATGAGTTACATAAAACCTCTCTCTTGTACAGCTAATTATTTTTTTTCTGTCAGGCTGCAAGCTTGTTTATTTCTGTTGTAAATTTGGTCATTTTAACATGGAGCTCTATGAAGATTTAACCTCTTTGGAGTCACCCTAATGGTCATTTGAGGAACTGCATGATTTGGCACTTCCCCATTTGATTCCATTTTTAGAACTGGAGGTTGACCTTTGCTTTATATGCAGGTTTTGACCCCTTTATCTTTGAGTGAGTGCAGTTATGTTAAATTAAACGCCAGCATCACAGCAAGATTCCAATCAATTTTTGTCTTTTTTGCAGCTGATTTTTCTTAAAAGGTACCCTGCAATAAAGGTTATCTGATCTATATAATATGAATGAGTCACAATGATATTATATTGTTGTCTCTTATATTCATGAGTGTCTGCGCCATTCAGTGTAAACAAGCTAACTCAGAAATGCTGGAATATTATTCAGGAGTGTATAAAATGTCAGTAAAGGTCACAACAGCCAATGGATGATTAGATGTCTGGGACTCATTGTCATTGTCATTGTTGGTTGTGTTTAATGTTCTGAGTAGTCTAACATCACCATGTCATATGTCCTGCTCAGGCTCACCCAGCTGGTTCAAGCACAGATGGATGATAGTTTCCATGGTAAAGGATGTGGCATGGGGAAGGGAAAGAGTGAGTCATTCAGTCCAATAAATGACCACAACAAACAGGAACAGCACACGTCAGACGGGAGCAAAATCTATGTTGTAGAAAGGGCATGACGAACAAGTAATTTGTGGTGAAAAATTAAATTATTATGTTTAGAAAAAAAAACATGATGTCGACGTCAATGTTAAATTGGTAGATTTGCAGTCAGTCCATAGTCAAAAATGATGGTGCACAACTGATCTAAAACAAAACTTGAAGGGAATTTAATTTTAGTCCATCATTCATGTATTATTTTTTTAAAGATTTAATACTATATATACAAAAACTACAACTGCAAACTGCCTCACAACATTGCTTTGTATCTTATGTGTTACAAATGTGCGGTATTGGCTAATCAGAAACAAAGTACATCATTAGTAGATTCAGCTTAGTACCTTCGTTCAGCGTCCATCAGCCTGTTTAATGGTACGTAACGGTTCACATGGATGTCCATACACTGTGCAAAGCTTTTTCCCTGTCCAAAGGTACTGTAGCCATGACAACTAAGCTCCATTTATAATACACTTCCTCCCTAACCTTTTTCTCTCACATTACCGTCTTTCTCCATTCAACAAAATATAGGTGTTGTGTCCACCATTTAGTAATTATCCAAGAGGGTAAACGTAAAGGATAGCTTATTTTATTAAAAATGGAATTATTTTGTATATTCAGGTTATTATTTATAAAAACATACACATGAATTCGTATCAATCTTTATTAGTGTAAAGCTGGATTAAAGGAATACTTGTGTCAATGTAATGTTCATGCACCACATCTGTAGATTAAGTGCAATTACCACGAAATAGCAAAAAATTTGTGGGTACCACAATATTAAAGCCTATAGTCATGCTTATAATGTAGTATGAACGCCAGGGACAGATTATAATCATAACCTTCTTGTTTTTATTCCCACAAAATATTACATGCATTTAAAGGCTGCACTTGTTCTTACCAAATTCTGACTTAATTCGCTAACCAGCCAAAAACTGCCTCTCCAGCAAGACCCACAAAAAGCAGCTAGTTGTAACTGAAAGACAGTTGGCCTGAACAGCAGCCGTTATGGACTCACATCATTTGTTGACACAAGAACAAGGATGCACAGAAGAAGCAAAGCAAGAGGAGGAAAAGAGAGAAGAGGCGTCAGTAACGGGCGCTGGCAAGCAGGAACAGGTGGAAGACTTTCAGTGAACCAGTAGAGAGGCCATACGTGCATACACGCGCACGCACACACACACACATACACACACTCACACAAAACGCTGAAGAGAGCAGGTGCATGTCATACATAGATCAACTTTTCCAGCAGTGGCCTGAGAGAGACGAAGAGAGAGAAAGAGAGATGGGAAGAAAGCCTACACTTCCACAGTTAAACTTGATCTTAAACTTGATCAGGGGCATATGTAAAAACATCAAAGGAAAAAAGCAACAAAAAAAAAACGGGGGGGGGGGGGGGGGGCAATCTTCAGGCAAAAGAAAAGAAAATGAAAGGAAGTGAAAAAAAAAAACCTGCAGAGAAGGTGTCACCTGTCAGGCCGCCTGACAAAAACAGCTGGTAACAAAAACATGGCAGGAGAGTACAGAGTGTTCAGTGTAGCCTGGAGCACTGCCAAACCACATACCAAAGATTAGCCAAGGCCTTTGTTCAGATTATATAACTAGATATTATATATGCAACTGTATAACAGTTCTATCCTTTGCGTTTGTACCGCCAGCACTATTTGGGAAGCAACCATAAATCTATAAAAAGAAAATAGCTGTAAAAGAAACAAGGAGATTACACAAATAGTGCAGTTGTGCCTTTTCTGTGAGGCAGAATGTTCAATTATTAAAGAAAACAAAACAAACGGTTCTTTCCATTTCTGTAATAAACATCACATTCATAATAAACAGATTATGCTTGTCATTCTGACCCATGAGTAACAAAGTGAAATGAAACTAATAAAAATATAACAGAAAAAAAATTGTCCCTTTTTCTGCCACAGCACTGTTGAAGTCTCAGACCTGAAAGTGGAGATTCATTTTATAACAGCTGCAGAATGGAGCCTAAATGACAGGTTAAAACTCTTAAAAATTGTAATAATTGCAAACTGGGACTAAATCTTTGTGTTGTGGGAAAACCATTATCTACTTTACACTGGAGATTATTTATGCAAACTTGGTCATAGACTACTTTCATATACTGTAACAATATACACAATTCAATTGAATTTTATTTATATCAGCGCTTTTAACAGTGTTCACTGTCACTTGACAGAATCAAAAGAAAATTAGGGAAATGATCAGACTGTGAAGTCAACTCCGTCTCTTGTTTGTATTCAAACCTGGAAAAATAGGAGAAATTATATATATATATTTTTTTGTATGTGTAACAATTTATTCTCTCTGTTGTACTTTGTTCCCTGTATAATAATGTTTTTGGCCAGTTGGATATGCAAGACAAAGTTTTTAAAGAATCTATTTTTGATCTCATGCAAAATCACTGGGTCTTGGGGTCTTGCTATGCTGTGCAGTGTAACAGACGTCTGCTTCGTCTACTCATTCAACATCATTGTCAAGTTTACTAATGATCAGTCCCACCATAGTAGGACTGATAAGTAACAACAATGAACAGCATACAGGGAGGAAGTCAAACATCTGGTGAAGTGGTGGTGTCATGACAATCTGGACCCCAACAGCACAAAAAATAACGAGATGACTATTGATGCCCAAAAATCTAAATGCACAATCCCCAATTTGAAGCTCTTCAAATTCCTGGATCTTCATCTGGGCAGACATGACATATTATGCCTAGTAAAAAAGGCAGAGTTAAAGCAGTTCCATTTTCCACAACAACATTTGGTTAGTTTCTGATCGGCCACCATGAAGAACCTCCTGACTTGCTGCTGTACTGTGTGGTATGGCAGCTGCATGGAGCAGGATCTGAAGGATCTGTAGCATGTGGTTAAGGCGCCACAGCTTATCACTGGGACCTTATTACCATATTTAAAGGACATTTACTGTACACCGTCCAACTTCAGAAGAAAGCCAGTTGTATTATTAAAGACCTTCTTCTTTCACATCTTCTTCTTTCTCTCCTCCCCTGTGTTATTTATTTCTTTTTCATTATTATTTATTGTTTTTAGTATTGTGCTCTACTCTTAGTATTTGCACCAATCGGCCATAACATGAACACCACATAACGTTAACTTGTATACCAGTAAACTGGTAACAAGATCATGGCCACTCAAGGGTAATTTATGCCTCCGGAAAGAAAAGGCCAGCCTGTCAATGCCAATAAAGTACAACTTGCCAAAAAAAGGTCAATACTGGCCATGATAGAAAGGCACCCAAACACCCAGTGCACCACAGCAGGCTGTGCACAACACTCATTAGCCCTTCAACCTCGCCAGATCCCAATCTGATCGCATCCTAAGATGCATCCTGGACGAACAAGTCTGTTTCAAGGACACCCAACACTGCAAGCCACAGCGCGCAAAGAATCTGCTGCCAGCATCCTGCTGCCAGACATCATAGTACACCACAGAGCAACCCAGGTGGCAAGGGGAACCTACATAACACTGGGCATATTGTTTTCTATTGTAATGTTCTGGCTGATCACTGTATGGTTTTTTTATTTTTATTTTTTTTACTGCCCACTGTTGAATGGTTGCTTAACAAAATTTGATGACAACAAAGATAAATCAATCAAATCACTCAGGCATAAAAAACAAATATGCTTTCTGAGCTCAGGCCAAGTCTAGTCTGAACTTTCATCGTATGTGTGTTCTGCTGTGACGTACCACAGCCCTAATGAAAATGACACAGCATGGCGAAGCCAGTCATCATGCAACAGGACTGTAGTCTTCCAGCACTGATTTCCACCCTATTGGCATACTTGAGCTCAAGCCAAACCTGCCATGAGACACAAGCTCCAGCCACGGGCCTGAAATACAGAAATAGCACAGCCCTGGCTTCGATGTTTAATGCTCTGGAAAAAAATTCTCTTTTATTTAAAGAGCCGTTAAATCATCAGCATCACTGCTTTCTAGGTGAATATTCTGTCAGCACTGGCCAGTCAGACTGGAGTCTCTTTAAAACACACTTTTTTTTCTCTTTCCCTCTCTCTCTCTTGTTCGAGACCACATGAGTTTATGTGTTTTTACTACACCACATAAAGGGGCAAAGTAAAGTAAGTAAAAGCTGATTTGCTGGTTTTGGACAGAAATTGGACAGGCTATGCTGTGTTTAGTGGGTGACTACAAGATATTTCTTGAAGCAAAGATTAAGAGACTTGTACAGTATATGAAAAAAAGGGAGTTTTAAAGGGTTTTTAGCTTCCTAAAAAAATTTCCCCAAAAAAACATTTCTGTACTATGCATTTCTGTAATTGTTTCTCTCTATGCTGTATTTGTATTTACACATAAATTCTTGTTATTAAAGTGCACTGCATTTAAAGGCTGGAAAATATCAGAAAATGTTCTTAAACTGTGCAGAGTTTGTGCACATTGTAGCCTCAGGTTCCGGAGCCTGACTGTCAAGAGTGAAAACCAAAGTAGTCTTCAGCTGCTGTAGCCCAGCCAAGTAAAAGTTTGGTGTGTTCAGATATGCTTTTTTTCTTTTCTGAGTTATTATAACCTTCCTGTCAGTTCAAACCAGTCTGGCCATTCTGCTCAGATCGCTCAGAATATCAAAAGCCCACAGAACTGCAACCCACTGGATTTTTTTTTTTATCTGTACCATTTTGTTTAGGACTTTTTGCCTGAAAATCTCAGTTGATCAGCATTTTTTTTAAACACTCAAACTAGTTTATCTGGAACCAACAATGATAAAATGGTCAAATATGTAATACTGAGATCACATTTTCCTTTCTTTTCCATTCTTATGGTTTCCAGACTGCACATGAAAAAAAAATTATGTGACCAGGAACATACTCTTCCTGTTGCATTACATCAAATTTATTAATAGATTTCGCACTAGTGACACAGATTGGTGGTGAGAGAGAGAGAGAGACGATTTTATTTGATCTCAGAGGTCAATGAACAGGATATGCATGTAACAGAGAGATTAGTGCCACAGAGGAAGGAATTACTAAAACAAAACAGCAATTTTAAGTAAGGAAGTGATGATGTGATCAGTAATGAAAGGTTGGGACACAGGTTAATTGCATTCCACATGAAATGATGGCGCACTCTACGATGAACCCAGGATCACAGCTGTGATTTATTACCGGGTGACATGGTGAGGATAGTGCTCATAGGGCACAGGGTACTGTAAGTGGTCTTTTAAAGGTCATCACGTCAAATTATGCATCATTTCTCAGGCTTGAGGTACTGTATAGTGTAATTGGGCAGTGTTGTTTGTGATGTTATGCTCCTGCTCAGTGATTTTATGGCTGATAGCAGAAAAGTCCATTTAAGTGAACTTTGATTAATTATAATGTATTTTATACATTTTACTACTACATTGTCTTCATCATGGCCATCATCCTCCCATATACACATAGCACTCCACAATGAAAAACAGGTGTTTGGAGTGTTATGTTTTTATAAATTTTACACAAGTATTTAGTCCCTTTGTTATGACATTTGCAACTGAAGGCTGATGCAGCCTACAAATGGTCAATGAGATGCGTTTCCAACTTGATTGGAGTCTACTAAATGTATTGGACATAACACAAACAGAATGAAAAAACAAACAGAATGAAAACAAATCCATATGGTTGAGAAAATTACCTATAGATCGATGAGACAGGATTGGGGAAGACAGATCTGGTGAAGGATGTAAGAACCCAAGAACACTCTAGCCTTCATCATTCTCAAATAGGAGAGATTTGGGCCTAAAGGTTATGATAAATGAGATACCTTGTGGAGTTGAGACAGCCTGATAGAAGGACAATCATCACTGCAGCACTCCACCAATCAGGCCTCTGTGTAGAGTGGCTAGACCAAAACCATTCCAAACTAAAGGTACATGAGATTCTATGGGTGTTTGCCAAAAAACACAAGTAGAGTAGATTCTTCACCACTGTAGAAAGTTGGGTTTAGAGGTAGCATTTATTTGTTTGTTTCTTGAGGGCCTTTCTAACCAAGCGGCCCTAAGTAGTCAGTTCCACTTATCCCCCAATAGTGACAGCCTGGCCTGTAACATAATACATGAAAGAAAATGTGGAGACCACCTTGGTTATTCAGTATGGCAATCTGAGATGTTTGAGGGTGTGTTGCACGTTCACAGAAAAGGGTATTGGGGATGATTTTGGAGTTACTTATGAGTTTGTGTATTAATATTTGTTCTACTTTAAATGTCATTATGTATATGGACATGCTATTAATCTTATGCATGGAAAAATATATATAGACATTACAGTTTGAAAGACTGACTAGCTCTGGGAGTTCTACTGTATATGAACATAATCATAATTACATTTTTTAAAAAGAACATATATACACACACCCACACAATTTGAAAAACTGACCAGCTCTGGGAGTTCTATTGTATATGAACATAATCACATAAGGTTAGTGTATTTTAATGAACTGAAATGACTTTATCTGAATGGATTGTGGAATAGGGCTTTCTTCAGCACGACAGAAAGTCATTGATAAATGCGCTAATGAAATCAGAACATAATCTTGTTCCCCTGGGAAATGGCTAAAAGTATTTCATAAATATAAGGGTGTGTAAGCCATCTTGTAAAAGGCGTTTGAAGCTGTCAAAATCTATTGTTACTAGTATTACAAGAACTTGTGAAGATTGATGGCATCATAAATTCCTCTCATTACCAGGACATTTTATCTCCCAATTTATCTGCCATCTTTATGCAGTTAAGTCCTGACTGAGGAAGGTGGCTTTAATATGAAAATGATCCCAGCCATATATTCAAAGCAAAACACGAAAGTCATAAAATCAGTGAGTTTTGAAAACTAAGAGAAGCCTTGCTAAGAAACGCCCACATGCACAAAGCTAATGCTATAAAGGAGCTTGAGATTTTCTGCACGAGGGAAAGACAAGTGTCTTCATCCTTGTTCGATACTAAAGAAATTACAGAATATTGTTGCATTGGCAATAACTTATAAACCAGTGCTTGGCGAGTCCCCTACATGACCGAGTTCTGTCCTGAGAGCTCATTCGTAGGTCCAGTTTTTCATAAGTCCAACAAAGATTGCCTAGGTACTAGGACACTGAAACAATTTACTATACATAGTATAAATTTTTTTACATCTTTTATGATATTGTACTTGTTCTTTAGAATCGTGCCGATAATTGAATTAATGTTTAAACAACAAACATTGTCATCTTTTCACCTCCTTCTATAATTTCAATTATTTTCACTTTTGTCTCCATCGTTATTACTTGGCATTTCTTCGCAGTACCAGCTTCATCATCACTGCTTTTACGCATGATTTCAGACACCCTGTACTCAAGTGACAATATACACCAGACTTTCTAACTGTTCTAACTTCTGCGATTGAATATTGTATCTTCGGATGTTTGTAACTCATATATTTGTATGTAGGGGACTGTACTTTTAAAAAAAGCATGGTTACTGTACTTTTAAAAAGCAGGTACAGTTTCATAAACTTAAGGTCCAAAATAACTTAAATGGAATTAATGTGGACAAAATTGTTGGTACCCTTCGGTCAATGAAAGTAAAACTCACAGTGGTCACATAAATAACTTTAATCTGACAAAAGTAATAATTTAAAAAAATTCTATGAATGTTAACCAATGAAAGTCAGACATTGCTTTTCAACCATGCTTCAACAGAATTATTTAAAAAAATAAACTCATGGAACAGGCCTGGACAAAAATGATGGTACCCCTAGAAAATACCGGAAATAATGTGACCAAAAGGACAGGTTAATTCAAGGTGTGTCCTCTAATTAGCATCACAGGTGTCTAGAATCTTGTAATCAGTCAGTGGGCCTATATATAGGGCTCCAGGTAGTCACTGTGTTGTTTGGTGACATGGTATGTACCACACTCAACATGGACCAGAGGAAGCGAAGGAAAGAGTTGTCTCAGGAGATTCGAAAGAAAATTATAGACAAGCATGTTAAAGGTAAAGGCTATAAGTCCATTTCCAAGCAGCTAGATGTTCCTGTGACTACAGTTGCACATATTATTCAGAAATTTAAGATCCATGGGACTGTAGCCAACCTCCCTGGATGTGGCCACAGGAGGAAAATTGATGACAAATCAAAGAGACGGATAATCCGAATGGTAACAAAAGAGCCCAGAAAGACTTCTAAAGAGATCCAAGGTGAACTTCATGCTCAAGGAACATCAGTGTCAGATCGCACCATCCGTCGTTGTTTGAGCCAAAGTGGACTACATGGGAGACGACCAAGGAGGACACCATTGTTGAAAACAAATCATAAAAAAGCCAGACTGGAATATGCCAAACTACATGTTGACAAGCCACAAAGCTTCTGGGAGAATGTCCTATGGACAGATGAGACAAAAATGAAACTTTTTGCCAAGGCACATGAGCTCTATGTTCACAGATGGAAAAATGAAGCATATCAAGAAAAGAACACTGTCCCTACTGTGAAACATGGAGGAGGCTCTGTCATGTTGTGGGGCTGCTTTGCTGCATCTGGCACAGGGTGACTTGAATCTGTGCAGGGTACAATGAAATCTCAAAACTATCAAGGGATTCTAGAGAGAAATGTGCTGGCCAGTGTCAGAAAGCTGGGTCTCAGTCGCAGGTCATGGGTCTTGCAACAGGACAATGACCCAAAACACACAGCTAAAAACACCCAAGAATGGCTAAGAGGAAAACATTGGACTATTCGGACTATTCTAAAGTGGCCTTCTATGAGCCCTGACCTCAAGCCTATTGAGCATCTTTGGAAGGAGATGAAACATGCTGTCTGGAAAAGGCACTCTTCAAACCGGAAACAACCGGAGCAGCTTGCTCATGAGGAGTGGGCCAAAATACCTGCAGAGAGGTGCAGAAGTCTCATTAACAGTTACAGGAATCGTTTGATTGCAGTGATTGCCTCAAAAGCTTGTGCAACAAACTATTAAGTTAGGGGTACCATCATTTTTGTCCAGGCCTGTTCCATGAGTTCATTTTTTTTATAATTCTGTTGAAGCATGGTTGTAAAGCAATGTCTGACTTTCATTGGTTAACATTCATAGAATTCTTATTTATTATTACTTTTGTCAGATTAAATTTATTTCTGTGACCATTGTGAGTTTTTCTTTCATTGACCGAAGGGTACCAGCAATTTTGTCCACGTGTGTAATTTTGTCCAGGAGTTTTATGTGTTCGCTTCTGTGTTTGTTACCTCCAGGCTCTACTGTGTCCTCACAGCTAAAACATACAAATTCAAGGATTGACTATATGATAAATTGCTGGTACAAATATGTGTTTATGGTGCCATGTGACCTTCATGGTGTGAGATGTCTTATACCCAGTACTCCTGGGGTAGGATCCTGATCCACCATTTTTATTGATGATGAATGTTTATTTGAAAAAAGTCGGGTTTAAATAATATACCACTTAACATATGCATTATTTGTTTTTAATACAACAGTTAGTTTTGACCATGTGTTCTGATATAGCGCATAACAGCACTGGGACGTTTTACTATATGCATCATTTTGTTTTACAAAGACACTTGTTGGTGTGTAGAACAAGGGATTCTACACACTACATTTGATTTTTGCATTTTACACTATTTGGAATTCATCCTAGAAAGTGGAAATTCGCTGATATTCTAAACTCCATGTTTTATTCTCCTCACTTTTTGCCTACACAGTCCTGACTACAGTATTTTTACCTCTGTTAATTACACTAACTGTTGGTTGCTAAGTGCTGGCCACCAGCTGAGGAAGGATATGTGTTACGTTTTTGATAATAAATGGTGTTTGCTGAACGGTTGTATGAAAGTAATATCACACTGGAGGTCATGCTGTTGTACCGAACATCAGCACGGATGTGATATCTTCAGGAATCTGGTTACAACCACATCACAGCCGTGTTGATATTCAGCACAACCACACTCCCTCTTGTGTGATACTGCTTAAATATCTTCATTTACATGCCAATACATGTAGATTAGGTTTGACTGCCTTCTTTAATGCCCAAACCTTAAGTTTCTGTATAAGAATCATTAGAGATAAAAGTGTCACTGTTGTTTTTTCCAATTCTTTTGTGTTCACTACAATAAGTTGAGGCTAATGAAGTTATGGTCTTATTATTAATTATGAGTTGCTCAGCTGCAGTGAATAAAGTGCAGCAAATCAAACAAGACATGTTCATCACTTGCTATTAATTATTTGGTTCAACTCAATTAAGGAGCATTTGAAAGTGTCAACACGCCTCTTATTATGCCACCATGCTGTTCTCAGGCTCCGTCATCCAGCACTTTCATTACGTCTTTTAAAATTCCAAGGAAAAACAATATTTATCTCTAAGGAAATTTAGCAAATTTATAATAAATCGAATAAATCTCAGAAATGGTTCCATACAGAAAACGGATTATTTTCAATGTCCACAGTTAAAAAAAAAGAAGTGATGAAATTTTCATCACAGCAGAATCATTTTAATAGTTGTGCAGGAGGCCCACACTGTGCTAAATGTCTGTTCTATGTCTCAGAATAATTTCAGCTTTGCACTGAATCATACTGATTTATTCTGTTTATTCACTCCAGCCCTTAGATGTCTAGACACTCCATAATGTGTGAGTGATAACAGCCACTTCCAGACTGTTTGATAGTGTCACTTTACCTTTTACTATTTTAAGTGTGAGTGCTTGGATATGGCAGGTTTGTATCCTTTATAAATTTCATAGACAGTGCTTTTAAATGGCAAAGAGTTTAAACATGTGTGGGGTTAAAGAGGGCTTTGATTCTCGTGGTATTGTGTGGCTTCCTATTGTTAGGAAATCTAATAACATTATTTAGAGTTATTATCAAGCGTGTCAAATTATCAAACTGAACAAGACTGATCAACGGCTCCTACAAAGGTTAATTAACTGATTTGTTTGTAAATAAAATAAAAATTTTATCACAAATAAAAAAAACTGATCCCAGAAAGTCTTCATGCAGTGCTTTAAAAAATAAGTCAAATAAATAACAATTTTAACTGTTACAAATAATAATAATAATAATAATAATAATAATAATAATAATAATAATAAATTCATTAAATCAAGCTTGCTAGTTACATTTCTTAATTTAAAAGAAAAAAATCTTCCTTGACAAGTAGATGGACATCTTTATTCTTCTGAATTTAATTATCTCTGAGTCAATCTCTCTCTCTCTCTCTCTCTCTCTGCCAGTAAATTGGTTCGAAGCATAATATTCCACTATCCACCAGCTGCTCCCTTGGCAACACTGGCGTTTCTGTTGCCATGGCAATATCACTTGAGCTTAGCCAGGAATAAGCTCTGGCACACTGCCACTCTAACGTGTGAGCGCATGGCAGTTGGTTTGGATTTTCAATCTACCACTGTGTATTCCAGTGTGTTCGTGCGTGCGTGCGTGCGTGCGTGTGTGTGTGTGTATGTGTGTGTGTTTAAATTTATGCTCTGTCCAGGACAGGTGTGCATGTGAGTGTTAGTGGTCAGTGGTCATCAAAAATGTGCATGTATACTCTATGTGTGGGGGACAGACATACATTTGAGGAGTGCATCATGGTGTTTGGGACTGCTCCAGTGTGTGTTTGTGTGTGTGTGTGTGTGAGAGAGAGTGAGTAAGTGAGTGAGAGAGAGAGAGAGAGAGAGAGAGAGAGAGAGAGAGAGAGAGAGAGAGAGAAAAGATTTTGTTCATTTAATGAAATTTTTTAAGTGAAATTCTTCAAAATGACAAAAAATACATTTTGGCATTCAAAGGACAACCATACTCATCATTAAAAAAATTAAATGATCTATTTATCTATATTAACTATGAATAAAATATAACTACATATACATAAAAAATCTCATATTTAGAATGTGATGTTGAAACCTTTTTTTGTTGTTGAAACTGCTTTTTTTTAAAGCAGTTGCTGAAGTAAAGACACATACACATCTAAACACACACACACACACACACACACACACACACACACACACACACACACAAATGACACTGTAGACAGGAAGGAAGCTGGTGGTTCAGTTGCCCCAGAAACCAGGTGATGCATACGCACATGGAGTGTATGGCAGATGACATAACAGATTCCATGACGAAAACAGTGACAGCACAGAAAAGGTGAGAGTTAGAGGAGGTGAGCCCGAGTTTTATTGTTTTAAAGGAACATGCAGATCATGGTATAC
The DNA here is from genome assembly GCA_030347435.1 of Clarias fuscus. NCBI lineage: Eukaryota > Metazoa > Chordata > Actinopteri > Siluriformes > Clariidae > Clarias > Clarias fuscus. The sequence continues at coordinate 11,876,378 of CM059226.1, forward strand.
ATCTAAAGTAATTCAATAGAAATCAAACTATTGCCATAGAGGAAATCAATTTTACATTATAAAGCACACACAGCAGTAGTGATTTCAGTGATTGCACAAATGCTATTAATAAATATTCTACAGCAGAACTCACTGCCTAACCTATTAATACAAAGAGATCAAATTTTGTAAGTTTGAATAGCTTACCCCTTGTTTACCCTAAAATGTACTTCTTTCATCATCAGTCCAATACACTCCATGTTCAGTAATCGAAGAGTGAATCCACAGATGAGAAATCAAAAAAACTAGATTGGATAAAGATTAAGTTTTGTCGTAAAACGACTCCAGTATGTTAAGACCACATCAGCGCTGTTATTTCAGCAGTGAAAATATTAACTAATCCTAGTAAAAATATTCAGTTTAGCTTTTCTAATTAATATCTAGTGTTTGTTTATATTAAGCAAGTACCTTATGTCACGGCGTGCGCCTGTGATGGGCGTGCGCCCAAATCTATTATCGCCCCTCGCTCACTTCGTAGGCTCCCTAAGTAGGCGGCACCCCTTCTGCAGGTGTGCAAAGGGATGGGGCCGCCTATGCGGGCCGGCTGGCAGTGATTAACATTAATAGGATCTCGGGCTTGCTCCGCATTATAAAAGCAAGGCGCGGAGTTTAGTCCGGGGTCCGAGAAGAGCGTAACGCGGTGGAGCTCGAGAGTGGCATGGGAGTGGGAAAATGGAACGTGCCCCAGAGACTTAAAAGGACATTGGATTTCCGCCCCTTTGATCTCCGCGCTGAGGACAGCGCGGGAAAGAACTGCGCGAGCTCCCACGGCATCCTATGTTCCCGCGTCGAGCCCGCCTTCGCGTCCCCGCCGCCGAAGAGGAAAAGGCCGCGAGGAGGTCAGCATTAAGGCCGCCGATCCCAGCCGGGAAAGCCGCCCAGCCGAAGGACGTCCGAGCGAGACTCCCGCCTGAGGCCGCGCCCACAGAGAGCTGGGAGGGGCCAGGCCGGCCATCGACAGCGGGGGGGAACCAAGAGGGAGCGTGCAGGAGCGCTGCCTCGCGTGCTCCGTTCGGCCACTCCGCCCACCGCCGCCAGCCGCGTGCCCGCATGCCAGCTGGGCACTTCCTCGGACCCTGCACGTGCACACATCATCCCTTCCCTTTCGTTCCGTCCTCCCTCCTTTTACCCTTTCCTTCCCTTAGTTATTCTTAATAAATAACCCTTTTCCTCTAAGATCTCGCCTCGTGTCTGTGTTTCATGGTGCCGCCCGTGCAACTTTGGGTCGAACCCGTTACACTTATTAGTCGATTATTTTATAGTAGATTATTCAATCCGGCACATAACTGTTCATGACATCACTTTTACTCAGAATTTTGTACTCAACACTTATGGTGCAGGTTAAACTTCAGGCAGATACAGTATCTAAGCACTGCAAAAGTTTCATTAAATTCTGTTCAGGCAATTTTGCGCAATACATTATGTATGTATGCATTATATTTTTATAGTGACTATATAGGGGAAAATTGGTGACTGGAAGGCATTTAATGCACAACACTGGGCTCTCAGTTCTGGTATTTTACACGCCCTCACATCGGACTGCTGTGGAGATGTTTGCTCTTATGGATGTTTACTTTGGTCACATCCATAAGTTTAGAATTGAGTTCACAAATCCTGATTGGAGAATGTGGCATAGAAGATACAGTATAACCAGCTGTGCCACCAAAACAAATTCCTGCACACAAAAAATTCTTATGTTAGAGAACAATAAGTGATTGGATAAGAAATAGTACAGTTCTGGGAAAGAAACTGTACCTTGGTCTGTTTGCATGGGTCTTAATACTGTAGTTGTGTGTGCATTTCCTGATTTAAGCAGAATGAACATACCGTATCCTGGGTGGGTTTTATCTCTGCTGATATCTCCGGCAGGGGTACTGTAGCATACACTTGTGAAGAAGTATCAATGATCCACTGTACCCGAACAGATTTTTCACAACTCAGATGCTGCTTGAACAGAACACGGTTGTGAGAATTATTACTACCTTTATTTTTCAATATAATCTCGCGCTACACTAATGCACTTATCCCAGTGTGTCACTACTGCTTGGATACCATCAAGGTAGGAAGTTTTCTCAGTACACCATTATCTGACTTCTTGCTTCATATCTGAACTCTGGCCTCCCAGGAACTCCTTTAATGGACCAAACATATAAAAATAGCTTGACGAGGGGTCAGAACTGTACAGGGAACGTGGCAATAACAGCTGAGTTCCTGTAATGTGCAAGTGGTGTTTGTGTATGCTTGTGTGTACAGTTTCCACAGTTAGGGACAAGTTGTCAATTTTCAAGGATCAGGCATTCAACTTCCTAAATGTTCATGAGAACATCTGCAGTGGGGTCTGAGCAATGTCACTCGGGATCGTGGTTCATGAACGGGCAGCCATCTTTATAACTTTTACACCATTCAAATGTTTTACTGTGGCTAAGAGTCCCTTCTCTGTACTGTGCTTGAAGTTTTATGTTAACTGGTTTTACGCCTTAATTCATGAGAAATTCAATCACAAGTCCCAGTTTGACTTGCATTGTAATGTCAAGTGGATATTAAATATACGGAATAAAGCACGGTTGTGTGAGGACAATATCAGCTACACTATGTTAAAGAATTTAAATAGCCATGATTGCAACCCTTGTACTGGATGCTATTTGTAGTTCTTGAGATGCTGTTTGAATATTCATGTCATTTGCAGTTTAAGGGACTTAAAAATCTATTTCTCACATCAGACTCACATTGCCATTGATACTGTACATTTAACTTCTTCATCTGACCTTCTTTACAATAGCAGAGTTACGGCTTTACTAAACACTGTATTATTAATGCGCCGCCACAGCCACATGCACACACCACATGTAAGTGGACTGCTTAGAAACCAAAATAGCCCTGCCCTGGGGCTTTTCAGCAGACAGATTCTTCCTAAGGAAGGAAACTAGGACCCCTTCCCTTCTCTTAATGTGCCCCAGCTGTTTTGACTGCAAATAGTAGCAACTGTGAGCAGGACGGACTCAAAGAGACTAATTCCCACTAAGCCAGCACTTAGGCAGAGATTTATTGTTTCCTGGTAAGGGAGGCCCGATTAAGCAGTGTGGCAAAGCTAATTCTGATAAGAACAGGGATGAGTGCAGACCAGCGCAGCAAGGTTTAGGCTGCACCTGTCACACAGCAAAGATATCTCATTGTTATCGCTCCAGACTTCTCAGGAAGAAGGAATCTGCTTTAAGTGCGTCCTAAGAGGAATAAAGTCACACAAAATGTGAATTTTAGCATTAGCAGGATGTCTGACTTGATAACGCATCCCTATATGTCTCCTGTTGGCGGATTTATGGTGAGACAAACAATGCTTTTTTGAGACTTTATTTTAAAAAGTGAACAAATGCTCATCCTGTTAGCAAACGCAACTGATGAGTGAAAAAAATATGACCATTATCAGCTGGCAGAAGAAGGGATGACCACACGTACATGTGCTGAAACAAAGATGACACACCAATCAATGACATTATGTGCTAAGATATTTCCTGATTTTTTCATTATTTTCATGCATATTTAAATTATGATTTCATTTAACCATTGGAAAAAGCTGCTCTTACCAGGCTTTATGTGAAGAAAAAAAAACATGATTGCCCCCTAATTCTAATAACTGGTTGTGATACCTTTGTATCACCTTTTCAATAATAATAATAATTATGGCAAGTTGTCCAGGTCTCCAAACCATTACACTACCACCAGTGTAGACTATTCTGCTGTGATGTTCTTTTTATGAAATGCTGTGTTAGTTTTATGCCACACTGTAAACCCTAATGCTCAAAGTAAGTAAATATATTGAGTACTATTAACTTAAACAATTATAATTAGTTCAAATTAATAGACCTTGATGAGTATTTAGTAAATTTTTTGTATTTATGAGTTTGTAGAAATGACACTTTTTAAGTTAGCTGAACAAATTTGATCTTTTAAGCCACAGTAACTGTCTCCTTAAAGTTCCGCCAACTTAAAATCTTTCAGCCTAGCGTTTTTGTGTTTGCCGTCATCAATGCACATGTAAACTGATGCTGTAAGTATAACCTTCACCAATCTGTACCTTAAAGTACCAGAGGACTGGCGGCTCAGTGGTTGGTGTTTTGGACAAAAGAAAGAGAACAATTTGATTGTTACATATTTATTATTATGGATTATGATTTTGCTCAGTATTACTATATGTTTGCCAATATAGCAAAATAAATGATCAACTTAAGATAAAACATTTTGGAAGAGAAAAAAACTAAGAAAAAAAAGTACACAATTTGCAACGCTTTTGTTATAACAAATTTGTTATAATTATTTATGACCAAAGGAAAAGAGAATTCCTACCTAAAATTTGAAATTGGAGCAATACAACTTTATTAACATTATTTGGTTTAAAGCAATTTAAAAATAAGGCAAATACACATGAGTGTATCTATTATGACAAACTCCTTTGTTTAGGCCTCTTCTTTTCTCAGACTGTGACCAAGATTAAGCCAAGTCTGGTCTAAGCACACCACCTTTGAATATGTTTTTAATAAATCTATGCCCGATCAGAGGCTCTGGTGCAGAGGGCAGAAGGCAGAAGGCGACCTGTCTTTAATCACTGTGATTGTTCAGTCATTTCCAGGGTTCAACCTCTGATGTTTACGGTAACAAGGTTCTTGCACGCCCCCTAAAGAAGTGTGCATGCTGGAAGCAAGCTTGTGTTCCTCCTCACACAGTAGCTGGAAACAGCCAGGACCTGATGGATCTCTTCCTCTGTAGACAGTCAGCATTAATGGAAAGTGGAGGGAATAATAAAGGAGAAAATTATTCAGTTTATCTATCATACCAGGCATAAAATTGCATTGTATTCCACTTTTAAAGTAAAGGAAGTTTTGTACTCAACAGCCACTTGAGCCTTTCATGTTAACACAGGAATTGGTGCTAAATGATACAGTACATGTTCACCAATGGTTACAACTTGCAGCCATTATGGACAGTCTCGCGTTCACATTCACCTGACTACTGATTGCACATACCTGGACAGATTTATCTACACAACTATATAAGAACTTTCATTGCACCTTCACAAAAATATGCTACTGTATGTGTTCTTATACCAGTGGATCTCCTGCCTCCTGGTTTTTAAAGCTGGTTTCTGGTTTTCTTGCCTTGTGCTTGTCTGCTATTCTCAAATTTTGCACTTTCAGTTCAGATTCCACATTCACTCAGGGAGTGTCTCTCATGTTACAGCACTGATCAATTCAGTGCAGCTGGAACCTTCATTGATTACACCCTTGTGGAAAATCCCCAGCTGTCGTTGCAACCTCTGCAACACCCATTACCCTCCATGTCAGCTCCATGTACCGAGAGACCACTTCTCTCCTTGTCACTGTTCCTACCAAGTTCACAGGGGTACTGACCTTCCTGTGGGTGCAAACCCATACTCCTGAAAGGAATTACATGCTGCTCAGTGCCAGATGTCATCAATATTGTCTTCATATTGTTAAATCAGATTCTCTACTTAACTTGCACTCAGCTGAAAATTAGGAAACCTCAAAGGAGCATTGTATGGGCCCTGACCTGGAACATTAACAAGGAAAATGCTGAATGGTGAGAACCAGTCCAGCGTCCAGAAGAGAAAAGTTTTGTACCCTCTGCTTTCTGGGACAAATTAACATACAAATTGAATGGGACATACCACTATCATTTTGTAAGTAACCTCACCTGGGAACATTAAAACTGCTATAAGGGTGAACATTCCCAATCATTGCCCTGTGGGAAAAAAGTTTGTACCCTCTGCCTTCTGATATTGATCAGCTCATCGTGAAAGACATCATGAAGATGACTGTACATTTAGGAACCTGACAACTGGGTATGGCTCTCAAGCAAAATTATGTATCAGCGATATCCTGTTACTCTGTTTCAGAAGCACAAATGATTGGCCTGTATCAGGCAAATAATACAACTAATGAGATTTGCTGAAACTACTAGAATTGAGTAATAAACTGAAAACACATTATTAAAACCGAGAGAGATAGTGGTGAGCCATCATTTTCAAAGGAAGAAATGTGGTCGGAAAAACATCCTGAATCAGTGTGATGGGAAATCCCTTTAAGTTTTAGTGAAATCAAATCATGAAAAAAAAACAGTAGTGTTCACAGTTATATTTAGGGAAAGTAAGAGCATTTCTACATGTACAACGCAAAGGGAACTTGAAGGCTAAAGCTAAACTGCTCTGTATTGTAGCCTTAAGAGAACTTATCAGTGAGGCTAATAGGGGAAATAAAATGCTAATCCAAGTAAATCCAGTTTTACCCTGTCCCAGAGTAGTGCTTGTGGTGGCAGTGTTGCTGCCAAGTTGCTTCTGTTGGTCAGTTTAGGTTCAGCAATGTTATGTGCCCAAAAAATTAGGCCAGCTGACTAGCTGATTACACTGACCAGGTTTTTCACATTAGTTTCTTTTACGTTGCTGATAACATGGGGTTATTACAAAATGATGATGTCAGGATTCATCTGGTTTAAATTGTGACAGAGTGGTTCAGGGAGCATGAGGCATCATTTTCACACCTGGATTGGCCACCACAAAATACAGAATACTCTTTGGGAAGTTCTGAATGTTGCATAAACTTATTAAAATTATACCACAGCCATAATGAAGGCAAATAATATATAGTACAATAATATAGTAGCATGTAAGACTATTTTGTTGGCCGTGTAGTGTACATACACTCACAGGCTACTTTATTAGGTACATCTGTTCAACTGCTCATTAATGGAAATATACTGTATAACCTCACAATCACATGGAAACATGGATTTAGAAGAATTGCCAGATTTGTTCAAGTTAATACAGGTAAGAGTAACTCAAATAACATTTTGTTACGACCAAAGTAGGCCAAAGAGCATCTCTGAACACATAACATGGCGAACTTTGGAGTAAATGGGCTACTGTAGCAGAAGACCACACCAGGTGCCACTCCTGACAGCTAAGAACAAGAATCTGAGGCTAAAATCAGCATGGACTGAAAAAATGGAAAACGTCACCTGGGTCTCGATAGGTCTCGAATCCTGCTGCAACATTCAGATGGTAGGGTAACAATAACATAACTACACCCACACCCACTAGACTAGTTGAACAAAATTAATAAATTAATTTGCAGTGTTTTTAAACCTACACTGTAAAAAAACGGTAAATTTTACAGTAAAAAACTGGCAGCTGTGGTTACCAGAATTTTACTTTTAAAAACACGGTAGCACTCATTATGTGGCATATTTTACGGATTTTAATTGTTCTTTTTTCAAGCCTAGCCGGGAATCAAACCAAGACCCTGGAGGTGCAAGGCGACAGTGCTAACCACTACACTACCATGCTTGTCGTTGCTCAAGTGCAAGTCGTGCAAGGGGACGTGGGGAAACCGAGGAAATCCAACAACGACAACAGTTGCCTAGCAAGCATGGTAGTGTAGTGGTTAGCACTGTCGCCTTGCACCTCCAGGGTCTGGGTTTGATTCCCGGTCAGACTACAGTAAACTTCTGGCAACCACAGCTGCCAGTTTTTTACCGTCAAATTTACGCTTAGTTTTTTTTACAGTGCAATAACGGTGCTACCGTATTTTTTACGGTAAAATTCTGGTAACCACAGCTGCCAGTTTTTTACCGTAAAATTTACGGATTTACGACCGTTTTTTTTTTTTACAGTGTAGTGACAAGTGGACATAAATTGTGTTTAACAGTTTTGCTCATCACGTGTCATCACCTGTATAATAGACAAATGCACAAAAAGGGAACAAGAAAACATGACTCATAAATTATAAAGCATAAAATAGCTAGCTTGTTTGTAAATTTCAAAAGTGACTAATAATAATGGCATTGCTGTCTTGAAGGTCAGGGGTTTCATTATGACATTGGATTATACTGAGTTGCATGTCCACTTCATGTTCACATGGGTTTCTTCCCACTGTCAAAAACATGCAAATAGACCTTAGGTGTAGATTAGTGTGTGAATTCCACTGATAAAGAATATGACCTACACAGGTGACCTACACATGTTGAGGTTTGCTATATTGATAGACACTGTGTTTATATGAGAGATACTGTATTAGCTATGGTAAGGTCTGAAAAAATACTGTATGTGCATGTTTCCCCTATGAGACTGGATAAGAACTATGCAGTTTTGTACAAGTGTTTTTTTGTGAATGAAAATAAGGTATTGGAATTATATTAAAGGTTGCTTATATTATAGCATACCATGTCCTGGTGCATGGGACCACACTGCTTTTAATGAACTCATGCGAAAAGAGAATTATCATGGGCTTTCCCATTAAATCATACTTTTGTATACTGAGGGCATACAAAAACAAATGCAAAACTCAAATTCAATACCTCTGCATTCCACTCTCAGTTGGAGCTGCCACTCTGTGCCGACATTGTCCCTTATTGGGACCACTAATGTCCACTCCACTCCCATTTGAGTGGCTGATGAATGAAGGAACAATGGATCTCCTGGTGGCTCCCACTTTCCATTGCTTGCACAGGGTTTGATTTGATTTGCCCCAGCTTGAGGCACCGATTTAGGGAACAAAAGTGGTTTAAGAAGTGGGGGTGGGTCCCCTTATGAAGCAGCTGAAGGTACAGGGATTCAGATTGAGCTTAACTCACTATACCCCATTTTGGGGTCCCGACTGGGAAGGACACAGGGAAGTACTGACAATGACATAAAAGGGACCTTCCGAAGGCTTTTTATTGTAAGGAAGTGACGGCCATGAATGGTGACAGAGCTTGAATGAGGTCTCTTAAGGTGATGTGTATGCCTTGTTACTGACCATTGTGGTCACAGCATGGGGGCTAGGCAGGGTGACAGACCATTTTTTTTCCCAAGAAGGTGTTCATCCTTCAAGGAGGCCAAGGAATCTTCAAAGTTACACCAACTTAGACCTCCAGCATCACCATCATTGTTCCCATGTGGTGGCCCAGAATCTTTGAATAGCTTGTGGTAGTGCATGGGCCTCCTGTAAAGGGAGACGAGTCAAACTGTGTATACTGCACTAGCTTTCATTGGTCTCTTACGATTGATCTGTGTTCATTCACATGATGAGACATCCATCAGAACCTATTTATTGACAGCTGAGGAAATGAGTACAACATGTTTCTTTTGTCAGGGTGCGCTTTCAGCGATGATAATTCCCCCTTGTCTAATTTGTGTTGAGACATTGAACTGGGAAGAAATTCCTATGTCTTTGAGAAGCCACTTTAGCCTTTAAGAAGTGGTTGACGTATGCTTTTGAAGTGCTTTGAGATAAATGACCAGGTTTGCTTCAAGCATGAAAGGTTTTCAGCTTTAGGTTGACCGTTATTTTATGCATATTTCTTCTCAGCATAGACCATGTTGAAGAATATTGTAAAATCCTCTATCTAATTTAAGGGATTCTTAAGCTATTGATAGTTATTATATAAGCAAGAATCTGCCACTTCTTAACAATACAGGTAATATTAATCAAAGGTTTTAAAATCATGCTCTGTATAAATGACAAATACTTGGATGGATCTAAATCTACCATACAGGCTGCTCTCTCTCTCTCTCTCTCTCTCTCTCTCTCTCTCTCTCTCTCTCTCTCTCTCTACCTGTATGTAATATAAAATAAACATATTAAATCAAGTCTGAAATTAAACCTGGTTTACAAATTAGACGTTGGACTTTTTCAATGTAAACAGAATAAAACAGAATAATACGTTTCTGTATATGCCTGTCTGAGGTGAGCTTTAAAGTTTTTAAGCTGTGTTATGTTCTAAAAGGCTGTATAAATGCCCTGGCCTATTGAGTAAATAGAGAATACGTTAATGTTTTATAAAGGAAGATTATTATTTTATGATGACACAAAACTTGGGATTCAGAGATATTCAGGAGATATTCAGATACATAAATCAATCACTGCAAAATAATCATCACTAACAACAAAAAGTATCAAAAAGTACAAAAAGTAAATATTTAGGATATGTAACGTATATTATGTGTAATGTCCGGTTCATTACATACAATTTTATGATAATTTATTATGTATGTATAATGTCCACCGTACAAGTTCACCATACAATTTCATGATAATTTATTAGAACCAACACATTAGAAAAAAAACTGTAATTTAAGTGACATATTAAAATAATCCCTTTCACTACTGTCAGAGCTTCTGTTGTAAATAATAAATAAACATTGGTTCCCCACAATCTTCTGGGTGTACTGAAGGAAATATAGACTGTAATTAGGTTTGACCTAAACAGTGTGTTTTATTGCATTCCCCAGAGCAATTCTCTAGATTCAGAATGTAAAGCTTTTCAACACTGTGCCCACTTACCAAACATATAGTTTTATTTACTTTGGAGAGGCAAGAGTCATACAAACCAAAAACATTAGCTTTGCCCCCCCCCCCAAAAAAAAACCCCGGTGGAGTGATGTGGGAAGTTTCTGGCAGAGGAACCTGGGTTGGCAGAAACAGCTGCAGCCCTAGGCAGGAATGTAGCGATACAGGCTGGCAAAGGCCTCAGAACAGGTTGCTGTAAACTGTTTTTCTTTTTTTTTTTTTTTTAAAGCTTCCATCTAGGACTCTTAAATGTTTGCTGGTTATTCTTATAGGAAGGAAACTTTAAAGTCTCTGTCTAGAAATGTGCAACTTTTCAAAAAAATTATGAACTGTACATATGCTATCCATAGAACCACTGTGGGATAGTTGTTGAGGATTTACACTAGATACAAACTCACTAGGTGCATTTATTTATTTTTCCTTGCACTAGTTAGCCTAATTCTTAGCAGGTTTCATTTATTTTAATTATTATTTTATTTTCTAATACCATTGTCTAAAAGAATAGAAGCATCAGCTATAGATTATTGTATTGCTGAACTACAATAGCAACTTATTGGATATGTTGCCGATGCCTTTGCAGTTTGCATAAGTCTAAATTCATTGAGCGACAAATTATAGCTCATTTTATATTCTGATTATATTAGTTGCTCTCAGTGGATTATTGTTGTCTGTAGTAATTCAGCTGGCAGCATGCATTGCTGTTGTTAAATGTAGTTGTGACCAATTAGTCGGAGTTGTTAACATGTCAGAGTAATTGCATTTGTTAAGATGCATCATATGGTGGGCTAAATTAACCTATGGTAGGGATGCTCTAAAGTAAAAAAAAAAAAAAAAAAGATTTGTATGATAATGCACAATAGGTGTGAGGCCCACATGTGTACATTGATTTATTGGGTGATGATAATCCAGATTGCTCAATTCTATTCTGGTTACTCATGCATGTGTTTTCCCGCAGGAGTTTTTTGGTTGTCAGAACATAGAAACATTAACCTGACAACATTAGGGATGGTGAGACACTGTTAATATTAGGATTTTTTTTTATTATTACTTGCCCAAAATTAATTTTTACTGGCCCAAAATTGGTGATGTTGGGATAATTTAGAATGAATAACCCGAATGCAATGCTGCAATACAACTTCATATATATATATATATGAAGTTGTATTGCAGCATCAAGAATAGAAGCATCAGCTATAGATTATTGTATTGCTGAACTAGGATATATATATATAACAGAGCAATAGGCTTGTTGCAAGTATTAGACTTACACATATGAACATCCTTTGTGAAGCTATATAGGATTTTGCATGTGTGCAACTCTGTATATGTGCAACATGCCTAAATAATAAGCAACATGTTTCACAGATTTTCCACCTGTGTATTGTTTAATAACCATTTGTCTTACAAATTGATGTTTTTCCTTTGCTCCATGCTGTTGATATTATTAGGTTTCTCTGCATTTGGGAGCCATGATGCATTCACAGTAATATTTCGCAAAGAGATTTAAACTGAGAGATATTGCAGCAAGTCTCAAGTGATGCACAAGTGCGTTGTGTACAAGATACATGAAATACACATACTGAGTGTGGAAGCTGTGTTCATCCAGTGATTTCTGCAATTGTTCATATGGGGTCATTAATTCAGTGGTATCCCAACATCACTTTATCAAAGTCACATAGTGTTTTGGGCGGACGATGTTGCAACCTAATTACAACAATGTGATGAAATCATCCAGTATTAGTGTTTCTGCTGGAACAGAAATCTATTCAATTTCATTAAAATCCTTTGATACTATAGTTTTTTTCTGCAGTCTCTCAGCAATGTTGGATACAACAATTTTTTTAAATCATTAAACTGGCAATGCTCATGTCTTTTGAAAATATTTGAAGCATTTTTTTTCTTAAAAAAAAATGATGCACAGATCTCTGCTGAATAATACTTTATTTTTATTTTTTACGTCACATTGCTACTTAGTCATCCAGTATTCCACCCTGTAGTTTTCAAATTTTACTAATCATTCCCAATCATGGTCATAAGTCATTAGAGGGCAAAGTTAAATGCCTACTGTTTAGGGACCTTACACAAACCGTGTATAATGGTAATTCAAAGAGAATCGCTGAATGTGTTAAATAGTAGTTAGCTATTCATCAGCTTCCTTATAAACCCTGTGTTACAGTGCATTGACAGTATGGAGTAACTGTGTGTTTTTACCTTTAGAATTGTACATTGTGCTGCCCCCAAGAGGACTAACCATAACACTTAACATATTAATAAAATAAGCACACAAGAAAGAAATCTCAAACTGGATCAAATAAACATTTTTCCATTAAATTCAACTCATATCAATATAACTGTTATTCTTATAGAAACCGTTACAATGCGTTGGACATTGTGAACAACCAGACTTACAAAGGAAAACCAGCCACCTTTGGGTGACACTGGATCGTGTGTTATGGCTTTATCTTGAAGCTCATTTCACTGAAGTTATTAACTGGATATTGATTAACATTTGAGTGCAAAACTGATCACAGCATTTGCAGTCCTAAAACTATCACAACAACTGTGTTTCTAAGCAAAGTCCTCCTAATGGTTACACTGATGATAATCTCATGGATGTTTAGGTTGTTCACACGACCATCCTCAGCAATGTAGTTATACTGTATGAATGGCATGTGTCACATCTTACACAACCGAGTGTCTAAACGCTGTAGTAGGTGCAGTGCTACATGACGCATTTAAGACCGCTTTACTGTAGTCTGATAGCTTAAATTATTATACTATTTATTCCTATATTATATGTTTATACTACTTTTGTTATCTTTATTTTTTTTATCACTGATAGAGGGATTTTTGCACAAAAATATCCAGTGCACTGATACTGTTGGTATAGTGTACAAGTGGCAAATAAAATTTCTTGAATCTTGACATAAATGAGCATAATTGTGCTGCACCGTCACCATAATTTGATCTGACTCCACTGTAACTTACTGTGTGGACACTCTGGTGCTCTCTAATGAAACACTATCTTTTGTCAAAGAGCAGCAGCATAACTAACTAAATTTCCTCATGGTATGACACCAACAAATGGCCCTCTCTAAGCAAAATTGGCAGCTTTGGGTTATTCTATAGCTCATGTGGATGGAACAATGAAGAGGTATTATTCCTGAACAGACCAAGTTTTTCAGAGTCTTTATAACCTTCTCTACAGAGGTAGCTTTTTAAATAGGGCATGCATACAGTATACAGTATATATATATATATATATATATATATATATATATATATATATATATATATATATATATATATATATATATATATATATATATATAATATTCAAGAGATATTTTTCAACACCTCATTTGTCACAGAGCATGAATATAAAACTTTTCTCTAATATTAAATTTATTGTTAATAAGTGACAGACACTTGCTTATCCAATAACTAGCAATACCTATAGTTTATGTCCCAAATAGGGGACTACTATAATTTACTATAATTTTAAAAAGTCCCTTCCAGGAGGCAAGTGTTGTGCGAAAGTCTTAGGCACCCTGAGTTTAGTAAAAAAAAATAATTTTAAAAAATCCTAAAGATTTTCTTTTCATTGTAGAACTTTTTTTATGGAATTAGTACAAAAACATATCTGATTTTCGGAAAAAAAAAAAAAATCAATATTCCACCACAAAATGAAATGTTAAAGAAAAAATTTATTTTCCAGAAAAGAAACCAGCACGTTAAATAAGCGATTGCTTTTTAGATTAAAAAAGTATATATATTAGTTCTATAGGGTTCTGTAGGATGCTCAGTAAAACTTAATTTCCTAATAAAACTGCACAAATTGTACCCTAGACTAAAGGGACCTCAAAACTTTGTAACACTCATCACTGACTTTGTTTCATTAATTAATGTATAGGAACTTTTTTGAAGACACTCTTGCTCTATATATAGTCGAACGTTCAGCTGCTCCTGTCGAGTCGCCTGAGCCGCACAGCAACTTGGTGCAGGTTTTACGCCGAATGCCTTTCCTGATGCAACCCTACCATTTTACCCAGGCTTGGGACTGCCAATGTAAACTAGGAAACACGGTCACAAACAATGAAAGTCATAAATGTCAGACATGGAGCTGACATAGATTTTACACTAAGCTAGTGACAAGCATCTCTCTTAATCAGTGGTGGATATTGCAAAACAGATGTGACAGGTTAGTAGTCAAGAGATTGTGAGTGGGAACATAGGGGTGCTGGCAACTGTTGTCCTTGCCAGCCATGTTTGTAGCCTGCACAGTGTTCTGGAAAGCTGACATGGCAGAAATATGACATATGGTGGCAGGATTTGGAGACCCTGAAAAATAAGGATAACGATGAATGAATGATGAAGCATACATTTCACCATTTTAGTCCTAATTTTATTTATGTTTTAATGGTTGCAAAAGAGGAAGCAAACAATTCTTAAAAAGCCATTGATAGGATAACCTGGTCATTCAGTACATTCATGTCATCACCTGACTTCATTTCTTTGCTACATTATCTTACTCAGCCTAGACTACCTCTAGGGGCTTGTACAGAGAGCACTATTACCCTGACGTGTCCATCACCAATATGTGGACTTATCAGAGTACATAACCCTTTTCCATTGCTTCAAACTGATTAAAACAATAAATTAACCTAACAAGGGCACTCATGATAAAGTCTCTGGTGATGTGCCAAAAAGCAGAAACAGCAAAAATGCAACAAAAAAAAAAAAAGCAAACAGGACAATTTCATCCCCAACCAAAGGGCCCCAAGAAACCAAATATGATTGTGTGGTGTTCTTAGCAGGATTATTCATTTTCAGAATCAGCTCCTTTTAGAGTTACAGGCACACACACACGCACGCACGCACGCACGCACGCACGCACGCACGCACGCACGCACGCACGCACACACACACACACACACACACACACACACACACACACACTATGGGCAATTTGGGAATGCCAATTAGCCTAACCTGCATGTCTTTGCACAATGGGAGGAAACTGGAGTACCCACAGAAAACCCACCAAGCATGGTGAGAACATGCAAACTCCATGCACACAGACCCGGGGCGAGAATTTAACCCAGACCCTGGATGTTCAAGGGGACAGTGCTAATCATTGAGCCATTGCACTGCCTATTATTATTATTATTGTTGTTGTTGTTGTTGTTGTTGTTTATTTATTTATTTTATTTATTTTTACATTTATTTAAATAATAATCATACTCAGTGTGAGTAATTTTATTTCCCGCAAATTCATATTTGTATCCAGTTAGGTTCAGAACTACAATATAAGACAGCTAACACTGTCTACTAACATTATTATAACATTATCTGGTAAGGAGACAAAACAAAAGAGCTAAAGCCTCATATCTACAGGAGGACCATAGACTGAAGTGGAAGTAAAAAAGTGAGTGTCCTGTGACTCACTATTAATATTTCATAACATCCACTAAATCAGCCGTTTCATTCATTGAACTCCTAAAGTAAAGTATTGACCCTTGCAGAGAGTATGACTCTTATCATGTAAGTGACATTTGGAGAGAAATTCTGAGTTATGAGTTATGACTAAACGATGCTATTGAAGCTATTGAATCATGTGGGTACTTTGTTTCCCCCTTTTTTAACTTGAAAAAACAAACAAACATAAAATTAGAATATAAAAAGAAGAAGAGTGTGCACAAACTTTTACACATGACTGTATAAGCAAATAAAAAAATGTCATAATAAAACATTAATACAACATCTACTTAGCAAGAAAATTTTCTGAAAGAAATGGGTTATTGAGTTTTAAAACTCTCAGACTCTAAATGCTGCAAATACATTTACACAACTGGACACAAGTTCCAGTGTATTTAGTTAGAATGACACCAATACTGCAGATTCCAAAATATTCAACCATTACTATAAAATATATATATATGTTTTTTTTAATTTAGTGTTGAAAACCATGTATTCATCCATCTTCAGTAACTGCTTCAGCCTTGGTTGTGTCACAGTAGCTCTGTAGTCAATCTGCGTGCAATTTATAGGAATTTACCAAACAATAATCCCATATCTGAAGTTAAACTACACACGTGGACAAAATTGTTGGTACCCTTCGGTCAATGAAAGAAAAACTCACAATGGTCACAGAAATAACTTTAATCTGACAAAAGTAATAATTAAAAAAATTCTATGAATGTTAACCAATGAAAGTCAGACATTGCTTTTCAACCATGCTTCAACGGAATTATTAAAAAAAATAAACTCATGGAACAGGCCTGGACAAAAATGATGGCACCCCTAGAAAATACTGAAAATAATGTGACCAAAGGTGACTTGTTAATTCAAGGTGTGTCCACTAATTAGCATCACAGGTGTCTACAATCTTGTAATCAGTCAGTGGGCCTATATATAGGGCTCCAGGTAGTCACTGTGTTGTTTGGTGACATGGTATGTACCACACTCAACATGGACCAGAGGAAGCGAAGGAAAGAGTTGTCTCAGGAGATTCGAAAGAAAATTATAGACAAGCATGTTTAAGGTAAAGGCTATAAGATCATTTCCAAGCAGCTAGATGTTCCTGTGACCACAGTTGCACATATTATTCAGAAATTTAAGATGCATGGGACTGTAGCCAACCTTCATGGACGTGGCCACAGGAGGAAAATTGATGACAAATCAAAGAGACGGATAATCCGAATGGTAACGAAAGAGCCCAGAAAGACTTCTAAAGAGATCCAAGGTGAACTTCATGCTCAAGGAACATCAGTGTCAGATCGCACCATCCGTCGTTGTTTGAGCCAAAGTGGATTACATGGGAGATGACAAAGGAGGACACCATTGTTGAAAACAAATCATAAAAAAGCCAGACTGGAATATGCCAAACTACATGTCAAGCCACAAAGCTTCTGGGAGAATGTCCTATGGACAGATGACACAAAATGGAACTTTTTGCCAAGGCACATCAGCTCTATGTTCACAGATGGAAAAATGAAGCAAATCAAGAAAAGAACACTGTCCCTACTGTGAAACATGGAGGAGGCTCTGTTATGTTGTGGGGCTGCTTTGCTGCATCTGGCACAGGGTGTCTTGAATCTGTGCAGGATACAATGAAATCTCAAGACTATCAAGGGACTCTAGAGAGAAATGTGCTGGCCAGTGTCAGAAAGCTGGGTCTCAGTCGCAGGTCATGGGTCTTGCAACAGGACAATGACCCAAAACGCACAACTAAAAACACCCAAGAATGGCTAAGAGGAAAACATTGGACTATTCTAAAGTGGCCTTCTATGAGCCCTGACCTCAATCCTATTGAGCATCTTTGGAAGGAGCTGAAACATGCCGTCTGGAAAAGGCACCCTTCAAACCGGAAACAACCGGAGCAGCTTGCTCATGAGGAGTGGGCCAAAATACCTGCAGAGAGGTGCAGAAGTCTCATTGACAGTTACAGGAATCGTTTGATTGCAGTGATTGCCTCAAAAGGTTGTGCAACAAACTATTAAGTTAGGGGTACCATAATTTTTGTCCAGGCCTTTTCCATGAGTTCATTTTTTTTATAATTCCTTTGAAGCATGGTTGAAAAGCAATGTCTGACTTTCATTGGTTAACATTCATAGAATTCTTATTTATTATTACTTTTGTCAGATTAAAGTTATTTCTGTGACTATTGTGAGTTTTTCTTTCATTGACCAAAGGGTACCAACAATTTTGTCCACGTGTGTATATCATCAGGTACATAGCAGCTAATAAATGGTTATTAAAAAACAACATGGCGCATATAATAAAAATAATATAAAAAAGTTATTTTCCTGCTTTGCCACATCAACATCCTTATTAATGACTGACACATTTGTTGTGCGTACAGACACTCAGAGGGAGCTTTGTTCAACAGCATGCTCTGCAGTCAGCTTTCTAACAGATGGGTGAATAGTTTTGATACATTTGGCTGCCTTCAATCAAATGTCACTCTAGGCAATAGTTTAGTATGTCAGTATGGATGTACCAACCCTGGTGATATATAAGCCCCTTAAGACAGATCCCACACTTGCATTCTAGGAACAAGGAAACACCAAGGAATATAATCACTTTTCACCAGAAAAAAAAAATCCCAAGTGATTCTACGAAAATAAGCACATGTGCAGGCATGTACAGTAGCTGGGACATTCAGGCATCAGCCTATTACACAGAAATTAATCCAAAGAGCTTATTAGTGCTTGATATGATACAAGGCTTGTTCGTTATAGCCCATGTTGGTTTGAGAACAGTATGCATATGTCTATTCAGAATTGTGATTACAGATTAAAATAATTCTTTAAATTCTGAATTGTCATTCTGTTTTTGCCATTACCAGTAACACAGAAATGGATAAAGCACATCGAAAAACTGTATAAAACACAGGACTAAAAACAGTGGTCTAGGAAAGAAGAATGCATGTCAGATATGATAAAGGACTCCACTGCACCAAAGACTCAACAGCTTTTAGCTTTGGCTGCTGACCTGGCCACTAACAAGACCCATGTAGATAGGGGCAGGAATTGACATGGAATCCCATGAACATTTTCCCTCTTTCTCTCTTTTGCTGGCTGTTTTTTTTTTTTTTTTTTTTACTGGGGAATTTGCACATATAAGCTGCAGGGCTCCTCCATCTGTGGATCAGTATAGACACAGCATTTTTAAAAGCTTCAACAGGATTAAAGACTGTGATTTCCCTCCAAAGCTCCTGAAGCCCCTCCCACTCTTACCTACTAAGTTTTATTTAGTATGTGAATTTAGCTTTGGTTTATATAGAGTATGTGTTTAGTTGTGTCACATTCAAAGAGAGCGTTTTGGGGGAAGACTTTTTAAGCCACATATACTGTATGTTTGCCAATTTTTTCTTTTTTTTTTTTTTTTACAGAATGCCAAGAGATAAATATTAGGACCTATATTATTCAGTCATGTCATAAGAACAAGTTAATCAAGTGCATTTATGACAATTCTTTAGCAACTAAAGAAGTTTTTTAAAGAAGTGGGTGTTTTTTTGTTGAGACAATATGTCACCATCATTTTGGTAACGGTCAAATTACGCTGCATGAAAAGACAGCTGTCACTAAGAAGTGGGCAGTAAATCACATTTCTAGAAGCCTCAGAACGTAATAGCATATCCTGTATTAGATTTCCACACAGTTGGCTATTCTTTCATGCATTCCTGCATTTTATAAATTGAGTGAAAACATACTCTGGACTTTAAGATCACCATGTGCCATTGTTCCAGTGACCAAAGAAGAGAAAATACATTTTATTTATTTATTTATTTGTTTGTTTGTTTATTAATTAATTTATTATTTTTTTAAAAGTGTCTACATGTGTATGTATAAAAGAACATTGGATTCATACGTTCATATGATGTACTTTCTACATTCTCAAGAAATGTGACTATTTCAGCAGTGGACCAAAACTCTGCAAACATTTATACAATAGCATTTAATCAAAATACATATTATTAAACTTTTTTAATGCAAATTTAAATTGTTCCACATACTGTATATCACCAATGTACACACGTGGACAAAATTGTTGGTACCCTTAGGTCAATGAAAGAAAAACTCACAATGGTCACATAAATAACTTTAATCTGACAAAAGTAATAATTTAAAAAAATGTATGTTAACCAATGAAAGTCAGACATTGCTTTTCAACCATGCTTCAACAGAATTATTTAAAAAAATGAACTCATGGAACAGGCCTGGACAAAAATGATGGTACCCCTAGAAAATACTGAAAATAATGTGACCAAAAGGACAGGTTAATTCAAGGTGTGTCCACTAATTAGCATCACAGGTGTCTACAATCTTGTAATCAGTCAGTGGGCCTTTATATAGGGATCCAGGTAGTCACTGTGTTGTTTGGTGACATGGTATGTACCACACTCAACATGGACCAGAGGAAGCGAAGGAAAGAGTTGTCTCAGGAGATTTGAAAGAAAATTATAGACAAGCATGTTAAAGGTAAAGGCTATAAGACCATTTCCAAGCAGCTAGATGTTCCTGTGACTACAGTTGCACATATTATTCAGAAATTTAAGATCCATGGGACTGTAGCCAACCTCCCTGGACGTGGCCGCAGGAGGAAAATTGAAGACAAATCAAAGAGACGGATAATCCGAACGGTAACAAAAGAGCCCAGAAAGACTTCTAAAGAGATCCAAGGTGAACTTCATGCTCAAGGAACATCAGTGTCAGATCGCACCATCCGTCGTTGTTTGAGCCAAAGTGGATTACATGGGAGGACACCATTGTTGAAAACAAATCATAAAAAACATTTTTATATATTACTAATAGACATTATACATACAGTGCCTTACAAAAGTATTCATACCCCTTGAACCTTTCCACATTTTGTCACATTACAAGTACAAACATAAATGACTGACACAAAGTGGCACATAATTGTAAAGTGAAAGGAAAATAATAAATGTTTAAAAAAAAACAATAAAAATCTTTAAAAATTGGCATGCATTTGTATACAGCCCTCTTTACTCTGTTATCCCTAATTAAAATCCAGTGGAACCATTTGCCATCAGAAGTCACCCAATTAGTAAATAGAGTCCACCTGTATTTAATCTAAACTCAGTAAATATACAGCTGTTCTGTGAAGCCCTCAGAGGTTTGTTAGAGAACATTAGTGAACAAGCTGCAGCATGAAGACCACTCATGGACCACTGTTCAATCCAAAATGGAAAGAATATGGCACAAATGCAAACCTACCAAGACATGACCAAAGCAAGGAGTGCATTAAACAGAGGAGCAGCTAAGAGGCCAATGGTAACTCAGGAAGAGCTGCAGACATTCACAGAATTTCCATCTGCAGACATAGCAAACTATTGGAAGAAAGTCATCTGGTTAGATTAAACCAAAATGTTACTTTTTAGCCAAAATGCAACACGTTATGTGAAGCAGAAAACTGTTTATGGTGGTGGCAGCATCATGTTGGGGATACTTCTTCAGCAGGGACAAGGAAGCTGGTCGAAATTTATGGGAAGATGGTTGAAGCTAAATACGGGGCAATCTTAGACAAAGAGTTTATAAAAAACTTGAGACTGCGGCGAAGGTTCAACTTTCCAGCAGGGCAGCGACCCTAAACATACAGCCAGAGCTAACATGGAATGTTGTAAATCAAAGCATATTCATGTGTTAGAATAGCCGATCCAAAGCCCAGACATACAGTATATCCAATTGGGAATCTGTGGCAAGATTTGAAAATTGCTGTTCACAGACACTCTCCATCCAATCTGACTGAGCTTGAGTTGTCAGCAAAGAAGAATGGGCAAATTGTTTACTCTCTAGATGTGCAAAGCTGGTGGAGACATACATCAAAATACTTGCACCTGTAATTGCAGCAAAAGGGGGTTCTACAACATATTGACACAGAGGGTCTGAATACAAATGCATGCAACACTTTTCAGATATTATTTATTTATTTATTTATTTATTTTTAACCATTCATTATTTTCCTTCCACCTCACAATTATGTGCCACTTTGTTGGTCTATTACATAAAATCCCAATAAAATACATTTGTGTAGACATGTCTGTGGTTGTAACTTGACCAAAATACTTTTGCAAGGCACTGTACAGTATATTTTACGGATTACAAGAGAGGCATTCCACAAGTTGTGATAATGGATGGTAACAGTGCTGAGATGTTTAACTATACAGTATGTTTAACAATGAGTTGATTTTTACCCAAGTTCATTACACTAACTCTCAGTCACTAACTGTTGGTCACCAGCTCCACCAGTCACAGTTCATATCAGCACAACAGTACTTTCCCTTATGTGATTTTGCTTAAGTATATTGCTTCTATTCCATCCACAACCACAAAGCTCTAAGCAATATTCATTCAATCACATGTCCAAAGCCACAGAAGCTTAGTCTATTATGGTTCATTACAGAGACTCTTAGAATTAAAGTAATTATTTGATTGTACATAATGATTGAGTGGTAGACCTACTCAGATATAAATGGGAGGGTTGCATCAGCAAGGGAATCTGGCAAAAAAAAAAAAAAAAGGTACTCCAAAGTACCTGGACACCTGAACATCATGTCCATACTCTATGATGGTCTTTCCAGAAAGTATAAAGTGGACAATTGTGTTAAAGCTGCTTTGCGACAATGTCAATTGTTAAAAGCGCTATATAAATAAAATTGACTTGACTTGACAATTGTACACTGCATTATGCAGCATTGCTGTTTACCTTCACTGGAAATAAGAAGCCTGGACTAATCATGTACCAGCATGACAATGCCCTTGTGCACAAAGCACGGTCTGTCAAGTGTGAAAGGTTCGCCATGGTTGGTGTGGATGTACTTAAGGAGTGTGTGAGCCCTGACCTTAACTCAACTAAACAATATTGGGATGAATTGGAATGCTGACTACTCCCCAGGCTTCTTTGACTAACATTCCATCCCTGACCTCACTAATGCTCTTGTGGCTGAATGAACACAGACCCTCACAGCCACACTCTCAAATCTAGTGGAAAGCCTTCCCAAAAGAGTGAGAACTATAATAACAGCAAAGTGAGTCTGGAATGGGATGGGAAGTTCAATAAGCACATAATAGTCTTTCAATCAGGTGTCCACAAACCTTTGGCCATAAAATGTACCTTTCGGTGTCCAACCATGGCATAATTCTTCAGCGAGTGGTTTCATGTGGTACGGGTCCAGAGCCTCTCCCAGGAACATTGGATGGAGGGCAGGAATATACAGTACTGTGAATTGACTAGCAGCCCATTGCATATTGTACATCAAGAACACTCATGTTCATTTTAGGACTAATTTAGTATAGGCTTTTCATCTACTGACATGTTTTTGGGAGATAAATCAAGATATCTATATTGTCATTTACTTATTAGTACATAACCTAAGATAAAAGAAACAATAAATATTCTCATTAAATAAGAGAATCAAAAATAATTCAAATGATATTGTGAAAATAATACACAAACTACATATGTATATGAAGCATTACATATTGACTGAGAGAATATTGGATTATGTAAGAGAAACTTAACATGTATCCATTTAAAGCCAGTGTACTATAATGACAATACACCTAGAAGAAGATCTCCTTCATTTTGGTACCTCTGTTCTTGCAAAGCACCAACAGCAGATACTTAGCCTAATGCTAAAGATGTGCTAAGCAATGACTTCAAGATATGACTAGGAGAGGTCCATGGATGGCTGAACCACAAAAACTCTGATTTGGCAGCAAATGAAAGGAAAGGAAGGCTTGTATACTGGCCTTTAAAGCAATAGTTGCTGTATGGCTAATTACCTGATCAAAGAATTCCAGCGAGTGCCAGATTACCTTGACAGTGGGAAGTAAAGGTTTTTAGAAGCAACTAACATATAATTTAATAACACTGTTTTTTCACTTGTAAATATATTATATTACACTTAAAATTACAATGTCTAGTGCAAATAAAATGTTTATTCAGTTAAGGAAGGAAAAAAAATCTTGTTCTGCAATAGTAATTAGGTCAAAGCACATTATATACTGGATCTCCCATTCATAGAAAGACCCTCAGCTTTACTTCACTTAGTTAACAAAAAGTGGGAAAAGAGAGCCAAAACTTTCCGAAATGTTAAATTAAATACCAGGTTTTGTTCACAGCATTGTCTTTTGGCTTCCTCACCAAAGCTAATCAGTTAGCTTATATGTAAGCTTATGTAAGTAGAGTTCAGCTATTAGACTTTAATTGGTTTCATGTTGAAAGATTGATCTACACAGTTAAGAATACAACCCACAAGATTTTTCTACTAACCCCCAGTATCTTCACCCACTTACGGAAACTTTTGACTGACTTTTCTGCAATCATTTCACCACTTCTGTTTAGAAAAAGGAGATTTTTTTTTTTCATTTGTTAAATTTGTTAAAGAGGTGCAATATTTTGGGCTTGGATTGTCACGCATGCTGTGACACTGGTTTCATGTTAAAGCAAAGTTCCCTTAAATGAGTTCCTCTTTTTCTCATAAATGATAGAACAAGGCTATTTAACAATCTCTGGTCAAACAGCTTTTAACCAAAACAAATGCCATGATTGCTGGTTAATTTCTTAAAAGAAAGCATCATGCTGGGATCAAATGATTTACTCTCACTAGTAGCACCTACGGCAGTGAATTCGCTGACCTCAGAGCCGTCTAAATACTTCCACAGGGGTCACATGAGGTGGGTTGGGGGCTGGGGGCTGTGAGGTTGTTAGTACTGAGAAGAAAGCTCACATGTGGTTCAGATTTACAAGTTTCTCCCCTTTGATTTTGATGAGTCAAGTCTGAGGGCCACTGGGAACAGAGAATATGGAAACATGATTATAATATTAAAATCATAGCTGTTAAGTGTGAACAATTTGATCACTATTCACTACATTAATACTAAAGCTCAGTAGGATGTGTTAATTCATGTTGATTCACTCAATAGAGTCATTCAAAATAAGTAGCTCTGATTAATTTACCTGCCAAAGAATTTTAGTAAAAAAAAAAAAAAAAAAATTATGCATTTGGTGTCTACAATGTAAAATCCCCAGCATTGATTTAACCCTTTTTTTTACGGTTCATTTGTGTTCACCCGGACCTGTATAAATACTGTACGGTTATTTAATCATCTGTTTGGGTACTAACACTGGGGATTTTGTTGATTACTAAGAAAAGAGTTTTATACATAATGTGAAACTTCAGTGCCTGACTTTTAGTGGCTAAATTTGTAGCTCAGTATGATGGTGATGTTTTTGAAAGAATCTCGGTTTTCTGTAAGGAAAATCTGACAAAATGGTTAATGTGAGCTCTGGTTTAATTAGTGTGAGTATTTAGCACCTACACACCTACCTGGAGTGTATGGAAAGTTTTGCACCAGCACTTCATTTCAGTTTCAAAGAGTACATCATTATGATGAAGCCTGAGGCATTACAGCTCTACAACACACTCTAAGATTTAATTTAATTACCAATTATACATTTCGATTTTACTTTCTTTTTTATTTTCAGTTTTCAGCTCTTGGTCTGCCACTACTATTTTTAAATCATGCAACACATGCCTCCTTTGTCCATTTTTCTTACATTGTGTGCTAATTTTTGTGTGTAAATTATGGATTCAGCAGATTGAGTTTTAATTGTGCAGGCCTGGGGGGAGCTAAACTGGGAGATCATTTGTTGGGGTCTGGTCCTGGACCAATACATGGTGGGGCTCCCTAAAGTGGGTGGGGGTTGGCTATGGACATGTGTCAAGCGAATCATTGGAGCCAAAAAAAGCGACAGTAGTGTGACAGCTGTGCCCAAACCAGAGGCCAAACAGGTGACGTACTGTACCTAGCACAGCTCAATTCAGAGGCTGTCAGGGCACCTTCAACAGATTATTTCATACAATGTTGACATAATAATAGGCTATGAAATGGTACTGACTGACTTCCTAGTGACTAAGTGAACTAATAAGCTCACTATAATGGTAGTGATGTGACAGACCCTAAATGTTTTATGGTTAACTATCAAAAGTTTCCAAACTACATAACTCTGTCATGACAGTGTCATAATATTGTATTTAGTTTTCATAAAAGTGTTAAAAATAGTAAAATCAGCTCACTTTTCTTAGGGGCCAGAGACAATATTGATAGCTATGCTATTCCACATGACATAGTCCTAAATGTAATGTTGGACTCACTTTATTTATGAGCCACACAAAACATGCATAAATGTGTAGTTATAATTAAATGGGACTGCAGATAGTTTTATTACAAAAGCTAGGTAACCTTAATATTTACACAGGGAAATATTTTTTTCATTCTGACCAGTCACAGGTGTAGTTTAAATACCTGCCATCCCATTTAAAAAGTGACATACTGTACAGTATATACATCAAATTTTGAAAATCCATTCACATCTGATCTCTGGCAAAAATGAGTACAAATGTTATTAAGCAATTGTAATCTTCTGAGTCTGAGGTGAATAAGCAGCCTGGTGTGTTCTTCTTAAAGGTCCAGGATGCCCTGAATAATTACTAGTGGATGGACCATCACAATTTATCATCCAGAACGGTTTGATTTTCAGTTCTCCCTGTGTTCAAACAAATGTCTTTAAGGTTATTTGTTTTGTTTTTTCACACTGATTAAAACATACAGATAGGTGGACTGGCTATCCTAAATTACCAATGGCTTATGGATCAGTCTGTGAATGTGGATATGTATTTATGGTGCCCTGCTCATACATTTAATAATAATAATAAAAAAAAAATAATAATAAAAAAAAAAAAATATATATATATATATATATATATATATATATATTATGCACACACATTGTATAGTTCTTTATTTCCCCCTCCTTATTGTGGATTTTTGCTTGAGCAGTTTACTGTAAATTATACCCATGGCTGTAGAACATGCTCTTCAGAGTGGGGATAAAGTGTGAAGAGGATAGAACCATCATTAGGTCAATACCTCCTCACAGGCAAAGAGCAGCCAAGCAGGAATGGAGGAGAGGAAATGTTCCCAGCAG
The DNA here is from genome assembly GCA_030347435.1 of Clarias fuscus. Taxonomy (NCBI): domain Eukaryota; kingdom Metazoa; phylum Chordata; class Actinopteri; order Siluriformes; family Clariidae; genus Clarias; species Clarias fuscus. Next base: position 11,903,275 of record CM059226.1, read on the forward strand.
AAGAGTAATGGGGAGTAATTTGACACATAAATATTAACTCTCACATGCTGAGACACACAGACATTTATCCTTTTTCTTTCATGTTCAGTGTACGTGGGAGGTGAGTCAAGTCTTCTTCTGGTGGGAATTGCTTTTAGTGATCTGGTGAACAGGATGTACAGGAAGGATTTATTTAGCTTCACTTGGAAGAGCTTTAGAGTTCTAGCACAAAAAAAATCAAACAGATTACAGTTGAGGTGAAGAGAGCTGGATTTAACCCAGTGATGAGTAACTCTGCAGAAACCTAAGGAGAACATATATGTCTGACAGGAAGTCGGTCAGACAGTAAACAAAGTTAATCATAAATGCACAATGCTTGTCTTACTATAGGGTCTATATTTCTATTTTATACCTAAATGTATGTATGTCTGGGGCTAATCAAAGAGCAACAATAACATTAATGAATGAGTCTAACACCAACCAATTTTTTTTTTTATTACTACTTCAAACTGCATGTTCTGAACAAGGTATAAAAACAGAACCATTAGTGAGTCATATTATTATACAGAGTCATATAATGCAGGCCATTTAGCCTTCTTGTAATAAAACCCAAATTCCTTAAATGTACTGCTATAAATATATCAGTATGCATTCATACTTCAGATGTATTTAACTGTGTCACATATCAGATTAAATGGTAATGACACTTTAATTGTGATCGAAATTCCTATTTTAAATCTTGTTGAGAACCAAATTGTCCATACAAATTTTGTAATGATTTGCAGATCGTTACAGATCAGAGGGGGAAAAAAGATTGCTTGAGGGCTTATCCGAGCTGAACTGTTTACAAAATCATCAATATAGTGGCACGTGGATGTCTTGGCAGTAATACAGCTTTGGTGTTTCTTTCAAAAACATTGAATCACTTTTGCTATTCAGCGTGTGATGTGCAAATAATTCCAAGGTTTTAAAGGACCTAAAGAGAATAGAATGAGCAAGGCAGTGATTATTCTTCAAACTCAGTTGACTAAATGATTTATTGATTATAATGCTTACAGTACATGTTTTTGAACATTTGCTTTAAGGGTCTGGCACTCTTAGGATGTGGTTTATAACCACACTTGCCAAATAATTAAAATCATCCCAGGTTAATTGAATAATAATAATAATAATAATAATAATAATAATAATAATAATAATAATAATAATAATAATAATATTATTATTATTATTATTATTATTATTATTATTATTATTATTCAATTAACCTGGGATGATTTTAAACACTCGTTTGATGATCAACACTCATTGATGCGAAAAAATCAGAGAATGATCAGACTGATTTGAACTGACAGAAAGTCTATAGCTATTTCCTGTTCAGTAAAACCAATTAAATTGAGAAGAAACAGCTTTGCTCATGATTTCTTTTAAAATCTCTTGAGCTCCATTTACTCCAAGCCTATAATTTCTCATAATTACTGGTTGTTTTCTTATTTTATGCCAGGTCATATTCATTTGACTTCATTCAGTCAATTCATTAAACAGAACACTCAGTGATAGTGCAGAAGTGCATATCATTTTTGACAGTCTGACAGGTTCAATCTTTTATGTAAGACAGAGATGAACACATGCAGGTCTATCATACACACCTGTTGTTATTGTTGTGATAAATCAGCTACTGTGCATCATCCATTGCTTTATATTTCTAACACAAATGTGGAATGCATTTCTGGGTATTGTCTATATTTATCTGTTTTAATCATTTTAAATCCAACCATTAAAGATTTTTTTATTGGCATGGGAAAATTTTGTAAAAATTTCTGTTTTGATGTGTCTATGGGGGGGAAAAAAAAGAAATTAGCGCATGTAGGTTTTACTTATTCTAAAATGTATTACTGTACCTGGGTCAAACTGGGTCAAAGTCATAGCTGACATTTTTTAATATAGAGTCAGAAATACGGTGCAGTTGGTGTTTAACGTTTACATTACAAACAGATATCAGATTTCATATAGATGAACTTCAATATAGCATTGTGTACCTGAACGTTGCTTCCGGAGGCATCCCCAGAATCTGCAGCAGCAGTTGCAGTATGATAGGTGACTCTGGAAGATGACCTGGATTTATGAACCATGAAGCTATTTATGTAGCTGTTGGTGGACATCCAGAGCCCTCTCATGAACAGGCCTGCTGCCTGGATATTTAAATGACATCACTGGTCAGGTCAGAGAGACAGTCACAGCTGTAACTTTTTTTTTATTTTTTTTTATTCTAAGGTCACGGGCAGTCGCCTAAGCATTTCGCTGCATATCGTACTGTGTATGACTGTGTATGTGACAAATAAAATTTGAATTTGAATTTGAACTTAAGGCGAGCTAGCATGCCATCAGGTCTATAGATCTGTGTTGAAGAGGGATGTGTGACTTTTGAATGACCCCTATTGTGCTGAATGCTAACTGTGCAAAGATAACACATGATAAGCCTCCAAGTCGAGTCGAGCTCAGCCTGTTTAACAGTTCAGCCAGTTACTTCCTCCTAAATAACTTTCTGTACATTCTGTAAATTGTTCTCAGAAACACTTGCTGTATTCCAAGTATCGGGACAAGGTATGCTTTCATTCACATTATCCTGTTTTGGTCATCATAATGCCTGGCATTAGCATTACCATAAATGTGAAATGACTAAACAGCTGAGGGACCCACCCTAAACTATGGTAAAAAAAAAAAATGATATACAAAAATATAAGAAATAAATATTCAAGAATAATCTCTTAAATTGATGTTCCCTTTTATTTATGCTTTTTATACACATCTTATTTTTGTAATTTTTTTTCATATAGAAAAATAACAGCTTGAAGGTAGGAATTAAGTTTAATCACTTCCTACACAGTGAAATTCTTTTCTTCCCATATTCCAGCATGTGGTCTGGGGTCAGAGTGCAGGGTCAGCCATGATATGGCACCCCAGAGCAGACAAGGTTAAGGGCCTTACTCAAGGGCCCACAGTGGCAGCTTAGTGGAGCTGGGCTTGAATTTACTGATCAATAACCCAGAGCATTAACCCACTGAGCTGCGACTTCCAGGAACAATGAAACCTGGTGCTTGAACTAAATAATTAGTATGAACAGTACACAAACAGTTAACTTGAACAGCTTCACAGTTTCTGTACTGTGCAATATAAATTCATGTGATTAAAATATAAACTTTACATTACCCGGATTGTAATCTGATTAGATTGGAATCCTATTTTTTATGCTTAAAATCAATCCACTGAGCATGCTGAGTCATATTTTGGAAGAGGTTTTAGTTGTCACATGATATATGGTGTCTTTGATATATAGTTACATTTTCACTTTTACTGTATACCGTGAGAAACATGTTTTAGACCACCTCCTGAAGGGGTTAAATGTTCGTATTTAATTGTGTTGTAAGTGCATCTTGGGTGCATTGAAGCAAAAACTGCAAACACTTTCATTTTTATATGTGCAATCTCCACCCAGATATAATCCAGATAACTCAACATGCATGTAACGGCCAAGTGTAAGCTGGGGTCAAATCGTATTCCCTGCATTATTTAACATATACATGTTGTTAAAAAGCTGCTGATCAAAGCTACTGATCAATGCCGTCGCACATCTGATATGCCGCTCAAGTAATGCCGCTCTGACTTTATTGCTTCCGAAGCTCATATATCTATAAACCAAGATTGTCCTTGGTTTTATGCATCATAACAAGTGGCATTTCTTCCTTATTGGCAAATTTTCCTTATATGGTAGGCTGCAGTAATTTTAATTACTAAATAAAGTATAAGTATAAAATAAACTGTGTTTTAGCCAACAATACTAACAATACTAACAGGAACAGATCCTTGTAATATGTGAAGCTGTGTGCTCTGTCACAGCAAGACTTTACGGCATTGTGCCAGTTGTTTCAAATCTAAGTAGTGCTAGTCATGCATTAGTAAACACATCCAAGGTTGAGGATTCGATTCAGACCTCAGGTCTGCGTGCATCTAGTTTGCATGTTTTCCCCCGAGCTTGGTGGGTTTTGAAGATTGGGCTAACTGGCATTTCTAAATGACCCATAGTGTGTGTGAGTGAGTGTGTGTATGCTTGTGCCTTGTGATGGATTGGTACCTTGTGCAGGGTGTACCCTGGCAAGTGCCTCGAGAGCCGTGGGATAGGCTCTAGGCCTTCTGAGACCCTGTACAGGATAAGGTCCATGGGATCACTTTAAGATGAAGACCATGAAGTTCAATGTGCATTTGTCAAGTTCATACTATTTCCTATCCACATCTCTGTCAGGTTCTCAAAACATCTTTTATGTTAAAAGTTTCACTCCTGATTATGCACTCAGCAGATGTCTAATCGGATCGCACCACACTCTTACCAGGGGCCTATGACTATTTTGTCATTGTGTCTGACAGGCTGGAATAAGTACCAGGGCAAGCTGACCTGGTGCGGCTAGTCATGAAATGACTCACATAAAGAGCAGTCTTCTCACCACACTGGACTCATTTAAGTTCTCCTGTCATTCACCTATCTCTGACCCACTTGGGGAAAAAAAGTATTATGTGAGGATGCTCTTTAGCATTTATCATCAATATAGTCAGCACACAGCACACAGCAAGGGATGATGAAGCTGCTGAACTCCTCCTTCTGCAGATTGATCCTTAATCCCCAGTCTAGCAAAATCTATTGCTATTTACACTGCTGAATCATACCTGTTCTGCAAATCCCAGCTCCAATCACATTCACAGTTGGATGCCTCTTTAGAAAATGTGCTGAGTCAGCACTGAAGAATAAAGTAGCATGCAGATTGGTGCAGAGACAACAATCTATCTTTCATTGTCAATAAATCTCAAGATATGATTGTTGACTTTGGGAAGGAATCGTTGTTATCTCTCTTCTGTGGAAATATTAAAAAGATCAAAGTACCTGATTGAGGATTTCACTTAACACTCAACATTACATAGACAAGAAAGTCCAGCAGCTTCTTCACCTTCATGGAGGTCTTTCTACTTCCCATTTAAAAGTTATTCCACAAACATCGCATTTGCAAGTCCCCCAGCATGGTTGATGACATCTCCCACATCTTTTATGGGTTCTTTACCCTCCTGCCATCTGGCAGAAGGTACCAGAGCATCCATGCCACCAGGACCACCACCAGCAGACTTCCCTGACACAGTCAGAACCTTTAACACCCACATGGAAGTACAAACCCTGCTAGCGGTTTTAACTGCTGCAACATTTTATTTAATCTTGCTGGTCTGTGTCTCTTCAGTTTACAGAAAAATTACTGGTTTCTCATATTCAACAATATTCTGCTCTGATTTATATGAAATATATATTTGCTCTTCTTTAGTTTCTATTCTATTAGCTGTTCTTTCTTTTAATCTGTCACCCATTTATAGAGGGAATTTAAATAAGTATGCGGTTCATAAATCTACAGGAAAACTACATACAGTACATATATTCTAAGCTTCATGTATAGATTTAAGTATAGAAAATGTTGTCATGCACATTTAATACTAGCTCCAATTATTACCTCATTTAAAATGTGCCTTTGCATTAATTAACGCATCTTGCTGTGTTAAGATGGTCAATATACTTTCACATGGTTTAATCAATAATTTCTCAATGTTCTTCCAGGCCCAACAAAATTTCATCAGGCGACTACATGCAGAGAGTCAACATTTTGCTATTACAGTGGAACCTTGGATTACGAGCATAATTCGTTCCGGAAGTGGGCTCGTGTTCCAAAACACTTGTAAACCAAATCATCATTTCCCATAAGAAATAATGAAAACTCAAATTATCCGTTCCACAGCCCCAAAAAATAAATACATAAAATAATTAATACAGATAAGTGTTTCCGTTGGTGCGCGCAGGCGCCGTGTGTGTGTGTGTGTGTGTGTTTGTGTGTGTGTGTGTGTGTGTGAGGAATTAGCCCCTTCCCTCGCCTCGTTTTGCACAGTAACACTCCTCCTCCCTCTCCCCACCTCGCTTTTTAAGTTTCACGACAAACACAGACACACACACACACAACGGAAACATCGTTTTAACAGGAAAAAAGAAATCTCTCTGAGACTGGCATGAGCGCATATTAACGGAATCACTTTTTAAGTTTCACAACAAACGCATAAACACAGTGGAAACATCGTTTTAACGGAAAAAAGACATCTCTCTGAGACTGGCATGAGCGCATACTAACGGAATCACTTTTTAAGTTTCACAACAAACACACACACACACACAATGGAAACACTGTTTTAACAGGAAACAAAGAAATCTCCTTGACCTGGCGTGAGCGCATATTAAGGGAATCATTGCTGTAAAGTAAAAAAAAACAAAAAAACAAATGAACCAGCACCTTACCTTTGAAAAGAATCGCGACAGAACAGAGATTCTGTGTGGGGGTGAAAAGGCGAAAGAGCGTCTGTGCGTGTGTCAGGGTGTGTGTGTGTGTGTGTATGTCGATGTCAAATTACACCCGCACACGCATAACCCTGCGTTCACACCGACCGCTCTAGCTGCCCTGCCGCCGACGCCTGTCGCCACTCTTCGCCGCTGTTGGCCCCTCTGACGTAGACCGAATGGCTTTCTTGTATTTAAAGGGGCCGCAAAGCAATCAAGCTTGTTGATCCTATGGAGACTGACCAAAATGTGGAAGATAACAAGAAATTAATTCATAGAAAGAACTGTATTGTAGAAATAAACAAATTATAAGCCATTCGTATGGTGTGGCTTCTGTTCATTGTGAATTGCTAGTCTAATTTAATATATATTTATATATATTTTATTATATTATTTTTCTTATTATTATAACATTAGAATCACTTACTAGACTTTGTCTTTAATTAAAATAACATTAATAATTAATAAACACCCGCTATCGCAATAATCCATTTTGCTTGGGAACTAATGTCGTCGGAACAAAAGTTACAGGATTGCATCCCGCGGAATCCTCTCAAGCGGAGGACCTCTCTTTTAATTGGTTGCCGCTCAACCGCGTCATAGCTCATTACCCTAAAGTTGAGCTGATTTCAACTCCCTTCGCCGCTTTCGCCATCCTCGCCGCGACGCGCCGCCCCTCGCCGCCCCTCGCCGCCCCTCGCCGCCGGCTCCCATTGAAAATGAATGACTTCCAGCGTCTTTGACGCTCTCGCCGCGTTCGGTGTGAACTCAGGGTAAGAGACTAAAAGAAAGAGGGAGATGTTGATTATACAAGTAAGAGACGAGCAGAGTTTCTGTGTGTTTGCGAAGCCATGGGGGGATGGGGGTGGGGGTGAAAAGGTGAGAGAGTGACGCTCGGTGTCAAAATAAGAGTCGCATGCATGATACATGATGCTCGTAAACTAATACTTGCTCGGTTTCCGATTAAAAATTTATTAAAAATATTTGCTCGGTTTTTAACTTTTTTTTAAAGGTAAAGTGCAGTTTAATTTGTTTTATTTTTACTTTATATATTGTATTAATTATTTTTCTGTATTTATTTTTTTGGGCTGTGGAACGAATTGTTTGAGTTTTCATTATTTCTTATGGGAAGATTTGATTTGGTGTACGAGTGTTTTGGAATACGAGCTTGCTTCCAGAATGAATTATGCTCGTAATCCAAGGTTCCACTGTACTAACTTTGACCATGTCGTGTAGCAGAAGACAGTTTAACAGTACAGAATTAAGCATAATGTGATTGGTGCCATAAGTTCATCATTCAAAATCATCAAATGCTTTTGTGTGTCAACACTTCTGGTATTTTCAATTAAATAAAATTTTATTTGTATAGCACTTATAACAATGGTCATTGTCACAAAGCAGCTTTACAGAATCAATGTGTACAAAATGTGGAAATGAGTAGGGAATGTGAAAAATTATTAGATGAGCAAGCAGAGGGTGACGGTGGCAAGGAAAAACCTACTGGGATGGCAGTAGGAAGAAACCTTGAGAGGAACCAGACTCAACAGGAAACCAGATCGGTGATACCATAATATATCAGATAGCAGAAATTGATTTGCAGTCACACTGTGTATTAAGCAGCTGGAGGTTGAATATAACAGATTATTAATTTTGTTAAGTTTGTTAATAAGGAGTCCAGTTCATTATTAGAGGCTCACGTAGAAGTAGGAAATTCCGGTCCTAAACTAATAACTGAGTGCAATCACAAGTCCTCAGAGAACAGCTGTCCGCATCAGCCGAGGCCAGGCCCGTCTTCATGGTGAAGTGACAATACAGGGCCTCCATGAGAGGAGCTCTCTAACCAAAAGTGGGGCACCAGGACAAGTCAGACAGGTCCAGAGCGCAGAGGGGGTCTGGATCACTGACAGCTCAGGAGCAGAATGTGTAGCTCAACAGACAGAGAGAGAGAGAGAGAGGGAGAAGAGGACATAATTGTTAGATATGATCACAGTCACATAATGTACAGGGTAAAGGTACAGTATACAGTATTTAATGCAGAGTGCAAGCAGCGACTCCAGCAGGACTACGACAGCATAATTAAATGGGGTAAAAAACTAAAAAAGGAACGTGAGTTACTTCCAGAAACACTTCCTAAAAGTTGAACATCTCCAAAATTTGAAAACAGTTACATGACAACCTGATACAAGATTTTACACTGTTGGACAATACAGGTTTTGACAGTATCAGTCATGTCAGAGTTATGGACTATATGTGTGTTGGCCCAAGTGGTTGGCTGCCATTGTGAATTCTGAAAACAGCCAAAAATAATGAAAAGTCTGGTGTAAAAAACTACTGACATCTCTTTAGAAAAACATTTTAAAAATCTTTTTACCTCAGGGAAATATTTTACCAAAACAATGTGATTTTTTAAACCAGTTTTTAGCCATTTCTTAGCTGTCTTCCTGCCATGATCATGTAGTGTAAACAGCCAGTTTATCAAATGCAGTGACCAAACTCAAGTCACTCAGATTTTGCTAGGTTCCTGTGCTTTCTAGGTTTTAAATTTATAAGAAAAATTTTATTTATAAGAAAGATTTATTAAATCTTTGGGATTAATTTCAGACCTCATGCTAAAGCCCTCACACTAAAGTCATCTTCAGTGTGTCTTCATGGTGTAATTAGTATTATCGTCCTAATCGTGGTTTATCCTGCCAACCATGAATATTCTCATACAAATTTTTTTATTACTTCATAGCTGACCTTCTTTTACAGAAGGAGGGATGAAGAGGGGGTTTACTAGAACAACCATCCATGACAAAAACAATCTATGACAAAGGCCATCTGCCACCTCCATCACACTTCTGTTCAGCTCATTAGTGAGGCGTATTTCAGTTATGCCTTATTCTGCCCTTAAATGTAATATTTCTTGTGTGACATCAGCTTAAGAAAGATGCAGTAATAAGTCTGTCTGACAGTTTCAGTGATGATATCGTGTGGTAATTATTTAACTTTGGGAATAGAGGGCCACTGTTGAATTAAGGCAAGTTTGCAGTGATGTGTTTTTATATTAAATTCAATTAAAACATATTTTAGATACTTTTTATATTACAAGAACTATTGACTACTGCAGTTTAAATTGTGTTGCACTGCTGTCTAGTGACAATAAAAGCATTCCCTTCTGTTACGTAAATAACTATGAACATTCATACATTAATATTGTGGCAATATTCTAAATCTTTACGAAATGTTTTCTTCTGTGTCTTTTAATACCATTATAATACTGTTTTTATTATGATTATTATTATTATTATTATCTCTTGCTTTAGTGCAGTTTACAGCAAAGGAAAAACATGCCACTTTTGAATCTCTTAGTTTTAAGGTTCAAATGTAAATGCTTGGGGGAAAAATCCATCTTGGACTACTCTAGTCATGAAAATGTGGCGACATGTCTCTCTCTCTTTCTGTTGAGCTACCCATGGCATTCTTGAGCTAACAGTGATCCTGAGCCCTTCTGCCCACTGGACCTGTCTGACACATACTGGTGCCCCACTTCTGGTTGGAGTTCTCAGCATGGAAGCCTCTGGCTGTTGCTCAGAATGGCCCCATATGGTCTGCTTGATAGAGATGCTCAGGTTATCTGTGATGGTTTGTGACTGCATAAAATGTTTTTTTTTTTTTTTTTTTTTTCAATTTGTTATTATGAGGTACCGAGTGTTGATTAATGAGAGAAAAATAATTAGTAGTATCAGGTGGCAACATAAAAGTTTTACACTGTATGTATTACACTGTATATAGTAAAATGTAAATATTTCTTATCAACCTGACATGAACTATATAAGACAGTTACCTGATGGCAAGAGTCATGTTTGCATTGAAGTCATGAAACGTATATCAGAGTGTAAAACACAGACTGTAAAACTGTGCTTTGTTGTCTTTAAGGCTTAATTTCAATTTGACTTTTTTCAGTGAGATGAACATCCCACAAGGGACATAATTGAAGCCTAGAGTCCCATAGCAACAGGAGGAGGGACATTGTTGTCCAGTAAGCTCTTGTTTACTAGTTCCTCCTCTGCTTCATATTTGGGTACTGAAAGCAGAAAGTAGGCAATTGGGCAGGCAGGAGGTCCAAGTGATGTTACAACTGGGAAAAAAGGCCAAGATAAAAATAACTGTGTTATACTAGTGTTATACTAATTCAGTAGTGCTGGTTGCAATGTACTGTTTAAAAACAAACTAAAAGGAGTAAGGAATAAGAACTGAATCCAAAAAAAAAAAAAGGCTAAAAGAGATACATTTTCACAGGTACACAGCAATTTTTTAGTGACTCTTTCTGCTTCTTTTTTTATCAATTGGTGAACCAAACTTTATTTTTGGAGTTATCAGGCAAATAAAAAAACTTGTATATTATGTAGCATAATATATTCCTTTCAACATTCCGCACAACAAAGTAAATGGCAAACAGTCTACGGTTAAAATAAATGCATTTTGCAGAGGTGAGGTTAGGAGTGTTGCTTTGATGTTCCATCAGATCAGCACCTGCCATTCCCACATGTTCATAGTTAGATATGATTAGACTTCATAGATTTGGCTTCCAGGTGGTGCAACAGAAAAATATTTACCCTCTCACCACAAGCTCAAATCCCAGTGATGCCACAGAAAGATTTACTGCTCTTAGAAAGGTGGTGTGGCTTTCTTTCTCCCGTATCAATCACAGTGACACCAGACAACCGCGTGCACCTGTGGGCTCAGATATAGTCCATCAAATTGTTCCCAAAAATGAGTGTTACCATTCATCCATCCATCCACCCACCCAGTATCATGTGTAGGGTCACAGAGGGCCTGGAACCTAGTGTATCCCAGGGCTCAAGGCAGAATGTACCCTGGATCTGAAGGTAGACATTGCTGCTGTATTATTAGGGGCTTCTTTCTTTGTTACGCTTTTTGGTTGACTTCTGGTTCAAAACCCAGAGTGGGAACTGTGGAGCATGCATAGAGGCCAATTTATGTGTCTGAGTTTTACATGATAGGAGATGCTTGACTCCCAACCACATTATCTGGGTCCAACTTTTAGGAGTTCAATTTCGTATGATTTAAGTCCAACTAACATGTTTCCTTTTATTTTAGAAGTCAATTAGTACACAATTAGTAGTTTACATAATGTAAATGTACTGTGCGATGGCTAGTATGAGCAGTTTGATCAATAAAAAGTCTTACCATCAAAAACAGAAACACCAACACTCAGTAAGATGTTGATGGATATTGATGCTGTCTTTCCCACCCTCATTGACCACTCAGGTTTGTTGACGGTGGAGTGACTGGTTCCTTCACTTCCCAGGGAGCCCTATAGTTAACTGTCAATATAATTAATGGTCAATAGTCAGGACTGGAATTTCCTACAGTTTTGTACCTGAGCTTCCAATAACGAACTTAATTCCATATTAACTTAAACACATTATGCCGTTAAATTGAACTTCCAGCAGCCTAACACATCTTATGACTTCAAAACAATTCCTGCTTTTCACTTTCACCCAAATGAGCATGGGTTCCCTGTTGAGTCTGTTTCCTCTCAGTGTTTTTTCCTATTGCCATGTCCCTTTTCACCATCGCCCTCAGCTTGCTCATCATGAACAATCTGATCATTTTGATTCATACATACCCCAAAGGAAGAAGTCTGGTGGTGTCGGATCCGGTGACTGACGTGGCCATGAAATTACACTGCTGCCAAAGAAGGACTCAATTTATTCCATGCTCCTTGCTGATGTGTGACATGTTGCTCCATCCTGCTGAAAGTAACATTTTGTTAATTCACGATCCTCCCAGTGTGTTCAAAGTGCCAAGTACTGAGGAGCACATTATAGTTGTTTTGTTCAGATTGCTTCATATACAATATATTACAAAATATAGCATAATATAGACACACTTACATTTTTTCAGGGAAAACTTTTATGATGTCACCTCATTTTTATAAAAGGGACGAGGGAATGGAATGCATTGTGCAAAAGCCACATATGGTTGTGGTGGTCAAGAGTCCACAGACTTTTGTTCTTACAATATATTTGTTCCTATTTGTCATAAATAAAAATAATTCAATCAATAGTTGGGTAAAGTAGCTTTTTTATGTTGAAATGAAATAAAATAATAGTGAACATCTGTAAGGCCAAGTTGTAAGAAATGAATCATGCTTTATGAGGCTTGGAGCACTATTAGGAAGGGTATAAGGGCATTGGCCTTTTCGCACTTACAAGGGGTTAAAATTAACATTGCACCATCAGCTTTTAATGCCCCACCCCCTGATGTGCAGGCATGCTGGCTTACTTCCAACCAAATTACCAATGTGCTGGCAGCAACTACTTTTTTTTCTGGCACAAAAATAGAGCCATCCATCTTACAGCACTCTCCTCTTCTAATAAATACTGCCAATTGGGCCAACCAGTGAATTTAGCCCATTTAAATATAAGCAAGTAATAAAGCATAACCCTAAGCCTAAGCAGTGAGGATTAATAATAATTTAGCAGGACCACAGTGAGAGAAATAAGACAGGGGCAGATGTTGTTAGTGATCATCTTCCCTGTAACAGAAAGCCTGTGACACATTCAGACAGATGGAATGTTTATTAGGTCAGTATGTTAGTGTGGCTCTGCTCTTCTGCATTTCATATACACACACTGAGCTCTGCAGAAATCCCACCGTCAGTCCACACAATTCCCTGCGATGCATAATATGACTATATTATTTTTTAAGTGGATTTTTATTACTTTACTGTAGGTTTGAACACTTGGTCTTATAAGGAAGTTGGTAAAATAACAGGTAATCATGTTATTAATATTTCATGAATGTGCTCTTACCAAACCAAAATAATGCCTTTAAAAGAAATGCTAAGGTGGCACAGAGGCATAGTGGTTAGTACTGTGGCCTCGCACCCCGCGGATCGAGAGTTCAGTTTCCGTCTTGGACCTGTGCACATGGAGTTTACATGTTCTGCCCGTGCTTGGTGGGTTTCCTCCCACAGTCCAAAGACAAGAAGATTTGGAATTGGAATTCCAAAATCGCCTAAAGTGTGTGGATGTGTGTGACTGTGTGCATGTGTTCCCTTCGATGGTCCGGCACCTTGCACATGGTGTACCACGCCTCGTACCCGAACTCTCCTGGGACCCTGAACAAGATAATCAATACAGAAATTGAATAAATAAATAATATTCTCTTATCTGACAAGTTTGACCAATATTGAACATGTATTTAATATTAGCCTTAAGTAAATTATTTAATATTTTCAAAATATTGTGAAAACAAAAACAAGGTCTCCAATCAGTTTACCTAAAGCATCATTCAGGAGCAGAATCATTATTTTATTTTTCCAATTTAATTTACTTTATCAAACAATGTCATGTGATTTTGTGAATTATCAGTGAGAATCTCACCCCTGAAGTTTAGATTGTGCACCAAAAGCTGTTTTATTTAAGACCGCTGATGCAATGTGGGAATAAGCCTTTTGAAACGTGATATAGATTTCTATCATCTAGTGCTATAAACGCTATCCATAAATCTAAGCATATTTATTTTATGCATGGCTCTTTGTAAAAAGATCATCAGAACGTGTGCAATGTACAGTACGTAGTATATGCTTCTAATAAAGAATACTCAATGAATCGCCCTTTAGGGGTATAACAACCAACGTTTTATGACCAGCAATTGTAAGAGTACAAAAAGCCCTTTTGAGTTGTTTATGAGTTAAAATACAATGATTAGCTAGTCAGAGGCTTTTAAGCTAGCAATATACTAGGATTAGATTGGGCCTTACTAGTAAAGTCCTTTGCATAAAAGTGAGAATCTAACAGAAATGAACATAAAGGGCACATACTTTTCTTCACTTTTAACTTTCATCCCCTCTCTCCTTTTCATTCACAGCCTTTCGCTCTCTTTGTAGTCAAATACAAGGTCTTGTGGTAACTCCCACACCCCTTACTCTCTTACGTGGGCCTCTTACAACTGAAAACAAGCAAATGTTATAGCACCACCCTCCTTTTCACCTACATTCTGACCCCTCACAGGTTATTTTTATTTCATTTATTTATTTATTTATTTTATTCATTAATTATGAATGAACATACATCCAGAATGAGAGGGAACTGAAGAAAATTTTCAATCCGCCATGACATGAGAGGCCTAGCTCCCTGACCCCCCTGAGACTCTTTTTCAAGTGAAAAATATATATTATGACTCTTTTTAGTGAAAGGGCACCAGGAGGAAAACCTCTGACATATTATCTATGTTCTCAGGTAAAACTATGGAAGCAAATTAGCATCATAATTATTTGAATTATATCTGCCTTTGAAAAATACATTTTGAAATTTAATCACTGTTGAATTATTAATTTTGAAATTTAAATACTACTGAATGTATTAAACTGAAATATTTGACTTTAAAAAGCAACATCTTTGAATTTAAGTGCTCTGAATGTCACACGAAATTTTCAACAATCCATTTCAACTGTGAAATTCAGATAGAAAATTCAAGCTTGGAAATTCAATACAGGAAAAGCAATCGAGCCAGAACGGAATCCGTTCGTCAGTCACGTGACCCAGGGAAGTGGACGTCTTCTATACCGGCTCCCAGTGAGTCTCGCTACATGGGGGGGGGGGGGGGGCAGCGGCTCGGTAAGTGCACCTGCATTGTGTTACAATAATTATATATATATATATTATCAGATGTTTTAGTCATTTTACTGTGATAAAGGAATTTAGTCAAAGTTTAGTTAAAGTGGGGCTAGTGAGCACGAGACACAGACTGATGTTTGTTACACACGCACGAGAGAGAGAGAGAGATACACAGTGATGGCCAAAAGTATTAAGACAGCACGTGCCATGTATTAGTTCTCTCTGTGCACAGAACAGGTGACGTCACCAGTTAGTTCAGGTCCGACTGAAGAGTTGTGTTAATTAAAATCAGCTGCTTTAGTTAATTGATGGAGCAGATAAGTGGCAGGACTTGTACTTTCTGAAGCCAGGGTGCCCACCTCTGTACAAAACCTTCAGGTTTAGAAGAAAATGACTTCAACCTAAATACTGATAGTTGTATGGCACTTTAGTAGCATAAAATAAGTTTTTCTGTATAGTCATTATTTAAATGTTTGAGGTTGAAATGAAAGCAGCGACTTTCACTTTTGTCCACCATTGTATATATTATTATAAAGCGAGATATAATTATGCTGAACTTTGATTTAGTCCCTGATCTTTTTGTTTTTGCTTTCAGTACAGTTTGTCCTCCAGCACATTACCTGGCCTCACAATGGAGATGATGATGATGATGATTGTTCACTTGATGCGCATGTCAGGCTATCAATCGTCAGTTCATCAAAGATTTTATGTGATTTATGTAGATTTTCTTTTTTGAAATATGCTATACTTTATGTAAATGTGAGTTGATATTACTTAAACATATTAAAAGACATGTCCAGTGAGCAGTTCTGGGTTGTTACTCATAAAAATGAACAGCAGTAGATGGAAGAGAAGCTGTATTCTCATCTAGATGCTGTCCAACTTAAAACGAAATTGCAAAATAACTGTATTTTACAGGCCAAAAGTACAATCACTTTGCTTAGTCACCAGAGCATGTATTTATACTAAATTAGTCTAGATTATTTGATACACAGTGGTTACATCTCATGAGGAGGAGGAGTTTGTCTAATTGTTTGTCAGACAAACTGTTCCTCTTTGGTTCCTCTTACGGCAGATTTCCATGGATATAAACTTACTGTAGGGAAATGGCTCAGGATCTCCATCTGACTTTTAATATTTAGTCACCTCAGTGTCGCATTTGAGAGAAGCTTTATTCTCATCATCTAAAGCAAGTAAGTCATTCTCACTGAAGTGCTGCATCCTACAGCCCATTGTGGTGAGAAATCAATTCACTCAGTGCTCAGCAGAGATCATTATGCAGATAACTGAAGCTATGTAAAGCAAGTTCCTTGATTATTAACTGCAATGTAATACTGAATTTAGGAATAGTAATACATTACTCCATTACTGTAATTAGTTGTATATATTTATTTGTAATGTGCTACTTTGTAATATATAACCCCACACTGCCTGCATTTGTAAATATATATACTGTATATCCTCTTGAAATGAGATTGAAAGTACATGTAGTAAATATACAGATCATATATGGGAAGAATGTAGACAAACAGTGGTTAGTTATGGTTAAAATATTGCATATTCATACAGTATTTGGGAGCAATACCTCATTCAAGCACTGATCAGAGGTGCTAGAACATTAAACATTTTCTGACCACAAAACCTTTTTCAACTCTGTATTGTAGACACACGTTTATTCACATACTAGTTAAAACATACTGTTGTATCACAGATGCAACAATTTCACTGTGCTCAAATAGTACAAAATTTATAAATGGGAGCATTGGCTCCCAATAGTTAATAGCATTAATCAGGAATATTATGATCATAAAACAGCAGCTACAGTATTTTACAGTAATTGTAAATACCATTTTAAGTATGAACAGGATCAAACAGTCATAAATATTACTCATTGTTCAAAAGATTCATAAGATTGAAATGCAGCAATGTAAATGTCACACCCAAAGCACTGGGATGCAGCCCTTGGATGTACAGCCTCTTAATGTTGTAAAATTGACCATTGATGAGGGGGATTCCCAGACTTGGGACACAGCACTGGAGTGGTCAGAAAGAGGTATTCTACGTTCCTCCCAATCAGCAGATTGTTGAGAGCCTTAAAAGCAGGGGAAAAATAATGCAGAATAAGTTAATTGAACATCACACATGCGATAACAATCGAACATACACCCAGTATAAATTTTGTAATGTTTTGGCATTTGGCCTCTGTACATCACCACATTTCATTTCAAATGAAACACTCAATATGCCAGTGAAATCGAAAGAAAAGTGTGTCTTTAACCATTCAGGAATTACAGACATGTTCACATACACACACATTTATTTTGGGGGTTCATAAATAATGGGGGGAAACAATTAAACTTAAGGATTGCCTTTAATACTTGAACAAAAATTCTTTGCAGTCAATAACTGCCTGAAGTCTGAAACCCATGGATATGATGACCAATGCTGAGTTTCCTCTCTCTAGATGCTTTGCCAGACTTGTGAGTCTTCCTGCTTTCAGTCTTTGTTCTTCCTTTAGTGAAAAGCGTGCTTTACTTTTATTTATTTGCTTAGTCATGCTACACCTGGCCATGCAACTACTTGTCAGCCATTTTCCCCCATTATTTATGAGCCCCAACCCAAATTTTATGACGGTTTTAAGTTACTGTAACTTAGATTAAATGTTTACATTAAGATCACAGCTAGTTTTCCTGCAGCTGCACACAGTCAGAGCACACTGACAAACTCTGAAGTGTGATTTCCTCCACAATTACAGTTTTATTTTTTTTTATCACAAGTGCTATCAATTTACCGACTTTTGGTGGTACTGAATATAATTTAACTGTTCCATATATACTTGCAATAGCCAGATTTATTTGAAGGTGACTAATTTCAGAATAATTGCTTTTTTAGTCACTTTAGTAGCAGATTCTCCATTTTTGCCAGACTACATTTATGACCTTTCTCACCTGTTATTGTGATTACTTTGCCAGAAATTAAAAGGTAGGAAAGATTTGGCAGGATGTGTATGAACATGAACAGAATGTACACACATTTTCCACAGAAGTTCACAATTCACTTGAGAGTTTTAGGCACTTTGTACAGAGGTGGACACCCTGGCTTCAGAAAGTACAAGTCCTGCCATTGATCTGTTCCATCAATTAACTAAAGCAGCTGATTTTAATTAACACTCTTCAGCTGGACCTGAACTAACTGGTGACGTCACCTGTTCTGTGCACAGAGAGAACTAATACATGGCACGTGCTGTCTTAATACTTTTGGCCACCACTGTGTATCTCTCTCTCTCTCTCGTGCGTGTGTAACAAACATCAGTCTGTGTCTCGTGTTCACTAGCCCCACTTTAACTAAACTTTGACTAAATTCCTTTATCACGGGTAAAATGACTAAAACATCTGATAACATATATAATTATTGTAACACAATGCAGGTGCACTTACCGAGCCGCTGCCCCCCGCCATGTAGCGAGACTCACTGGGAGCCGGTATCGAAGACGTCCGCTTCCCTGGGTCACGTGACTGACGAACGGATTCCGTTCTGGCTCGATTGCTTTTCCTGTATTGAATTTGTGCTTGAATTTTCTATCTGAATTTCACAGTTGAAATGGATTGTTGAAAATTTCGTGTGACATTCAGAGCACTTAATTTCAAAGATGTTGCTTTTTAAAGTCAAATATTTCAGTTTAATACATTCAGTAGTATTTAAATTTCAAAATTAACAATTCAACAGTGATTAAATTTCAAAATGTATTTTTCAAAGGCTGATATAATTCAAGTAATTATGATGCTAATGTGCTTCCATATAAAACATTCACACCAGCATTTTCTGAAACAACTGCTGACACAAACAGGTTATGAGTGAATGGTTATTCCTATTGCTAATAGATGATGCACACGACTGACATCAATGTAGGAAGTGAAATGTGTGTAAAGCAAGACAAATATGATTAGATACTGATTCTTTGATACTGATCCTTTTTTTAATGAACAAATGGAGTTGCATTACTAGAAGACTGAGTAAGAGCAACTCCAAAACTGCAGGTCTTGTGGGATGTTGCCAGGCTGTAGTGGTCAAGACATACAGTACAAAAAGCAATCTGAGGAAGGAAAACCGGTGAACTGGTGACAGGGTCATGGGTGGCCAACACTCACTGATGCACATGCGGAGTGAAGGCCCGTGTAGTGCGATCCAATGATTGATGAAAAGGTTAATGCTGGTTGTGATAGAAAGGTGTCAGAACACACAGTGCATCACTGTTATGATAGCAGAAGGAACCAACTCAATATTAGGCCATGTTATATTATGGCTATAATGTTAAGGCTGATGGGTGTCTTTATTATACGATATATATAAATAATATATATATTTACGTTTACGTTTCATACATTGGAGGACCCAAAACCAGAAAAACTCACGCCACAAAACGCTGTCCGTATGTCTGTATATCTGTATGTCTGTCCAGCTGATTTCGTCACAGCATCACTTAAAAAATCCCTTTTGTTTTGAGGTGTGAAAGCCTCCTCCCTATAGTCCTGATATTGCTTCATCTGTTTGACCCCTGAAAGGAGAGGACAAACATTCACTTGATGATGAAGAAGTAAAGACAGCGATGCATTTATGGCTCACAGCTCAGGCTAAACATTTCATAAGTAAGCTTGTTGACAGATGGAAATAGTATATTGAGGAGCAAGAAGATTATGTCAAAAAATATATATTTGTCTTTTGTAAGACAATCCAAGTTCATGTTTCACTATGTCAGAACAGTATAAAGACTATAACACTGCTTTTACTGACCTAGTCCATTTATAGTATAATGTACTTTTTCAAATACTCATAAATACAAGTCAAGATACTTAGACTCCTCCACCATGGACAAGGTCTTTCCCCTTACCTTAAGAGAGATATTTAATATTTATTTAATAAAAATTTAATTTCTAAAAACCTGTCAATATTTGACATTGCTGTTCTCTGAGGCTTGGTGCCAAAAGTGATCCGGTTATGTCTCTGGAGGAAAATAAAAGTTCTGTGGAAAAAAAAAGTGAGGATAAATTCTGCCTTGAAGGTTTGAAAATGTGAATGAATATTCATGCACAAACCATGATTAGCATTTTTTTTCCCTCAAAAAGATCCAGATTCTGCACAGTATATTTAAAGTCTATTGTACAACGCATTCCAGGTTATAAGATAATATTTAGGTAACATATGCTTATCAAGCTATCTAAATAATTTACAGTGGCACAATAAGATTTACACCTATAAGAGAATGTCAACAAACAGCAAACTGACAACTGTTACACTAAGTGTTAACGTAATTTTCATCTTATTCATGATTTTCACCTTTCATGATTGAGCATTGCAGCTGAAAAGGTGACTCTGATGCAGGTTTGGTACCGCAGTGTAAATTATATGTTTTTGGCAGCGTCTCCATCGGGAGCATGGCCACATTTGATTCTGTGACGCTCTGTGTCTGTTTGTAGGGGTGGTGTTATGTTTGGCAGTAGGGTGAGGCTGTGCGTGAGCATGTGCTGAATCAGTCTTTTCTCCCTGCACCGGGGTCACAGTCAGCAGACCCTACAGCGCTATGAAAGTGAAAAGGATAGCAAAGTTGGTGCGATGACTCCACCTGCAGGCACAAGGCAATGCAAATGCATAAATAAGTGTGCGTGTGTTTGTGTGTGTATGTGTATGTGTGTTATTTATATTTTCAGTAATTCTAAAATGATCTACTACTAATGCAGCAATCTTTAAAAAGTAAACTTACAATCACCTCTATGCTACATTTATTTCCAGTGATGACACAAAACACTCATGTCCCACTTAACAAATGTAGTCCAAAATGAAGCACTGTGTAAAAAAAAAACGATTTCTTTTTGGATCATGACCTGCATTTCTCATAGCAGGAATAGGAATTTATTTATTTATTTGTTTATTTATTAATTGATATTTCAAAGAAATATATGTGTATTTATTCTCTGTTTGGTAGAAAAAAAAATGCAATGCTCTATGCTCTATGCTACATTCTAAACTTCACTCGGGATTATTAAACTTTCCCGTACTCAATTGTGAAAGACAAATAATTTCAATTGCTGTAATTGGTTTTTAAAAGGAATGACAAGTTACTGGTTGCTAGTACAATTTAGGGCCATGGTCAACTCAGTATCATGACCAACCATGCCTGCCTTACACCTCACATAACTTAATGCTTGCTGCGATTCATCCAGGTACTCTGATTCCCACAGTACAAAAAAACATGGTGTAGGCTGATTGGCATTTCCAAATTGCCTGTAGCGTGTGATTGGTGTGTGAGAGTGTGTGTGCTTGTGCCCTGTCCAAAGAGTACCATGCTAAGGTACGGGCAATCCAACGCAGGATAAGTGGTACAGATAATGGTGAATAAATGGACTAGAAATAGCAAGGAGTAAATGGACACTAACTGCAGGTAGAAACTGAATTTGTGATTGGAGAACTGAAGAGACACCAGACCACAGATTCCACAGAAATGATCTAAAGAATGTTTTAAGACAGTTATCATTTAGTGTGTTGCTTTATGTCATCGTACCCAATTTAAAAATGGGTATAAAATTGAGAAAATCTAATCTTAAATTTGTTTTGCTCTTGTCATTCAAATACCAGTACTGCGTTTTCTGTTTCTGGACAAAAGAATGCTCACACTTTATGGTGTCATTACTTGCCACTGTAAAGCTAGCAAAATCTAAACTCTTAGGTTTCTGAATGTGATGTAGTTAAATGTAATGTAATGTAGTTTTCCGAAATAATTGTGCTAACAGTGCTAAACTCTCTTTCAGAAAAATAAATAAATACATATTTTTTTTCCATTTACAAATGCCTTGATGTTGGTCACCTTTGGAACTTTTTGAATCCAAGAACAACAGCATTACCAATAGTCTTATGTCTTCTGTAGTTCAGTTTAATACTGAGTAGTTTGGCTGGGGCAGTTTTTTTTTCTAGCTTAGAAAATGTTTCACAATAAGCATGGATCCCAGAGAATGATAAAATAATTATTATATATAATAATAAAATAATTATTATATATAATAATAATTTTTAAAAAAGTCAAGTCACTCAAGTGCAAGGTTTTTACTTTGTTGTTAAGCTTTAAAGAACAGCTCCTGGAAGTTCTAGGGGAGTGATGACATGTTTCATCAAATTCTCACCACAATTAAAACTAGCAAACTGTTTGGGAACATATAAAGTTTGGTAAATTTTTATTCCTTTTTTTTTTTTTAGTGTTTTCATTGGAAATGAATTTGCAGTGGTGCACATTTTTGAAATACCTTATATTTGCAGTAGAACTGCACCACACATTAAGCCCAACTTAAGCTTAAAAATAAAACCACATTTTTATACTATAATTACTTACTTATATTATACTTACTTATTTAATACTAATATACAATGTATAAATAAAACTAATTAATATTTTGAGCACTAAACATGTCATTGATTACAGTCCTCATTTGATAGAATAATTTGCCTTACAGGTTCCTGAGCAGTAGAAAAGTTTTTGTAATAAAAAGGAATGAAGTGGATAACTTTTCCAAAAAGCATTTTGTGGAGGTAGTAAATAGTAAATATTAAACAGTTTCGATACAGGCCATGTTTGGCCTTTTATTCATTTTGGCCTGTATTATGCAATTTAAAGCAGGAATGTGCGATACTCTATATTACTAAAGTGCATGTTTAAATGAAGACAAATACAACTGCAGGATGATTTATCCATTGTGAGAAAACTGTGTGAGTGAAAAATCTAAGTAAAATTCATTCTTATATAACCCAAATAATTTTGACAACATATTGTTGCTATTTATTATTTTTAACTCTCTTATGTCATAAAGAAAACATGCAAAAAAATAAACAATAAAATTGTGTAAGTTTATACAGTAATGCTTCTTACTTAAATTTTCAAAACTCTAAAAATAGTTATCTCCTTTTGTTGTGATCATATGGCCTTGTTTGTGCTTGTTTGGTCTTGTATAGTATTGGATAGTTTATCCAATATTATTCTTATGCCTATAAAAAATCCCATGCTTTATGAGTCACCTTGACTGTTGTATCCAGTGAATCCAGTGGGCAGGACTAGTGTGCCCACTGGGAAGCATTCATTCATCCATTCATTCAATTATTCATTCATGCATTCAGTCAGTCAGGTTTTTATTTTCACTGAACATTTCGTCTGACATCTTTTTCATGATTGTGTGTTTGCCTTTGTATCATCAATTCTTGCGAGGAAATTGAGAATAATCATATGATAAGAGGAGGAATTCATTGAAACTGATGGATTTCTTTTCCATGGTAATGTGGGATCAGTGAAAATGCTTCTGATAAAAAAAAATCTCTTTCTATCAGTTTAATGATAATTTTTAAAGCATAAATTATCATGATTCATTTGTTGAACTGTTCATACAGTACAATAATTATAACTGAAGCAATGCAGTTAATGTTCTAAACAGAGAACGCTAATCTGCTTATAAAAGTGCTTTATCTGACTTTCACCAAAAAGCTATGTTCAGAAGATGGGGGTTACCTGTGTATTCATTCCTTAATTCATTCTTTGGCTAGATGTAGTTAGATTTGCCAGTATTTCATAATGCAAAGTATAAGCAACTTCTCCCACAAGCTGAAATTTAACAACTTTACTGTTCTCTTGTACTTGTCATTACATTTTGACAGTTTTTTTGAATGACAGTTCCCTTTCACACTTCCCCCTTCTCAGTGGCTCAATATCCTCTTTTTCTGACAGAAACAACTTACAGGACACATGGCCAGCAGTCAGAAAGCCCTGATCAGGAAGGTCTGCTTGAAACTCAAACCTCTGTGGCTAAATGGAGCTACTTCCGGTACAATTTCACACAACCCGCAGTACTTTTCAATGTTCCATTCATGAAATCGGACATGACTAACAAGCCGAAATGCCCAGCTCACACCCTCAGTGTACATTGCAAAGTCATCGGGGACTGTCTCAATGATTTATATAGCTATAACAGACGAGTAACCGTCACAACGCCATCTGAACCGCAGTGTGATGAAATGCCACTGTTTCGCTGACTGATTAACCTTTTTTTAAACTGGAAACTGTGTGCATTGAGATTGCATTGTGTGCATTGTGAGTATGAATGCAATCTAAGCAGCTGTACCGTGGAATCAGAAAGTAAAGACAGTTTAAAAATCTGCTTGCACTGCTTATACAATGACATCCAGTTGTAAAAAAAAGATTGCTCTTTTGTATATCTCTATAATCATGAATATGAGTAATAATGACTGCAAATTGAGCATTCGTTCAGCTTTATCTGTACTTCTGACATATTCAAGTGATGTTAGCAGTGGAAGTGAAAAAGGGAAATTACTAGCACACTGACATTTAACATAAGGAAATAAAATCATCCATTTTGATCTCAAAAGTGCATGATTATATTCTCACTCAATTTTCTGGAAATTCTATTAAATTTCATATTTATATTATAAGAAAACCCGTGTAAAGGAATCATGGACAGCAACAATGGATTTGCCTAGTGAGCGATCTACAGTGTGAGATGATTATGATGATGTTAAAAGTTGTATCAATGTAGCATGTGAAGCTTTGAAACCAAAGTATAGTTTTAAAAAAAAAAACACGTAAATGAAAGAAGTTTAAAATAAAAAACTTAACTCAGACATTCACAATAAAATAAATGGAAATACAATGGATTCCAGTAAATATTAATTTCAGTGAATCATTCATTTATTTCCAGGTCCTGGTTTATCCTGTAGATTGCTGCGGCCCCTGTGAGGCGAATGTTTACCCAGGAATGGTGACTCAAGTACCACTATTATTGTTGATCCACACCACAACATGATGACTATGAAAAATAAATATGCACTTAAAGTGGGGGTTCACTTTACATGAAAGGATCCCAACACCATCTTTGGGTATCAACGTATTACATGACTAATTTATCTGATCAGGTGAAACTCAAAAAATTTTAATATCATGCAAAAGTTAATTTATTTCAGTAATACAACTCAAAAGGTGAAACAGACATGAGATAGACACATTACAGGCACAGCAAGATAATTCAGGCCGTGATTTGTTATAATTGAGATGATTATTGTGCGCAGCTCATGAAAACACTACATTTCAAGTGCAATATTGGTATATTGATTATCTTCAGTGCAATATGTAACTCTGTGTGATATATTTAATTCTATTTTTACTTCTATTTATTGTATTTTCTTTTAATTCTTATTTCTTGAATTTTATTTTTTCCTTGTCTAATCTATTTTTTTCCTTTCTTCCCGGTAAATTAATTCAATTAAATCAGTGCAACTGTATGACCAAGACAAAGCAATTTCATATTCAATTTAATAAAGTTCTTTGAATCTTGAAAACCCCAAATCCACAATCTAAGAAAATTTTGTGAAATTTTTTGAAAAGGTTCAATATTCCAGCCTCAAAGTGTCCAACTCTAATCAACTAATAACACCTGCAAAGGGTTCCTGAGCCTTTAAATGGTCTCTCAGTCCGGTTCAGTAGGAAGCACAATCAGGGGAAAGATGCTGACCTGACAGTTGTGCAGAAAACCATCACTGACATCCTCCATAAGGAAGGAAAGCCTTAAAAGGTAATTGCAAAAGAGGTTGGATGTTCCCAAAGTGCTGTATTAATAAAAAGTTATGTGGAAGGGAAAAATGTGGAAGAAAAAGGTGCACAAGCAGCAGGGATAACCGCAGCCTGGAGAGGATTGTCAGGAAAAGGTCATTCAAAAGTGTTGGGGACTTTCACAAGGAGTGGACTGAGGTTGGAGTCAGTGCATCAAGAGCCACCACACACAGACGGATCCTGGACATGGGCTTCAAATGTCGTATTCCTCTTGTCAAGCCGAACAACATACAACGTCAGAAGCGTCTTACCTGGTCTAAAGAAAAAAATCAACTGGTGTGTTGCTCAATGGACCAAAGTCCTTTTTTCTGATGAGAGCAACTTTTGCATCTCATTTGGAAACCAAGGACCCAGAGTCTGGAGGAAGAATGGAGACGCACACACTGCAAGATGCTTGAAGTCCAGTGTGAAGTTTCCACAGTTTCTGTTGATTTGGGGAACCATGTCATCTGCTGGTGTTGGTCCACTGTGCTTCATTAAGTCCAGGGTCAACGCAGCCGTCTACCAGGAGATTTTGGAGCACTTCATGCTTCCTTCCGCAGACGAGCTTTATGGAGATCCTGACTTCATTTTCCAGCAGGGCACCTGCCCACACTGCAAAAACCACCAAAACCTAGTTCAATGACCGTGGGATTACTGTGCTTGATTGGCCAGCAAACTCAACTGACCTGAATCCCATAGAGAATCTATGGGGCCTTGCCAAGATGAGAGACATGAGACTGAACAATGCAGAAGAGCTGAAGGCCGCTATTGAAGCTGCAAAAGGGGTCCAAACCAAGTACTGAATACATATGCATACTTATACTTTTCAGAGGTCTGATATTGTTCTATGTACAATTCATTGTTTTATTGATTGCATGTAATATTAAAATTTCCTGAGATTGTGGATGTGGGGTTTTCACGAGCTGTACGCCATAGTCATCTCAATTATAACAACTCACGGCTTGAACTATCTGGCTTTGTATGTAATGAGTCTATCTCATATATTAGTTTCACCTTTTAAGTTGCATTACTGAAATAAATGAACTTTTGCACGATTTTCAAATTTTTCGAGCTTCACCTGTATTTAGTGTTAAAATTAAAATAATGTAAAATTAAAAATGTAAATTTCCTAAAGTAATGATAACATGATGATTTTGTTCTCACAGACAAAAACTGTACTTTGTAAAAGAATCCTTTGTTTATGAATTGAGATTGATGGTATTAAAATGCAAAATGTGACATACTCACTGGTGACTTGTTTAGTGCCACCGTGACCAAAGACAAATTCCTAACAGATTTCAGCAACAGATTTAAAAAAAATAAACCATGTTAAAATAATTTCCTACTTGTCTAAATGTCACGAATAGGTGGATAGCAAAGGATCTCAATTACTCCCTGTCTATACCATTCTATCCTGTGTACAGTGTCATGGAGCCTATCCCAGGAGACTTAGGGCATGAGGTCTGTACTGTTTGTGTACACAAACATACACACTCCCGGCAAATTGGGAATACCGATTAACCTAATGTCTTTGGACCGTGGACCAGAGGAAACCCACCAAGCCTGGGAAGAACCTGTACGCAGACCCGAGGTGGGAATTGAACCTAGAACCTGGAGGTGCAAGGCAACAGTGCTAACCACTACTGTACACCACTGTGCAGCCGGTAGCAAAGGATAAAAGAAATAAAGCTTTTTTTTTTTTTTAAGGAAGCAAACTAACAGACAGAAAGAAAGAAAAAAAATCCTACCTAAAACATTATGAATATGATTTTTCTGTTAGTAGGACCACACTGATTGATGACAAGAGCAGAGCACAGTAATTTAATCGCAGGGCTGTCATTAGAGGGCCTTCATTGTATTATCTGATATGGAGAAGCTGTTATCACACAGTGTATTACAGACAAGATTTTATTATTTATTTCTCATTTATTTTATAATCTTACATCTATTACATATAAAACATGACATCATAAAGATCCTCAGGCATTTGAAGGCAGTTAACATTAGTACATTGCTGTAGTATTTGAGAAGGCTTGAGCCAAAGTAACAAGCACTGTAAGTACTAAACAGAATATTACAAAGGATTGTTTAAATGGTGGGCTCCACTATCTTCCTGAGTGAGGCAACACTACAGACAGGAAACCTCTGGGTGGGCATGATTGCAGCCTCCACGCTTCTGCCTGCTGACAATCCAACGCCTCTCTGTGCCAATTAGATTACAGACAATGGACTTAACAGTTTTGATGCAGTAACAGTTCTGTTCTTGCTTGCTTTCCCAGAACAAAGAGTGAAAGGGGCCAGAGAGGGGTGAAGGCGTAAACCTTTCTGGATCACGGCCAGCAGACATATTTAGATGACTAGAGAAACAAAGAATGGCGAGTTTTTACACCTCAGCTAAATTGGAGTGGCTTATACAGTACACTATCAGCACACACTTGTATTAGAAAGCTGGCAGGGTCTTTTGTGATGGCAGTTGGGATGAAAGAGCACTGCAAGGTCATGCACAGTTGGACAAAAGCTTGTGTGTCTGGATTAGGCTGAAGGTGTTCATGCTTTCCATGGCCATGCAATGAATGATGTATGTAAAAGCTGGATCAGGTAGAGATGTGTGATGGAAAAAGATTTGGGAAGTAAGAAAATAAAAAATGTTTAATCTCTACAATAATAACAAAAGTGCACTGAGGCAATTCAGTGGAATCTGAAGTCCAAAAAGTTGACTTATTTAAATGTAACAAATAGGCATTTACTTTCCGGCTGTGTGTGTGTTTTTTTTTTTTTTTTTTTTTACATCCACCTCCTCAAATTTCACTTTGTGCCAGGTTCATCTAGGTGAATGTTATCCCTGCAGTTCTACCAACAGAGCCAACAGAAAAGAAGTGCAAAGAAGAGCCTGAGGCTGGGGTTTTTGCATCTTTCTGGAACTGTTATTCTATTACTATTTCAAGCTGAGACAACATGTATTTTATTACTCACAAGGAATAAACTAGCTGGAGGGCTCATTTTAGTTGTTCACCAAACCCCTACGTTTACTCTAGAAACACATCACACCAACACCACTAATAAACATGTGATGATCGTTTCAGATTCCTTGTTAAACTGTCGAGGATGTGTTAAACCAATATGCAAGTGCTTGTTCAACCTTTTTGTCAGGTTATACAGTACCAAAACCAAAGCACCATCATTATAACATAATACTATATATTTCAGCTATAAGCTTTTCTGTGTATTTGTTCACTTTTTTCTGTTATAGTGCACTTTTTCTACTTTAATTACATTGCAAAAATAGTAATTTAATATAAAACTGAGAACATATATCCATCAGTCTCCTAAACCCCCCGCAATGTCATGTAACTCTTTTTGTAACTCCTGTGATCATGCTCCGGTGATTGGAAAACCCTGCATTACAGTTAAAAACTTCTTGGAGGAGAGCATACCAATTAAAGGAATTCATTAGAGGAAGTGTATCAGTAGTGTGTTGATGTTGGGTTGGGGGACTCAAGAAGTACGTTGTCATTCTTAGAAGAGAAAACCCTGGAGAGGTGGGGTTGCAATCTAGTCAGGAGGTTGTGGTTTGGCTGTCATGCTCAACTCTTATCCTCACTGTAACCAACTTTCTCTGTCTCACTGTATATATGTATATAAGAAAAAACAAACAGCTACCGTTTAACTACTTTGATAGTGTTGATAGTGCACATGTAACATTTCTGGGTCTTTCTTTGAAACGTCTGTTATTACATAGGAAGACAGTTTTATATCAGCATCCATCAGACACTTGGATATTGTTCAAAGGAGGGTAGCAGGATGTCCAGATAGTTCGCACTGAGAGGGTGTTTTGCCAAAATGACTTATGGAGACGTATTTAAACACTAAGTAGTTTAGGCTTCATCAATCGGAAATAGAATTTGGGATGTAATGTACAGTAGGTGAGACAAAAAGGCAGTGAGTAGCCGAGTTCTGATCAGCTAGTACTGTAGTTTCTAGTGAAGTGGACTATCACATGGTGTTCAGCCATGTTAACTACGATTCCAAACTACAGTGAGAAAATCTGCTCGGTTGAAAGGGAAATGTGTATGGTGTACGGAACAAGTGAGCACTGGTTCATGAATTCACCGGAAGCAGACAAGCAAAATTTCTCATTATATATATATATATATATATATATAGAATTACTATTGAGGATGGCAGCACGGTGGTTTAGTGGTTAGCACTCCAGGGTCCAGGTTCGATTCCCGCCTCAGGTCTGTGTGTGTGTGTAGTTTATATTGCATGTTCTCCCCGTACTTGGTGGGTTTCCTCCCACAGTCCAAAGACATGCAGTGCTAACCACTACCCTATCATGCTTGCTAGGCAACTGTTGTCGTTGTTGGACTTCCTCGGTTTCCCCACGTCCCCTCGCACGACTTGCACCCCAACAACACCAACACTTATGTAGCAAGCATGGTAGTGTAGTGGTTAGCACTGTCGCCTTGCACCTCCAGGGTCTTGGTTTGATTCCCGGCCAGGCTCGAAAAAAGAACAATTAAAATCCGTAAAATATGCAGCATAATGAGTGCGATCCCGTAGAACCAAAAACATTGCTACCGTATCTTTTTACAGTAAACTTCTGGCAACCACAGCTGCCAGGTTTTTACCGTAAAATATTCGGTTTGTTTTTTTACAGTGCAATAACGGTGCTACCGTATTTTTTACGGTAAAATTCTGGTAACCACAGCTGCCAGTTTTTTACTGTAAAATTTACCTTTTTTTTTTTTTACAGTGTACTTAATCAATTAACTCTTACTATTATATAGGCTAGTAATCTGTAAAAATAAATCCACAATAATTTATTTATTTATTTATTATAAGTATCCTGTACATGCTACTGTAATGCTATCAGTTTGTACGTACTATTTTACTTTTCATAGTGTGAAATCAAAAGCAGTTCAGGTATCCAAGGTGCTTATGCTGCAAGGGACAGACGCAGAGGAAGTGATTTCTGCATTACTGCCGTTCCAGGGTGATATGAATGGTGTAATTTTGTCAAGGGAATATCCCGTAGCCCTTAAAGCTTAGAGCATTTAGCCATTATTTGTTTTGCTGTCATTTTTAATAAGCATAAGGTATATAGCGCTCAGGATTGTGTAGTTTAGAGTGACACATCCTTTTGTTTCAGCACAAAAATAGGCGATATGATGACCTGAATCTTTGTTCATTTTAACCAACTTCTCCGAACATGACTGAGCAAAAATTTGAAACTGGGTGACAAAGGCAAATAAATAGCACAAATACACACAATCACGTGTTTCTCTGCTTGTTATCTGTTGTTTCTATGACCAAATAATAATAATAATAATAATAATAATAATAATAATACGCTAATTTCTACATTTTTGCCACGTCATTCCCATTTTGTTCTACCTGACATAACTGAAAACCCAGATACACAGTTTGAAGGCTGAAGTCTCACCATAACACTGGCAAGGCTTTCATATGAGCAGTTGTTTTCTTTAATCATCCTAATTTAATGCTGTGTTGCAGGGACGCATCTGTGTCGCTTGGGTTTTGAGGGTTTTAACTGCCATTCCCTGCTCAGGAAGCGTCAACTTATCAATTTCTTGGCTTAGCAGGTTATGATTTGTTTCTTTATTTAACCAGTTATTTTATTCACTCACTGCATACGACCAACCCACGACGACCAATCCACTTTTCAGGAAACTGTTCATCTAGGAATGTTCGGACCTGACACCCATAATGTGGTGGTGCACCATCTTGCTGGAAAAACTCAGGGAACGTGCCAGCTTCAGTGCATAAAGAGGGAAACACATCATCATGTAGCAATTTCAAATATCCAGTGGCCTTGAGGTTTCCATTGATGGAGAATGGCCCCACTATCTTTGTACCCCATATACCACACCATACCATCACTTTTTTTGTTCCAACAGTCTTGGAGGGATCTATCCAATGTGGGTTAGTGTCAGACCAATAGCAGTGGTTTTGTTTGTTAACTTCACCATTCACATAAAAGTTTGCCTCATCACTGAACAAAATCTTCTGCGTGAACTGAGGGTCCTGTTCCAATTTTTGTTTTGCCCATTCTGCAAATTGTGTGCGCCGATCTGGGTCATCCTTGTTGAGATGCTGCAGTAGCTGGAGTTTGTAAGGGTGCCATTTGTGAGTAGCTAATATTCGCCGAAGGGATGTTCGACTAATGCCACTCTCCAGTGACATGCGGCGAGTGCTACGCTTTGGGCCCTTGCTGAATGAAGCTAGGACAGCCACTGATGTTTGTTCATTAGTGACAGTTTTCATGCGTCCACATTTTGGCAAATCCAACACTGAACCAGTTTCACGAAACTTAGCAAGCAGTTTACTAACTGTAGCATGGGAGATGGGTGGTCTCGTAGGGTGTCTTGCATTGAAATCTGCTGCAATGACCTGGTTACTGCGTTCACCAGATATCAACATAATTTCGATCCGCTCATCACGTGTTAACCTCTTCGACATGTCAATGGCTGTGAACAAAGAGAAACTTGTAAATAACTCATGAAAGAATAAAGGTATGTTAAAGCCAAGCACACCGTTGTTTTTCTTGTGAAATTCCCAATAAGTCTGATGTGTCACATGACCCTCTTCCTATTAAAAAAACAAAAGTTGGATCCAAGATGGCCGACTTCCAAATGGCCACCATGGTCACCACCAATCTTTCCCCCCTCACATATACTAATCTGCCACAAACAGGACGTTAATATCACCAACCATTCCCATTTTATTAAGGTGTATCCATATAAATGGCCCACTATCTAGTTTTAAATTCTTACCAGTAATATGTAGCCAAGAGGTGTGGGGAATAAACCATGGAGGTGGTGGACAGTCCTGAAAATCTGGTTCGTTTCTCTTTATATTTCCATTTATGCTGCTTCCATCGCTTCCCTGGCCATTTTTCAACCACGGATACATACATGTCCCATACCACATGATTGTGTGGACTAGAATTTCCGCATCAGGTTGTAAATGGCATAAAGGGCAGTTTGAGCATCCTGCTTGAGACACGTCTTTAGGAATCCAATTTGAATCTGATTTCAAACCACGTCTTGATGCAGTTCAGATCTGATTTGCATCAACTGGATTTGGGCTGGCAGTCTGAACAAAGTCTTAAGACTTGTTGCCATGGTTGGCTGGTCATTGGCAAACCATGTTCTTGCACACTTCTTCCATTGGTTGGGCCTCGTAACTGATTTGAAAGACATGCACATGAGGGTAGGGATGTGGAAATGACATAGTAAACATAGCCGAGCAGTTGTAGAGGTGTAAACTGCACCCAGGACCACATGCTGACTGAGCCGACACTTTGTGAGGGGCCCACGCTCCCGCCACATCCTCCACAACCCTCGCTGTCTCCTCTCACTTTCAGCCTGAGAACCCTTTGACACACCATGTCCGGGGAAAGAGTGCTCTCATTCACCACCAGGAAGACGTGAACACTGCGTATGAGCATCACATTTGAAACCTCAACTAGAGAAAATGCTGCAGAGTATGTCTTTAAAATATGAAAATGTCATTTTATTTTTATAGTGCTTTGATTAAAACAATGGATAATGTAGCACAGCAGCTTCACAGGAATAAAAGTCATGGGTATAAATTTGTAAATAAAGTTTTTCCCTGATAAACGAGCAATGGTGGTAAGAAAAACCACCTGGGATGACAAAAGGAAGAAATCCTGAGAGGGAAGAGACTCAAAAGGGAATAAATGAATCCTTGCTATAAATATGTGCTGTAAGGTTGACTATTGACATGTCTAGAAGACAAAAGGGTTTAGGGTTACTACTGGTTACCCAGGAGTGCCATGTGTAGCTGAACAGAACGAGAGAGCGAGAGCGAGAGAGAGAGAGAGAGAGAGATAGGTATACTCAGTCACATAAGGTTAGCGTTTATTCTGTGTAGAATGCCAGCAGGGACTCCAGAATAAATAAAAAAGAGAGCCAGAGGGAAACACAGACATGAGAGCTCCCTGGGAAGTAACGCAACCAGTCACTTCACTGTCAACAAACCTAAGTGAGCTCATGAGAGTGGAACTACAGTACACAGCATCCAAACATACTGTACCAGTTCACCATAATACTGTGCCTTTACCCAAGAACTAATCTATTCAAAAAAAAGGCTTGACTAAATAAATGTTTTCAGCCTGGACCTTTTGAGTCCTGAACATTAATTAAAAGTCTATCCCATAACTGTGGCGCTGTTGTTGTTGTACTAAAATTGTAGCTAATATTGAAGATGGCCTTGGACTCGGCTGATGTAGTTCAATAGTTCAGGACTGAAATTCCTACAAACAGTTTTGTTCCTGAGCCTCCATTAATGAAACTGGACTCCATATTAACTTACACACATCTTCTGTTATATGAACTTCCAGCCACCTAACACACACACCAATGGCTGCAGATCAATCCCTGCTATTTGATGATATCACCCTATGAGAATGGGCTCCCTGTTGAGTCTGGTTCGTCTCAAGGGTTCTTTCAATTTCTATCATCTGATCATCTGGATTTAGACAAATTTACACAGTTCAGACTAATTTTCCAAACTTTCTTTGATTCTGTAAAACTGCTTTGCGACAATGGCTTGAAGTTAATTGAATTAACTGCCTGTATTGTTAAAACAGTTAATTAGGCGATATCACACGAGAGAGAGAGAGAGAGAGAGAGAGAGAGAGAGAGAGAGAGAGAGAGTGCTGTATTGCTGAATATAGCATGGCTGTTATGCGGTTAAAGGCACAAAAGATATTGCTTTTACACAAGAGTTCTGAAAACACCATTTACTATCAACATATATTATTTCAGATTTGTTTCTTTATTTAACACATATCCAGTTTTTGACTAGCAGAACTAACCAACTGCGACTGGAGGAGTTGGAGACCGACAGTTAGTGACCGACAGTGTAATTAACAGGGGTGAAGGTAGTTTTAAATTCTTACTCGTACTGTGTACAGTAGCTAGGAGGTGAGGGGAATAAACCATGGAGGTGGTGGACAGTCCTGTAAATCTTGTAAGTTTCTCTTTATATTTCCACTTTAAAATATCAGCTCCCATTAACTTCCTGGGTTGAATCCTAAATATCAATACATTGAACAGTTTTGTACAGGTACATTGTGCTCTCCAAAAGCTCTGAGTACACACAAGTCAACCCTTACAATATTTACAAGTCTTCCAAGGAAGACTGCCCACTGGACATACTACACTTCTAAAACTAAAATAGCTAGTTCACATCAATGCGTCCTTGTAAATGTTTGATAAAATTTCCATGAATGGTTTGGGAGGAGTTGCAGATTACAGTAAAAGTGCGATGACAATGAGACAATGGATAGTGATCCTTATCAGCTGACTGTGCTCCTCAGGCTGGTGACACAACAAGGATTTCTCTGTCCACTTTTAAACCACATGGTGATATTACGTTTTCACGTTACATATATAAAATGTGAATGAGGATTGTCAGGTAAGAAACTTTGAATAGCAAGCGAATATCAAACATCATTCTTTATTGTTGTCTGTCATCAGCATCAGTTCTAAGATAGCAAGTTAGCTTAGAGAGCAGAAAAACACATCTAGAAGAGGAATTCCACACTGTATGTTGTACGTGAACTATAGAATATAGTAGCCATGTCACTCATTACTGAGGAGAACAAGCTCAGGCAGTGGCATTCGTCTTCTAAACACACATTCAGGTGTAATCTACCACAACCAAAAGGAAAAGCCATCTTGTTGTGTTACTGTATTTGGTATTGCTGTCCAGGAGAGCTGGGAGTGTTGTGGGGGGAAAACAAGCCAGCGTAAGGCTTGATATTTTAAAGTCAAGCTGTACACTGAGGTTTAACAAGTGCCAATCAATAATTTGAAGACTAAAGAAGATATAAAGAACTATAATTAACACCAGTGAAGCATTTCTTATACAGTAAGTAAGGTAGCTGCCAGAGCCATGAAGAGGATTTAAGATTGATAAAAAACAAAAAGGAATGTTCATCTCTGGCCGCTATCTACTGTAGACCAATCCAGTATCTTAAAAATAAAGATATTATGTCACCTTCTACTCGAGTGTTTTTAACATTTAATATCAAAACGTAACTTCCATATGATCTCTCGATTAGTTTGGGAAACGTATGGCTTTAAAAGTTTGCGTTTTTTTATATACAAAGTTCAGCCATATTTGGTTAACATCAGACATCAGATCTTGTGGTTCCCTGTGTGCAGTGTTTAGCACTTACCAAAAAGTGGTCTAAGGAAGGTCAACTGTTGAACTGGCAACAGGGACTTGTGTGCCCATGGCCGACTGATGGAGTAACCCTCCTGTGGGAACAGACCAGACCGGCTAGCCTCCGATCCCAATATGCATTAATGAGCCTTGTTGCTGGTTCACCGTTGTGTTTCCTTGGACCCCTTTCGGTAGGTATGAACAACAAGAAACCACCAGGAACGTCTCACAAGACCAGCTGTTTTGGTATTATCTAGTCAAAATAGCTTAGGTCCTTACATGTGCCCATTTTTTTCTGCTTCCAACACATCAACTACAAAAACTATTCCCTGTCATTTTTAATGTAATAGTTCATCACTGTAGATAGATACAGTATATTAATAGATATGTATATAAATGCCATATTTATAGATTGCACTGTTGTAAACACATGAAATATTTTAAAAGAAATACTTAGTTTATAAGATTGTTGTAGGATTTTATAAACAATAACCTTGCTTTTCTTTGTGAAAATATTTGAAGTTCATTTAAAGTGTATTAAATTGCAAAATCACACACTCACAGAAACAATTAAAATAATGATTTTGAGCAAACACTGAAACAAATCATCCAAATAAAACATTATGTACAAAAAGAAAGCAACTTTTAATTAAACATCAAATTTCATGTCATCATACATCAAAACCCACGTTTAATTCACCAGAAATATTGAAACTAGTTTTCAAACAGAAAACAATCACAACTATAAAAAAAAAAAAAAACATTAAAAAAAAAACATAAATCAAACCCTATAAAAAAATATAAAATTTAAACACTACTACAATTTGAAAACCTCGGTTTTGACTAGTACCATTTTAAAAGCAGAACATAATTTAAATTCACTTTTTTTTTTGGAACTTGCACACAAACCAAGCAGTCAGACAATTTTGAAACACTAGTTTTTTTCCTTAAATATGACATTGTCATGCAGAGGACATGATATTAAATATTAAATCAAACAAAATAAAATATATATTTATATTTCTCTGTTAATATACTGTATGTCTTTTTTTTATTTTCAAGTCAAAAACACTCTCCCTCCCTTTAATAGGGAAACAAGCAAAATTAACCTATTAATCACAAAATATATAGAGATATTTTTTTTGCCCATTATGTAGCTGCCATCATTAGTATGGCTATACGTGTTAAAACCAAGATTTCTGCAAAGAGTGATTTGGCACAAAAAGAAACACCAAATGCAAATAGCATGCACTTTTAGAAATAATTAACTGGTCTTACTGGTATGTCTGATTTTGACAATAACAACAAAAAAAAAAACCTATCAAAAAAACTAAACAAAGAAACAACAACAACAAAAAAAAACATTCTGTGCATTGCTGTTGCTTGGGAGGGAGTGTGTCCCCTGAACACTTGTTTGAGGCCAGTGGTGTGTATCTCCAAGCTGCTGCTTACTGCAACATGCTTTTAATGGTCTTCGCAGTTGATTCGTCATTCAAATGCTTTGTCGTGTACCTGCGCAGAAAACAATTTTTTACTAGACTTATGACACATGGCAAAGAGCCAGATTTGGTAACTTACAAGTGCCAGTACTAGTACCTCAGAATAAATAAAATAAATGGAAAAAATATTGAATAAAATTAACATCAGGCACAATAATTCAGCTTTTCCATTTTATACATTTGTGTGAAGGTGGTTCATCCAAAGCACAACCTTATTTGGCTCTCAAATGCTAAAAGTTTAGTTTACTTGACAGTGGATCATTTGGATGCTGTGGGTTGCTTTGTCGGGCCTCCATGGATCGAACTTGTTTGTCCAGCACAACCTATGGGTGCTTAATCAGATTGGGATCTGGGGTGTTTGGAGGCCGAGTCGGCGGCCTTGGGCCAGCAGTGCTGCATTGACTTTTCTGTGGGATCGGACCAGACTTTTGCTCCCCACGGGCACAAATGAACCTTGGGTGCCCATGAACCCGTCACCAGTTTACTGGTATATAATTGATAATGTTAATATGTTAATGTATTGTTATGTGCTGTTGATCTTATGGCTCATCTGTGTACATTTTTATATGGTTCCAGTGCAGAAGATGTCTTCTCTGTTTCCTACCTGAGAGCATTTAATAAGCCTTCCACACTGTTTGGGGGCTGATCTCTGAGAACTTTAATGCATCCTTTCATCTGTTCAGTGACACAAATATTGCAGTAAGGTTAGAATAATTATTCACACTATAATGCACAACAGTCACAGGCTTGATCTGTGCTTGTTTTCTGGTTAATTTGATTATTTCCATGTTTATTATATAAATGTTTTATATGTTAAGCTTGTTATTGCTTAAAAAAAAAAGAATAGAATAATTGTAGCTAAAACAACATCTTTCAGCAGCATACATAAATATATGATCGATCAAAATTTTTACACTTTTAAACTTCCTTTAAAATCATACATATCAGTTTAATCTACTCTGACATTATCACACATAAAATAAATAAATACATAAATAAATAAATAAATAAAAGTTTTTCAGCTAAAATATACTCACATCTATTTTGGAGGACTTAGCAAAAGCACCGACAGGATGTACATAGTCATAGAGGATGATGACGCCCACCATGACGCGCAAACAGAATGACACGGTGGCCTCGCTGCTGAAACGGCTACGATACTCACTGCAGGGGGTCAAAGTGTCTACATTGAGATCTTATATCAAATACCTTAGATATCTTTATTCTAAATAAGAGAGAGGATGAACAACTTACGGTGTCTCCAGCATGACTTTACACACACTTGCCATGGTGCTTAGGACATCTGTCGTGTTCTCAATAGGCAAGTTCTTATTCTGTTGAAAAAAAAAAGAGTATGCCTTTTTCTGTCATTTTCTCCTGCTAGTGCCTTATGGGTGATTGGGTGTGTGTTGCTCAATTTGAATGTAAATTAGAATTCTGACATTTCATACCTCAGATACAAACTTTGTTGTGCCGTCACTCAAAGTCTTCAACATGGGCGTGGCATCTGCATAAAATAGAGATATTCTATTGGCTAGCTCATTGTTGACCTCGTTTTCTCCTTCTGCCTGCAGAGAAAGACACATTTATCCCATATTTATGTGTAGGAAAAGATAACAATGTGAGGAAAAACTGAGATTCTTAAAACAAATGGCGGCATTTTGTCAAAACTAATAACTGATCAACAGGTTTAAACTGAAGAAGTAATCATTCAAAGGAGATCTAAACAGAGTTTGCCAGTGTAAATATCTGATGACTGCTCAACACTCCTGATCCAAATTATAATTAAACACCTACCTGCAGTTTTGAGATACTCTTGAAGCACTTGATTAAGTCTTAGAATCAGGTACATTAGAACTAAACTCTGCAGGACGGTGCATCTCCACAAGTAAGGCTGACTCCTACTAATACATCATTGATAACACAGCACATTAAAAATGAAAAACATTTCTTATGTGCTGTGTTATTAATGATGTACAGTCGTGGCCAAAGGTTTTGAGAATGACACAAATATTAGTTTTCACAAGGTTTGCTGCTAAACTGCTTTTAGATCTTTGTTTCAGTTGTTTCTGTGATGTACTGAAATATAATTACAAGCACTTCATATGTTTCAAAGGCTTTTATCGACAATTACATGACATTTATGCAAAGAGTCAGTATTTGCAGTGTTGGCCCTTCTTTTTCAGGACCTCTGCAATTCGGCTGGGCTGCTCTCAATCAACTTCTGGGGCAAATCCTGACTGATAGCAACCCATTCTTTCATAATCACTTCTTAGAGTTTGTCAGAATTAGTGGGAAGTAATGGACTGCTGAGGACTGGGGCAAAGTCCATTCGCCATACTTTTTGCAGAAGATCAATCTGTCCCTGATGCTTTTCTTGGAGAGAAGTGGCTTCTTTGCTGCCCTTCTTGACACCAGGCCATCTTCCAAAAGTCTTCGCCTCACTGTGCGTGCAGATGCGCTCACACCTGCCTGCTGCCATTCCTGAGCAAGCTCTGCACTGGTGGCACTCCGATCCCGCAGCTGAATCCTCTTTAGGAGACGATCCTGGTGCTTGCTGGACTTTCTTGGACGCCCTGAAGCCTTCTTAACAAGAATTGAACCTCTTTCCTTGAAGTTCTTGATGATCCTATAAATTGTTGATTTAGGTGCAATCTTAGTAGCCACAGTATCCTTGCCTGTGAAGACATTTTTATGCAACGCAATGATGGCTGCACGCGTTTCTTTGCAGGACAAGCATTTCAAGCATCACCCTCCTTTTAACATGTCAAATCTGCCATTCTAACCCAATCAGCCTGACATAATGATCTCCAGCCTTGTGCTCGTCAACATTCTCACCTGAGTTAACAAGACGATTACTGAACTCAGCAGGTCCTTTAATGACATCAATGAAATGCAGTGGAAAGTTTTTTTTGGGATTAAGTTAATTTTCATGGCAAAGAAGGACTATGCAATTCATCTGATCACTCTTCATAACATTCTGGAGTATATGCAAATTGCTATTATAAAAACGTAAGCAGCAACTTTTCCAATTTCCAATATTTATGTAATTCTGTACATTACTGTACATGAGCTGTGATAGTCAAAAGAGAGGCTGATAAAGTGCTGTGATGATTATGCACATGGTGTGATGAACATCACTGCTTAACCTGTGCCTAAAAACATTACATTTTTAGAATCATTGCTAAAATTTTTGTCATATTTTATTATTGAAGTATCGATTGAATGTAACGTTTGAATGCACAGTTAAAAAAAAATAAATAAAAAAAAATACACCTGCAAACTCTGGTAGACTAAAAACCAAAAAACATGTCCCAAATTTAACACAAGTTAAGATGTCGTTGCTTATGGCTAGTGAGCTGAATGACTGTGCTAGGGCTCTGGGGAGCTGCCATGGATGAGGGGGTCACTAAGTTCAGCAGAGAGGAATGAGAGGGGATTACCGAGCCCACTCCTCTGAGATCTGCACAAAGAGTATTTCAGGGGTGAATTTTAGGCAGATCTCAGTTCAGATTTTAGATCCCAAGAGAATGTGTATCAAGGGACAGTGCATGTGCAGGAGTTCAGGTGCATGAGTGTGTGGGAGTGTGTGTGTTCAATGCAGTTCTCAGTGCAATCTGACTTATCTGGTGGCTGTTTCTTAGCATCAGTGGTCTCCAAACCACTCGTGTGTGTGTGTGTGTGTGTGTGTGTGGTGTGTGTTTAAGGCAACACATACAAAGTAGATAATAG
Organism: Clarias fuscus; assembly: GCA_030347435.1. Lineage (NCBI taxonomy): Eukaryota > Metazoa > Chordata > Actinopteri > Siluriformes > Clariidae > Clarias > Clarias fuscus. The sequence goes on from CM059226.1 coordinate 11,944,387, forward strand.
GAATCACCTGCCACCACCTGATATTATCACAAGACCTTGGTGCCGATTCAGTTTTTATTGCGATTCTGTAAGCATCTTGATTTTATAAATATCCAGATTTAATATTCTTTATGTTCCCCTCCAATTTTGTTACAATTTTAAGACCTTTAAAGACTAATAACTCAAAAGTTTTATTCCTAAAATGTATTCAACTAAAATAAACATGATTAATTAAATGCGGCCCATTGTTCATAACATTAGTTGTCTCATTTAAAAACCAACGGCGGCATTTATACAAAACAAAATAACTTAAAATACAAGAGGTTAATGTTTGACTTGAATGAAAAAATAAAATAAAAAAATAGAGCTACAATTTTAAAGAGGCGGAGACTACTCTGTTGTCATCAAATTATTCACTCCTACCACACAGAAAGCCAAGGTAGGAATAGTTTAGAATGTATCGCATGTACAGTAGGATTAAAAAGAAATGGCAAAGGTACCACCTTAAATGCCCCCAAGGTCTTCAAAACTCCATTCAACAATGAGTGTGTTAGTCAGTTGCAGACACGCAGGTGCATACAGCTTCTAATGCAGGCACACACGGCTTACATTGCACGCAATTTCCAAGACTAATTTGTGCTTGTGGTGTTTTTAAAATGGTGTAAGCGTGCGTAATGAGTTGGTTTCGAGACTAATTTGCTCGCAGTTCTTGGACAAAAAGGCTGATCAGGGGCTTTTTAATGCACGCAATTTTGGATAATATAATGCAATAGAAACATGTTTCTGTTGCACCATTCGGATGCTCATGTATTCGCCACAGAACTGGTCATATTCGAGGCTATCCTGAAGCGAAAAACACGCCACTTCCAGTAACTAGATGATCTTCCTGTGATTCAGAACTAATTTGATTTTTCCTTCCATCTCAAGTAGATATGCATACAAAGTAAGACAGCGACAATGGAATAAGAAATGTACTAGAATAAGAAACAGAGAATAGAATTAGGACACAGTAGACGCAGCTATCAGGGACCATAGCTTTTTATATGTACTTACTGGGACATTATTAATTCTCATGCGGTTCAGAGTCCTTCTGTAGTAACTGAAGTCATTCTGGATGGCAGGATTTGTCATCTATGGGGAAAAATATGAAATATTATTGTTATAAAAAAATATTAATTATAACGTAAATTTGAGTTTGTAATTGTGTTAGTAGTATGGCATTACATCTACCTTTTGCCTTCAATGATGAGACCATTTGACAAATGCCGAATAAAAACACCTTAAGGTAATTTGAAATGCAAACCACAGTACAATCATAAGATTTACTGGATTATGACTTCTTCAGATTGCCAAGATGACCCTGTTTTTCTCAGCACTTATCTTGTTTTTCTCTAATCGCCCCAATTAGCCTTCTGTTTCTAAGCAAATGCTAGGTTCAGTAGACATATTGTATTTGTAGAGTGTAGGAACTGCTCAATATGACATGCATGATGGGTCCAGTGTAAGGTGAAAGGTCAGAAAGATACAGTACATAAGAGAGGTACTTGTTGAACAACACGACTACAGTATGAGCTTTCAAAAAGGTGTTACATTTCAAAGGATGGTGCAAGAATATAAAAGCACAATCTTTATCCTCTGATGATAACATCTCTATTGTAGCATACTGCATTTTCGCCCTCTGCCTTTTAAGCTAAGGTGTTTATTTCTTCCATCGCATAGTAAAGTTGCTCATGTCTGGCTAACATTAGATTCTTGTCTCCTGCTCTGTGTTTCGAAGCTCCTGATTTACCAAGCAGCTGTGACTGAAGACAAATCAATTAATAAATTATCTAATAAATACATGAGTGAGCGAATAAGTAGTGGAAAAACAGGAAAATATGTAGAGATAAAAATTCTACCCATTAAATATACATACAAAAAAAAAAAAAGAAGCAAGCAGTGATAATCGACTGTACAACTTTACACATTGGTGTTTACATACTCAGCAGTTTCATACTTGCAAATATGTTTTTTTGTTGTACATAGTATTAACATATTTATATTTTTAAACACTCATCAAACTTACTGCCTATTTATTGGCCAAATTTAAGTGAACCAGGCTTTTGGAACATTACATTTATAGATGATGCTATAAATAGATAATTCTAGGAGATTTTTCTAGGGTGCGGTCTGTTACTGTGTGGCATTCCTGCACCGGGTTAAACAGTATATTCTAGCCCTTTCTGGTGTGCTAAATTACACTGGCAGACTAAATTAGGTCACAGTACCAAGATGATGCACCATGGAGGGCGAGGATGGCTGGCACGCCACCTTCCACCCTCTACCTGTCTGCTTTTAGCACCCCCATCTGGGGGAATATTAAATTGGGCCATCTCATCCCACTGCCCCGGGGTGGAGTGTGTGCATGTGTGTGAGCGCACGCGTGCATGCGTGTGTTCTAGCATGGATGGAGCGAGACAGAGAGTAGCACATGGCAATGAAAATATCTTTAAGACAAACAAGGCTCAGGCTAGACAGAAGTGGATCTGATTGCTTGTGACATATGAGGTCAGCTCCTGTGGCTACATTAGCTAAAATACAAGGCAACCCTTTAAAGTTGTAGCAGTGTCTGAAACACAGACATGCAGGATGTGTGGAGTAGATGGACTTGCATAAACTAACTGACCTGACACATAACAGTGATAAAGTGCACAAGGAAATAAAAAGTAAAGTGATGGGGCTTTATTAAATAAAAAGTGTTCTGTACGTTACAGTTGTCGCTCGCTTTTCTCATTTTTATGGGAGCCAAAAAGACTGTAGGTGCTGCCAAAACAATGGTGACCACAATGTGAAAATAAATGTAAAATAAATGTCTCACATGCCAGTTTAATCCAACTGTAGGTCCCTTGGGCACTGCGCAGGTGCACTACTACAAACAATCTTGTCATTAGCTAAGTGCTAATCTTGTTATCCTGCAATTACTGAGACATTGAAGCTTGTTGAGCTAAATCAGCCTGGTCATTAACCAGCATCTGAGAAAAAACAGTCCTCCATTGTGATAAAAGTGCTCAAAGCTTTACACACCCAAGAAACACAATGTAGTGTGCTGTGATAGGAAAATAATCAGTTCTGTGGTGGTGTGAAGCAGCCAAAGTGCAAAGTAGATTTTTTCATTAATCTATTGATTATTTTTTGAGTCATCAATTAATCTGATTATCATTTTATCCTATTTTTCTGACTGGTGAATATTTTATCAACTTCTATTATATGTTAATAAAATAATATGGTATTCTATAATATAATATAGAATATATAATAAATATTGAAAATGATCTATCTTCCATATCTTCTATCATTAATCCTTAAACCTTTCATTCAAGCAATTTCTCAGAAAAATACTTATTTTACAAGAAAAAAAAAAAAAAAACATGAGCTTACCAGGAAACACCCGAAATGTCATCACGACACAGAGGCGATGATTCAAGTTGTATTGCAATTCTGATAGTATCAAGATTTTATAAACATCCTGATTCAAGATTTATTTTAAAATTTTCTTACAATTCTAAAAAAAACGTTGTTTATTTATGTTGCTCCTACTGCACAGGATGCTGTGCTGCCTGACAGTTTAGTATGTAACTGCTAGGATTATGGAGGAGCAGCAACATTTTACCAGTATAAATTAATATTCAATTACCTTTTTTTGTTAATATATATAACACCAAAATATGAAAAATATTTATTTCATAATAATTTAGTTTTTATAACAATTTATTTATTTTTCATAAATAAATTATAAAAAATATTTTTTCTATCTTTAAAATAAAATCTAAATATTAATTTTACTATTTTATTAAATATATTTTTTATTTAAACTTAATTCAATTAAAATGTTTTATGATTTTACAGTCAGTGTGGCAATATATGAATTGCCACACAAAAGAATCATAATACATAACTGAAGTTTTCCCACATCTCTATTTATATTTTTAAAGAATATTTTAAGTAGACTAAAGTTTTACTGAAAAATCTCGCACACAACTTATTATATATATATATATATAATAAGTTGTGTGCAAGATTTTTCAGTATATACACACATACACACACAAATAAATACACAATAATAAAATCAGTGACACATTTTAAAACTAAATAAGTGAATTATATCGTGTTTGTCTGTCAGAAATGCTTGTGCATTTGTCATTCACTGGATGTTAAATATTAAGAATCCATTTCAAACATTAACTTTTGCCTAATGGTACTATTTATCACCAAAGGCAGTATAGGCCTATTTAGGGCTCATTAATATATAATGACAGGTTATGGTAAACAATACCATTAATTATCATAGACATAGTTGTTAAATGTGATTTACTTCAATTAGTGCTGAATGTAAACCGAAAAAGCACTTCTATTCTTTATCTGCAAAAAGTCCTTTATATCAATTTACAGTGACTTCAGTAAAAATCTACATTTGTTGCTTACAACTTGCAAATGTGCTAGAAAGAGTGTTGCCATACTAGCCATTAGCATTGTCTCTAGTGAATCTTCCGTTGAGTTTGTCTGAAACACAACTGATAACGTTATCTCCAGGCACAGATACCAACCAACAATCAGAAAAAAACTCACTGTTATTAATACTTAGGATGCTGTCTAGTCCTTTTAATGTTGGAGAGCTCCAGGGTGTTTCCTTCTGAGATATGCATAGCAGTTGTGTTGCTGTGAGAGGCCAGTTCTTACATTTTTAAAAAGTACATATTTGACAATCGGATTCATTTTGTCATATTTTCACCATGTGGTTCCATTATTAGGAAAAAACAAACTTCAATGCATCAACATGTCCCACACAATTCTACATATTTATTTGATTACACTAGTGAGTTGTTCCAGCCCCAGCTACAGGACAAGGAAAAAAAAAAAAAAAACAGTCATTTCATTGGAAGATCACCTAAAAAACCCAAATGACTCATATACTTAGGGGTCATTCTTCAACTGCTAAACGAGTGACAGCACTAGCAGCCTGTCCTAATAATCCTTATTCACAAATAACGAGAACCAATATGTGCTACCAGTACCTGTGAAATGACTGTGTGGTCAACTGGCTGCCGTTCCTCACGCTGCTCTAATGTACAGTATGGGCGGCCTGTACATCTACTTGTCGTATACGCTGTCACATTCTGGGATTTTAGTAGCTATGAGCTTGGCCTGATGTACAGTACATGTTTTTTTCATAGATGAGGCTGCATATAGTTACAGTTGGTGAGGTATGCTTGTGACAGGCCCAGAATATGAAATAAAAGCTGATAATCGCATGTGGCTACCTGTGGCGATCCCTCAACAGGAGCAGCCGAAAGGCATCATAATATCCAAACTTGTTTTAGACCTTCACGGACATTAAATTTGTGATTTAATAATGAATACATTTTGATTGTATAACATTAGCTAAACTGTGATAAACTGCGTTAAAAACACAGACAATCAATCCCGAATTCAAGCTATAGGAAGCAATCTTAAAATCTTACAATATTAACATATTGCCAAAAAGTACATGACAAACTCAATCTCAGTTGCACCAAAAATATAATCATTATTAACAACAGTCCTTTTAAAAATAAGAAAAGTATTTGTTATCCTGTTAGATCAAAATCAAGATGAAATAATTTGTAATCAATCATAGCACAGGAGGATTTCCTTAACTCTCAAACTTGCTAAGAGATTTACAATACTTTTTCTTTCATTTACAAATACAAACAACCAACCAATTTAATGCTTCTTCCTACACTGACCCAAATACACTCTCACACCTCTCAAATAAGAAAAAAATGCCTGAATACTTTTCATTGTCAGAAACCTTGCTAGTATAAATTCATAAAATCTATATATAGATTAATTACTCATATTAATGATTATGTTTTTTATTGTTAAATAACATGTTTAATCACGTAGCAGCGCACACTAGTCCAGTTGTTAATCATAAAAATAAGAGAACAAGCACAATATGGCCTCCTTAATAGAAATGTTCTTATCATAGGAAGTAAGTTTGATCCTGCAGTGCCACAGTGTGACCAATTTACTCATCTAAGTAATACTGAGATACACATCATACAGATAAACCACAGATTTATTTAGGGCACGGTTGATCTGAAAAATATTAGTAACACTAGTTCATCACTCACTCACTCGCCTCACTTCACTCCCCTCAGTCACTCAGTCACTCACTCACCTCACTGTTTTGATACTTCAGGAAGGTAAGTACATTTGTACATTTACTCAAGTAGCAACGTAAATAGAGGACTTCAACTTTTATACAATTAATATTTTACCTAGGGTGTCTTTGCTTTAACTTGTACAGGATTTGTGTTTTTTGCCGACCGCTGTCACCAACGATACAGAATTTACAGACTGTTAAACACTCAGCACTGCTGCTTGTCAGAGAAAATTAGAAATGAATCAATACTCTCTTGTTAGTCTCTCTAGTGAGACTAACAAGAGATTCTATCAGAATTTAGGACTCAACGGAAATGCGAAATACATTCTTATATCTCATAGAGTCTGTATGCAGTGTGTTTGAGTTATTAACCACCTTCAGCTCATCAAAGCGAAGTGTGAAATGCAGGATCTCAGCAAACTGCTTGGCAAGGGCCTGCTCGCGCTCCAGGTGCTGTGTGGCATCACTGTACGTCTCATTGGTTAGGGCTCTTAACAGGCTGTGCAGTGCTGCTTCTGCGGGGCCAAAGGTCAACAAAAGACAATGTTCAGAGACAAAGTCACATACTGTAAAAGATTTTTCTTTCAAATGGGATGTTGTGTTTTTGTCATGATACATACCATATAGACACATACAGTATAAACACATCTATTTTAACATGCATTCTGCATTAACCAAAATGCATACTGTATACAGAAACTGACAATCCCATTTTGTGGAATTGCTGCCAAAAATTTTTTGGATATTGCCATATATAGCATTTGATTATTCAAGATTTAACATTTCCAAAAGTCCTTAACTATTAACTAACCATAAGAATTTCCAGATATAATTTTTTTTACTTAGTTAAAATCTGAAATGATTAAAAAAAAAAAAACATTATTAATGAATCAATAAATACAGAGGTATTGAGTACGTCCTGTGTTATCTACAGATGTCACAAGTTTTTGTGGTTCACTGTTAGGCTAGCCAAGCAAACCCCTTTAAGGGAGCAAAACTTACAAGCTGAGCTTAACCTACATCTTCTGCCTCGCTTTATCCACAATGTAAATAGACAGAGTGCTTAAATGATTATATTGCACAACACAACTCTATATTGCTGTTAAAATCAGGATGACTAAGTCTAAATCTGAATTTAGTTTAATAAATTCACCCGAATTGGAACTCTAATAACATTAAATCAGGTTATAGGAACATAAATGTTTTGGGCTCTTGAAATACAAACACATCATATACAGCAAAAGGAGTCATAAGATTGAAAAACCAGTATAATCACCCACTATGGCTACACCGTTCCGTGATATTGATACAAAAATCCCAGTCAAAACAGAGCTGCGACATACAGTCTAGCACTATGGGGGTGGGGGGTGGGTGCTGTCACTTTATATTAAATCAGTTCGGCCAGACCATGCTGGGATTGTAGTGACGCGTCAGCTCAACATGGTGTTAAATATAATTTCTGAAGCAACATGAGAGAGACTCATAAATGCACCACGATTAGGTATAACCGCTGCGGTTTCCCATGAGTTCTATGGTCTAGTGACCTGACTACTGGGTTCAAGTCGGAATAGTAAATACAGTAAGACTGACCTACTTTACTGGGTTACATAACATACTGTATGGGAGTGAGGCTTCGGATTTCATGGATTATAGTTTGAAGGACAGGTTTCAATGAGGGCCCCTGCCTGGAGTCTCTTCGGCGATGACAGTACTGCTAATAGTGTCCGAAGAGTAGCAAAGAGTCCAGAGGCCAGCTTTATTGCTCGTGTTTATCTTTTTGTTAGGTCACTTACAAAATTGCAACCTCTATCCATCACTCAGGACTATAAGTAAGTATTTAGGTATGTATTCTACAAATACAAAGATATACATTTTAAAGTATTTCTCTTAAACACTGATTGAAATAATGTCTATAGAGGTCAAATCTAATAGCAGACTTTACTCATGTAGCCTCATAAATACCTTTATGTAAACTTTCCTTGCCAAATTTTCCTTAAAAATTAGCAACCTAAAATGGTGCTTTCACACGGAGACATGCTGCATCACTTATGGCACACACACGGTCTCTTTGATGTCTCAGTTGTGTCACATACCTCTGATCAGTATTTGCCAAAAGGTTCGACTGCAAAGGCATGTGATTCCTGACATATGTGATTATTTTGCTCCTCTCAGAATTACAACCTCTGCATTCTATTCCTGCTGCTCCTACTCATGGACAGGGTCGTGCAAAGGAAAGCTTGGTAACAAAGTCGAGATTAGTCTGTGAGGAAACACGAGGAGTTACCTAATCTCTGAGAGAACTCGTAGAACTTTTTGAGTTTGCCCACCAGGGGAACAACCGCAGCCCAAGCCTGGTCCTGCAACGCCTCATCACTGGGGTTCTGGATTGCCTGAAGACAGAAATAAATAATAGAAATGAATGGAGTTACCTTCATAAGTGGACGTTGAAAACACTCCAGTGTTAGTAAAAAGTTTATCAGAAGCAGTGCTGGAAGATGGTAAATCAATATAAAAATCTACTCAAGCTTTAAATCACATGTATTTATAGTTAAAATAATCTCAAAAATAAAAATGGTGTTCTTTTCTTTGACATTTCTTTTAATTAGGCCTTGATAAACAGAGCATGCCTCGTGCTAACTATAATTAATGGTCTTGCCAATAAATAAAAAAAGAGAGAGAGAATGCAGTGCGAAATAAAAGAGAAAATAAAAGGCTGGATTCATTTCCATTCACCAGTAGTCATGGCAAAGCTGGCATACTCTGGCAATCCAGTTGGTATAGCAACAATCACCGTGGCAACATGATCATCAGTCACATTGACACTCTTTCTGAATAACGCAAAAGCATGATCAATTGGCAAACTGAATAACACTACATGGGATGCCTGATTGTTTGGAGCATTTCCAGTGTATGTGTCGGTCTACACACTTCAAATACAAATCGAACAAAAAGCCATGAAATTCAGCAATGATGTTGTATTCATAAAGCCTAGATTTACTTTCAATGGACCTACATAGAGGTGTAGATGTGTGTGGTTAGACTTCTCTTCATTTGTTTTACAAGTATTTATAAGCATCGTTCTAGATGAAAGGTAATTCACCATGTCATTCTCAACTACTGTTTTGAATATTTTAATATAAAATGGACAAATGTCTGCCAGTGAAAAGCCCCAGCCTAATCTGCAAAAAAATAAATAAAATTTAAAAAGCACATAATAAATGGTATTGTAAGTACTTTTTCTTCAACTATTTGCTAATATTTTATGTGGTTTTACACACAGCAATAAACAGACAATCATTCAATATATCTAACCTATTAAAATACTGTTTGTTTTTATTTATTTTATACTCGGGCAACATTAAAACAGGGATGCACCAGTAATCTCTTTTTGCCAGATCGAGTATCAGCATGTAACCAAATGGAAGTAATCGTACATCAGGTATTTCCATTTGGGTGCTTGCTGATACTGCATACCAACATGAGCAGAACATTTGGGAACGCCCCAAATCTGAAGTATTAAATGCACCTGTTACTGTGCTGTTAATGTGTGAATCCCAGTACTGCTTTCCATGTGGAATGATTTTCTGTGGTGTAAAACACTCATCCATACACTGCTGGTCCAAATATTGGTGTGTAAACCTAAAGGCCTAAATGTCCTGCAATAGTCTACTGACGTTGTTCTTCACAAAGTCGAGCAGCTTTAGAAAAACTTTTTTTTTTTTTTTTTAGTGTAAGCAAAATTAATATTTTAGTACAACTGTATTTACTGAAAAAGTCATAGGATATTACCCAGCTGATCATTCTAATGAACAGTAAAGACATTTTGGACATTTGGACATGATCATCGCCTCCTTTCCCTTTGTGGGCTCTTGAGGCTCCTTCAGTACCATGGCAACTGCTTATGAACAACAACAGTGGTGTAAGAGTACTGTATTATTGAGATTTTTTTTTTTTTTTTTTCATTTAAAGATGGCACGTCCATAAATAACATTTATTTTTCATCACTGTCAATGTTTAAAAGGCAACAATAATAGTTTTTTACAAAAATGGCAGATTTAGGTACTGTTTCGGTCTTGTAGGGATGTCTCATTTTGTGTGCGCATTACCATGCGCAGTGCAAGTATGTTTTTCTTTATCTTTAACACCATTGACCATATTTTTTATCTGGCATAATTATAATAGTTAGTTAACAGTAATTAATAGTCATTTTTCGCTCTCACTTGTGTCACCGAAAAAAAGCCTTGAAAGAGGCTGGGAAAGTTAGCAAGAGATGGGCAGTCCGAGTGTTGCACTGCTAAGCTACAGTATGTTAACAAGACCGAACCAGAGAGACATAGGTGCACTGTAAGCTAGCACATCAAATTAACCTTACTTTTACTTGCTGACATTAAACACAAGCTGACCTGATTGCTGCTTATACAGATTACTGTGACTGTGGGTTTTTTGTGCCCAGAAGGATAGTCCTCTCACAATAGTAGTCAACATGGACACCCACTTTGACACAACAAGTGCAAATGTTGGAATATTGGTGCCCACATATGTCTGCCCGACATATGACATATGATGTGCCCTGAGTGGCCTTACCAAGCACCTGCGGATACATCGTGGACAGCCCTCATCCTGCTAGGTGTCAAGGTCCTCATCAAATACGATGAATGAACATATACATATAAAGTGCCATTGGTGTTTTTTTAGTAGTTGAGCTCAGTATCGGATCATCAGTGGATCACAAGTTAAAACTTTTATTTTCTTTGCAACATCCATGTACGTTTTTAATTTTCATACATTTGCCATTCACATTCAGTAATAAACAAATGCAAAATTTGACTCAGCATATGTACCTCTCTTATCTCTTTCCCAGCTCCATTATAGGCCTGAAGTTCATCAAGAACTGCTCGAGCATCTATTAGCACCACATCCACTTGCTTCCATGTCTCTCTCTCTGCATCCGTGGGCTGTGCATCTAAAAGACAAAATAAAATACAAAAATCTTACTTACGGACCGTACTATACCTGAAAATATGAGAAATACAGGGTGTTATATTGTAGGACATTGTTTTTCATTCACTTTCATTCCCAAATTACTGTTTAAATGGTTTTAGTACATGACAGCTTATGTAAAGGCATTTTAAAATGACTCTGTATAAAATGTGCCATAAATCTGTATTAATCTGTGAACAATCTCGATCCATTATACAGGACAAAATAAAAAACAAACATATATCTATATAAATAAAAGAAACGATTTGTCTGTACAGTACATTGGTCAGAATTTCCTCTTTTAATTATATCTTTATGTTTCATACACTGGAGGACCCGAAACCAGTCGGGTTACGCATATCTGTCCAGGCAGAATTAATCAGGATGACAGGATTTAATAAATCTTTGGCAGTGATCAGGTGTTTGCCTGAAATTAAACCTGCACCATGAATGAACTTAAACTGTTGAGTAGAAGTGATCTTATGAGCAGCATCACGCAAAACTGGCTAAAAAGGATTTAACAGAATCTTTCACAGTACTTAGAGATCTGCCTGAAGTTTAACCTGCACCAGAAATGAAATTAAAATGGTGAGTAAAAGCAATGTTATGAACAGTTACGTGCTGAACTTAATAATCTACTATATAGTAAGCTACTACTGTACTAAGCTACTTGCTCAATGTAAACAATTACCTGCACCAATAGATATTAAAACTGAACTGAATATTGTACTGGGATTAGTTAAACTTGTCACTGCAGAAATAACAGCTCTGACGTGGTATAAGAGATTATACACGAGCCGTTTCAAGACAAAACGTCTTTATCCAATCTACCTTTTCAATTTCTCGTCTCTGCTTCTCTCTCCAATTACAGATCAAGGAGTGTAAAGAAGGCGCAAGTTACTCAACAAACTTTATTTTTTTGTATTAATAAGTTAGGCGGAGGGTCCTGCTGTACAGAAATACAGGCATTTATGTACATGGGTTTCAACCTGAAATAATAATAATAATATCACTGATTACATTAAAGCTGATCAGCTTAGTTTGATCTTTGACCTTTTAATTATTTCTACTAAGTCTTTCCCCATCAACAAGGAGTACATCTGCTAGTAATGAAATTAATAATATACAAAAAAATATTTTAACCAATAAGCTGCATCAGGGTTAAACACTGCTATAAACATTTCTACCATGAAGTCACAGAGATATCCTACAATTCAACGGCTGATTCAACTGGCTAATTCAACGAATGCCCAGCTTCACAGGTTTTTCTAATAATGTGAACAGTGATACTATACAGTAAATGTCAGCATTATTATTACCCTGAGAGCTGATAGATTACGTTATTCATCGTTTTCTTCTTGACAAACAAAAGATGTTCTTGACATGCAGTAACACTTATAAAATCTGTTATATGATTCTTTTGCAAATTGCATGAGTTGAATATGAAATAAATATGCATTTAAAAATAAACAAGCTTCTCCTAAGCATGCTGTATTTTATAAATAAATATTCTAGCATACTACAATACTAGATTATTAGGCTCAAGAAAAAAAAAAAAAAAAAAACAGGAAGATTCCCCCAAGGTTTGAGGTTTGGCAGCACGACCTGTTTAAAACACTAGCAGCAGTTACATGGACAACATTTCTTCAATTTAACTGAAATCATAGCAGAGTAGAAAGGTATTAGTATTTCAACGTAAGAAGAAGTAGTAGTATTTTTCTACTTTTTAAAGAAATGGTGAAACATAATGGACCAACAGTGTGTATTGGGAACAATATTCTTGTTTCTGCTGCTCTTTCTAATTAACCTCTGTGTTATCTTCATGGTCTACTATGTTTAACAGCAGGAGAAACCAAAAACAGTTTTTTTCCCCCAATATGAAATGTAATGACATTTTCATAACATTAAAGTGAAGCATCATCAACCATCAGCCCAAAGATGGTTGGGTCTTTTGGGTCTTTTTTGAGCCGGTAGATGGAAAATCATTTATACATCACAAAAAGACACACACATTTCTAGTCAAACTCCTCATTGTGCAGAATATATGAATATTATTATGTTGCCTAAACAGTTTAAGACTTCTTATCGTTTGCCTTTTTGCACACTTGAGTTACATTTATAGGCTACATACTGTGATACGTCTTGCTTAAGTATTTAAGTGTGTATATGTATTTACACACATATATAGAGTAACCTTTGCTATATAGAGCTTGACCTTTGCTGCTATTGTACTACTACTACTACTACTACTACTACTACTAATAATAATAATAATAATAAGTATCCTCTACTTTAGTTAAATAAAAAAAAAACAGTTATGGCATGTTTACTGTAATTTAATATGGGTGGTGTTTACTGAGATGGCTCGTTGGCTTAGTGGTCAGCACGGTTGCTTTGCACCTCCAGGGTTCAGGTTTGATTCCCGCCTCGGGTCTGTGTGCATGGAGTTTGCATGTTCTCCCCGTTCTTGGTGGGTTTCCTCCGGGTACTCCGGTTTCCTTCCACAGTCCAAAGACATGCAGATTAGACTAACTGGCATTCCCAAGTTGCCTGTAGTATGTGAATGAGCGTGTGAGTGTGTGTGTGTGCCCTGTGATGGATTGGCACACGGTCCTGCCTTGTGCCCAAAGTCGACTAGGATAGGATAGGATAGGATAGACCCCCTGCGACCATGTATACAGGACAATGCGGTATACATGATGAGTGCGTGAGAGTGGTGTTCACTGATTAAATGCAGTCTTTCCGTACTGTGAAAAGGGAAAACACAGATATTCACGTTTTTGATGAGCGATGGCTGATTTCTTCATGAAAAAAAAAAGATTTGGGTTCAAAACTCCAGTGAAGCTGATTTTATGTTAGAGGTTTAATGAAGGTGGGTTATTTTTGACTATACAGCATCTGAAGACCAGACAAGGGTTAAGCAGCAATCTCAGGAACATGGATTACTGCTCCTGCAATTTCTGAACAGAAGTAGAGTGCAAGAGGACCTTTACAGCTCATTACGTTACCTAAGGTTACCCTCACGTGGAGCAAACACGCACAGAAAGAATATATTTATTTGAACAAGAAAGAAACTCCTTTCTGGATCAACATTTTCCCATTGAAGGATTATCAAAGGTTATGTCTCATTTCAGATTGTTTGAGTAAAACAGATCGAGCCAGATCGAGCGCATCTGTTCCAAATGAGGTGGCTACATGATGCATTTTTATTCTGATTGGACTATTATTCCAATGGCCAGTGAACAGTGGACTGGAATGTCACAATTCGGCCAAATCCGCTGAATACGTGTACAAAGTACTGTGCTAATGTTCAAAACACACCTGACATCACCCTTCTGTGTTGATCTTTAAATGTAGAGGAAACCATTAACATACACAGACACAAACACATACACTACTGCAGACTGTCCTTGCTGATTAAATCTGAAATAAAGAAGTCACTGTGGCAACTGCCAGGTTCATACGTGGGTTGAATTCATATTTGGTATACAGTATGAATGCACCATATTAGGAGCTCACCAGATCATATTTTATATATGATAGTTAAGTATAGTTAAACCCTATAATCTGGTCATATAACCTGAAAAGTGATTGATATTTCATAATGATGACGGAGTTCTTTGCTTAGATTAGACTGAAATGACAGGAAGCGAGCACAATAACGGCTTTCTAATGCAGTTATTCTACATTCCTGAAGTGAACATTGTGCACTCTCCCACTGTAGCACAGCTGATGCACCTCATAGAGGACTTGTTAATTAGCTGATGAATCAGAGAATTGAGCACTAAACGCTGCAGTGCGTCGACCCAGCAGGAAACACGTGCGCTGTAATCAGACCTCCACAGATGAGCTTGGGCTCATTTATGCAGCAGTAAAGCAAACTGTGGAATTTTAAACACTGGAAAATTCGGGCCCTCATCTAAGGAGCAATCACAACCACCACTTTGAACTTCGGTGGGCTTTAAATACTGAAACTTTTTTTTTTTTTTTGAGAACCTCAAGCCTCTCACTACGCACACTCATGAAGTTGATGCTAAATTTATATGTGCACATATGGCAGCAAGCAACCAGCTGAGGGACATTCAATTCTCTAATTTAAGGGTGAATATAATATGCGATCATTGTTTATGCAGGAAATTGTTCTTGATTGCAGACAATTTAGACTCCAGACAATATGCCATAGTGAAAACAGTGATCTGAAAAAGACACACAGTAGAAACTGAAGCTGGAGGTAATGAGGATAGATTGTCAGGTAGGAATGCATAGACTAATGTGTGGTATCATGCAGCATTTATAATGAAGCTGTTTTTATTTTATGTCATATGATGGTTAAGTTGGCTATACTGTACATTCACCGGCGACTTCTTTAGGAACACCTTTGCTTGTACTGGTTTGGTCCCACTTTTCCCTAATGGCACAGAATCAACACGGTGTTGGAAACACTCCTGGGAGATTTTGGTCCATACTGACGTGTGAGCAAAAGGCAATTGCTTCAAATCAGTGGGCGTACTGTACATACATGATGCCAATTTCCTGTTCCATCAATTCTACTGAACTGAGATCTGGTGACTGTAGAGGTCATTCGAGTACAGTGAACTAATTGCCATGTTCAAGAAAATAGTTTGAAATAATGTTAACCTTATGATATAGTGCATTATCTGGTGGTGATAAAGGGATGGAGATGGTCAGAAACAAAACCCAGGTAGGCTGTTGCATTAAAATGATGCTCAATTGGTCATAACGCTTTTTCCAATTCGTACTCAAAGTGTACCAAGAAAGTTTTGCATTCAGATTTGCTCTTCAGCATAACTCTGATGTGACAAGTTGTTGTTTGAGTTATTGTTGCTTTTCGATAAACTATAATCTGGCCATTCATCTCTGGCATTTATAAAGCATTTTTACCCAGAGAATTTCTGTTCACTGGATACTTACCTCTTTTTCAGACCATTCTCTGTAAACCCTAGTGAGTGAAAATCAAAGTAGAAGCTTTGGAAATACCCATGTGGCAACAATAACAATAACCAAGTCTACTGAAACAGATCACTGTAATCACCCTTTTCTCCCCATTAGTTTGAACTTCAGCAGATAATCAGGACTTTTTGACTTGCAGAAATCCATGGTTATGTCATGTTGTTGGCTGATTAGATACTTGTGTTAACAAGCAGCTATACAGATTTACCTAATAAAGCGGCCAGCGAGTGTATTTTGAAGTGTAATTATTTGAATTAGTTGACATTTAAAAAGAAAATAATGGATATTTTACGCTGAAATGCAGATAACTAACTGGCTGTTTGCTTTGGGAGCATCAATGGAACGTTTCACCAAATAGATACGAGATGTCACTGCTCACTAACTCAGCTCTAAATTCTGGCTGAGATGTTTATTTATACAAGTCATTCATTTATTTCTCAAATTTAACTATTTCATATTTATTGTTTGATATAATTAAACATACAGTAAAGGAATGGTCGATTGCCATTGGATGCTTGAGGTACATGAATAAATAAATACAAAATCTCACTTTCAAAATCGAGGAAGAAGTTGGGCTCTTCATCAAGGTCTGTGCACGTCAAAACTTTTAACAGGTTCCCCATGACAGGTACCTAAGGAGAAAAGAAGAGAAGATTTAAATGATTGAACTGAACATATGAACATGATTGAACAATATTTGTACGCATGATATAGATTAGGAAAAGAAAAACGATGCGAGTCAGACTGACGAGTAGATGGAGAGCATCTTGTGTCTCACATTTAAAATGTGGTGCCTTATTTGCTTTCTGCTTTTTTCTCTCACCAAGTGGTACCAGGACCCAGATGTGGCTCTCTCCCACCCATCCCCTCTTTGCCCCTCTCCAGACAGGCTGTGTGGTTTTCCTGCACAAGAACACCCTACCAGATGTCATCACCAACCGCAAGCCTTGCCACACACCCACACACTGCATGTGAGTTACGGGAATCCCTGTACTGTGGTGCCTCATGCCAACCGTGCGTGTCTGCTTACAGCTAAACTCAGTTCCCTGTAGAGGGGCCTCAAGCTCTCAGTGTCAAAATGTTAGGAAATAACAACACAATATACTGTCTTCGCAGAAAGCAGTGCTCTAAATAGCTTTATTTCTTTAACCGCCTGGGAAAAGCACACAGGGTTAAGAGCGTTACCTAATTCGGGGGTCACATCAGAAGCAAACATGCCTTGCAGTTATCCAAGATAAGCCACATTACTGTACCTTTCTCTGACTTCAAAAACATTTAGGAAGTGTAAAGCGAAAAGCAGCCTGGTAACCTGAGTACACTGACCCTACATTCACTACTGAGCAACAAAATGAAAGGTAGACATTCACTGCTATGCTTATCATGCTCTGATTTTAGTGACGGTAACTAACATAAAGCAACTTCGATTTTCTCAAATCAATGCAAAATGGGTATGACAGTAAAATGACGTATTCAACAATTGTTACGAATGATTCCAGACCAATTCAGTGCCACATGTGATCCACAATTTCTTTAAATCACTCTCAATTTTAGTTAAATTAAATTAATTTACATATAGAAATACTAAAGAAATCTTTCAATAGATTCTGTGGTTTCATCTTATCTTGTCATACAGTACAGACCAAAAGTTTCGACACATCTTCTCATTCAGCGAGTTTTCTTTATTGTGTTCTTTATTGTGTTCTTTAGCCCAAACAAGTCTCTTCTGCTTGTTGCCTGTCCTTAGCAGTGGTTTCCTAGCAGATATTCTACCATGAAGACCTGATTCACACAGTCTCCTCTTAACAGTTGTTCTAGAGATGCGTCTGCTGCTAGAACTCTGTGTGGCATTGACCTGCTCTCTGATCTGAGCTGCTGTTAACCTGCGATTTCTTAGGCTGGTGACTCGGATGAACTTATCTTCCGCAGCAGAGGTGACTCTTGGTCTTCCTTTCCTGGAGCGGTCCGCATGTGAGCCAGTTTCTTTGTAGCGCTTGATGGTTTTTGTGACTGCACTTGGGGACACTTTCAAAGTTTTCCCAATTTTTCGAACTGACTGACCTTCATTTCTTAAAGTAATGATGGCCACTTGTTTTTTTCTTCACTTAGCTGCTGTTTTCTTGCCATAATACAAATTCAACCTCTTTGAATGAGAAGGTGTGTCCAAATTTTGGTCTGTCCTGTATATATGTCTTATCTTGTCATCAAGGAGTTGCCTCTCATTATATGTGTATAGAGATATCACTAACAGAAATAAAGCTTGGATGGAAGTAAATTTTTTTATGCCTTAAGTGAGTGAGTGTATGTAGCCAGTCTAGTAACTTTCCTTTGATAAACTGGCATTGCATCTAATATAACACATGAAATAGGCTAGTATAGATCTATATTGCATACTGTCTAGATAATAGATACAGTATGGTGCTTTTGACATAAAAAAAAAATGTTGGCAGTAAATAAAGTTTTTTAATTGTTGATTTTGCTGACAAATAATTTCATGCTTAATATGAAGAGCTGCAAACTGTATGTAGAATTGCAAAACTGTAACTGTAACAACCGAACAAACGGCAAGCATTAAGAAAGTTCAAACTCGGTGCTAGCTACAAATTCAAGTCCAGGAATTTGAAGTGTTCTACAGTTGGTGGATTTCGTCGGTTGATTCTTAGAAAGCATGCACCTGAGAGAGAACATTTTCCCAGGCTATCCTCTCCTCTGATGGGTGGTAAGAACCTGTGCAATGCTGAGAACAAGTTCATGCAGCCCTCTGGAAATTCTCTCACACACGCCACACTTTATCAATGACAGATCACAGAGAATTCACCCTCCCCCACACGTGAGGCCAGTAAGAGAGAAAAACACAGGTGGTAAATTACTTTGAATGTAGAAGAGGAAAAAGATAGCATGAGAGGCAGGAAAACAGAAAGAATACTGATGACAGTCAGAACTCAAACTGTTCCCACAATTTTACCACACTGAGGGTGTTGCATAATAAACAGGATGAGCATCTCACAGATTTTCTCAAAAACAGCAAATGCATTTGTATTTCCTAATTATTGAATACAATGTTTAACTCTAGTTAGCCCATAATAAATACGTTGTTCTATTTTGACAGCTGTGTCACGTTTGCAACACTTATTTAATCAGTTTGGCTAATGGCTAAAGACACTGTATCAGTAGAGTAAATTCCATATACAGTAAAACATTCTATGGCTCGCTGGAAGTCTTTTGCTTCCCTGGAATTTAACTGGAACATGTTAATGACTTTTTGTTCTTTGATTTAACAGATGTACGTGTTTATGCTGTTAATAAACCTGACAGAACGTTGACATTTCTTGTGGGAACTTTTTCTGATATTCGCAAGTGTGAGGAAGCACAGTGGGCAGATTTGTATATCAACTTGAAATTCAGTGCAAAAATTTATAATGAATTTTAAATCAAAGCCATTAGAATGTTGTCTGAATACAAGCTGATAATAGGAGAGATTAGGCATGAGAAAAATCATACTTTTTCATTGTACTCATTGACGCTTATATGTTGAACGTCACAAATTGCTTACATTCCAATAATTGTCCAGAATCTTTACAATTTAATAAATATATTGAATGTTTACTTTCTTTGTTGTAAATGATTATTTAAAAAAAAACATTTTATATATGTATATATTGATGTAAGCAGAAGTAGATTTGTAATGAATGCCATTTAAAAAAAATAATATATTGTTTTCAGTTTAGCTGTAGTTTTTTTATGACAGTTTCTAGTTTTTTTTATGACATGTGGTGCACTTTAAGCTCTTTTTAATACACCTCAGACTATTTATTAATAACGAAGAAGTTGTATTCACCTTGGGATCGTAGCATCCTCATATGAGTAAAGATACTAATACATGCACAGTTCTTCCACTCTTTGTTTCTACTCTTACATGAAAGCTATGAATTATTGCTGAAATATGTGTATATTTAAATTTTCACCTTTACTTTAGCAGAACTTGGAGGCTAAGAAGGCTATCTATAGATCTAGAAGGCTTGATCTTTTATGCATTTGACACACAGTATGTGAAGGTGTATGTCTAGTAATTATAGGGAACACTCTAGGAATATTTTAATGAGTTATATATATAATATAATAATATTAGGAATATTATTAGGAATATTTTAATGAGTTTTGAACATTTAAACTACACATACAAACTGATTAAGTGAATGTAGATATATACTGTATATACATATATACAGGATATTCTGTCCCAAACCAGTAAATGTATTCATTCATTTTCTGGAGGAAACACACTATGCATAAGTAATGACACTAGTAGTGTGGTGGCATACTATCTAGTGCAGTAGGACTTTTTTAGACTCTGTATAAGTGTTCACAACTCATCATTGCACAGTATTTCAGACAATGGAAATGAAATAACTTTATTGTACACATCAGTGTAACTGTCACAGTTACTAAGTATTAGATGAAAGAGCAGAAGTCTTCTTTTTGCTACCCTCTGCCTTTTCAAGAACAGTATCTTACACACCCTCACCTCGGACTGCTGTGGATGCGTCTGTGCAAACCTGTGTTTCGTCTCATGGTGGCGCTTCACGTTACTGCTTTTAATTAAACACCATGGTTTCGGAACATATGAGACAAACTGGTTTTAAACTTCCGGCAGGAAGAATAAACATACTGTATATCGATCTGTCTATTCATCTTTAAAGATTCGTTTTTCATAGTCTACTTTCCGTTTCTTGGAGTAAGCCATGCTGTGTCGTGCTTTCATTTCTGTTTCTTCCCCACACTCTGTCCATACACAGCAAACTATAGCATTGATTGGCTCTGTTGAGTGATGCTTACAGTATAGCCACGCCCACATTGAGGGAAAACATTTCTAGATTACTGGTCTATTGATTCTCATCCTCATTTATCAGAAAAGTATCAGGGTCCGAAAAAGAACTGTCACTTGGATGGATCGGGCAACAGCCCGCCATTTAGTGATGCCTGGTTTAGATGCTCATACTCTCCCTTCCTCCCATTTCTGATTGTCTCCATCTCCTGCCATTCACTGTGTATCTGATGTTGGACCTTGATGATGGTTGACACCATCATGGTTCCTACCAATTCCTAGCTGACTCTGACAGAGAGCTGATATAATTTTACTATTACCGGATAGTGAGAGCAACTCATAGCAGGGCAGGATGGATTAATCAGACTGTAAGCATTCCTTAACTATTTTAATATGTGCACTGAAATTATTTTAAATAGACTCTGTCCCTGTTGTGCATGTATGTGTAACAGGAGGAACTGACAATGGAAGGAATTATGGATGGAGAAAATGAGCAGAGACAGCAGGTGGGAGAGATTATTTCAAATATCGTGTGTGTGTGTGTGTGTGTGCGTGTGTGCGTGTGTGTGTGTGTGTGTGTGTCTGGGAACGATTTAGACATCATTAGAGAAGACGGCTCCCAATAAACCAAATTACTGGGTGAAAATTCAATTTTATCAGGGCAGAGGGGCAGAGCAAACATCAGTGCACCATTTAATGTGCTCCATCCTCACTTTAGGGATCTAAATACGCATTCAGCTTAACCCTCAGTACTCAGTTCCTCAGCTGCTGAACTCATGCTGTAATTAACCAGCTTGTGTGTCCTAGATGAACCTCGAGTCTCAGACAGCCAGAGGAAGAAACTATGAAAAAGAAAGCAAGCTAAGACCAGCACATAAACCAGCATATTAGCCATTATTCCAGTGCCTGAGGTGAGGAGAGATGGAGGCCATATTGTATGTGTTACTGTCCTGACTGGGTCTGATACTTGCGTTTCTCTGTCTAACACTCGTGAGTGCAGTGATGGTGAATGATTAAGGTCCCACATGCTATTTTTAGGTCCTGAATGTAAATCTATTGCACAAGCTTTTTGGGCTAAATGACCTTAGTGTCACTTGAAAATCATTAAAGATATAATTTATCTCATTTTAATTAAATATAGAATTTAACTAAGTATGTGCCCAAAATTTTATATAACAAGCTAATCTCCTGCAGAGATGTTAAAAGAAAAAGAAGTGCTTGTACCACAAACATCTCTAGGGTTTATTGTTCTGAAGAAATATCCAGTGAAAAAATGCTGAAGAATTAAGGCTTGAATGCAAAATCAAATGTAAAAATAACAATAATTAAATCAGACTCTAATATTTTACTGAAACACTGTTAGCTTTGTTTATAGAGAACATTCATTATGATATTAATTCAACAACCTTATGCAATGTTACTGTCACAGCCAGCCAAAAGCTGGAGTCAAACTACAAACTCACTTTATAAATTACCTGCAATCATAATCACAGTAGATAAGAACTTTCAGCGCGCACACACACACACACACACACACACACACACACACACACACACACACACACACACCTGTTGCTAAGTATAACCTTCGTGTCTCTGCGCCAGGTTTTATTAAACCTCTTTTGTTATTGTTCAACTGACTGATTCTCTCTTGCAGGTCCTTTGACCCTTGTCCGTGCACTGATTCATGGATTCGCTCTACAGACTTTCCAGATTACAGATCTTTCCATCTAAGATGTGTTCATACTGTAAAAACCCATCAAACTGCACTTTTATCCTTATCTCATTCCGTGTTAGTCATAATATTTAATTCCATTCAGAATTCCATTCATTTTTGGCTGAAATTTTGACAGGAGAGTCAAAGTCCTTTCATAAAGTCTTCTTCAGCACATTCCAAAGACCTTCAGTGGGGTGAAGGTCAGAACTCTGTGGTGGCCAATTCATGTGTGAAAATGATTCTCTCATGCTATCAGAGCCATTTTTTCACAATTTGAGCCTGATGGATCTTGGCATTGGCCTCCTGGAATATGCTTGTAAATGTCATAAGTCATCAGGAAAGCAAAGCGGGAAAAATCCATAGATGGGATTAACCCTGGGTCATTCTGTACATTCAGATCATCAACTGACTTCATGTTATTGCTACATAACGTTGCTGAGTCTAGACCTGAACAACTGAAGCAACCCCAGATCATAACACTGCCTCCAGAGGCTTGTACACTGGCAATACGCATGATTAGTGCATCACTTCATGCAATTACATCCTTACCCTTGCTTTGGGAATAAGGTCAGTATGGACTCATCAGTACAACTTCACCACCACCAATCGTTATGCTTTCTAGAAAACTGAAGCCTTTATTTCAGAAAGGTCTCACTAACAAGTGGTTCTATTGAGTGGAACTATTTTCCTGCATGTTCTTGTCGTATTTTGTATGTGGAAATACCTTCACTATTATTATTATGGATTTTTACGATGAAGAGTCATTCAGTGTTTAAGTGATCCTTGATCATGTTCGTTCATCACTAATTTTGTTCCAACCACATTTCTTCACATTTCTTGCTAAGTTGACAGTTTGCCACTATCCTTCCAGGTTTTAATAATGTGTTAGTCAGTTCTAGTTGTTTTCTTTGCTTGACATGGACCAGTAATTTGGCTCTTCGGCAATTTTCCAACAGGGTTGGTTCAAGAAATCGACTCAGAAAGGCTTAAAAGAATTGGAAAGAGCTGAAACAGATCAGTCACTGCAGTGAGTATCCAAATAAAGTATACGCTTATTAAAATCCTAACAGTGTTTTTTTTTTTTTTGACAGCCAATGTCTCTACTTCTAAAGCAGTAAGCCTAGATAATTTTAACCTTCAATCATGTATACTAGATGCCCACAGTACAGAGCTATAGAAGATCTACAGTAGGTTTTGCTTGTGGCAGCATAAAATTATAGGCTCATTAATATTCATATGTCGACACATGCGTATTGTTCTTCAGCCATGTCTAGGACATCAAAAATACTCACAGACACAAAAGGACACATACTATGTAATTCTGGATTACACGGACACACCCGTGAATGAATCTTTCACTGAAGAAAGACAGCTCGCAGGAGACCAGGGACTGATTCTGGGTGAAGACAGGAATTGTCAAAAATAAATAAATAAAATAAATCTGGTTAAGGGTATATTTGGTGTACCAGAAACCTTCTCTAATTAGGTTTAAGAATGGCAGTCATGTAAAAAAAAAAAAAAAAAAAGAAAATCAATGCCTAACTGTTAATGGGTCAGGCTACTGGAGCAAACCACTGAGTGTGATGCTCGTGTCTCTATTTATATCTGTGTGGAACATCGTATCTATTAATCTCAAACGACGCACTCGTTTTCAATAGCTTTACTATATTTTTAATAAGGGTGTCCTTATAACTTCTTTTAAAACAATTATTACATGTTTTACATCCTTTAAAATTCTTAACCATCTCCAGCTTGCTACTGTTTTAGGTCCTCTTGTTCCACTGATGCTTAACTTGAATGGTGTCGGTTTGAAACTCTTGTGACAAACAAATCTACATTGTTTATATCTTACTCGTTGCAATGAAAGAATATCCACTCACTCATCGTCTATACCGCTTTATCCTGTATTTAGGGGTCGCGAGGGGCCTTGAGCCTATCCCAGGAGGCTTAGGGCATGAGGCGGGGTACACCTCGGACAGGGTGCCAATCCATCGCAGGGCACACGCACACATACACACACTACGGGCAATTTGAATTGGGATCGCCAATCAGCCCAATCTGCAGATCTTTGGACTGTGGGAGGAAACCGGAGCACCTGGAGGAAACGCACCAACACGAGGAAAATATGCAAACTCCATGCACACAGAGTTGAGAATCGACTCGAACCCGGACCCTGGAGGTGCAAGGCGACAGTGCTAACCACTACACCACTTCAAAATTCAGGCAGAAAAAAAAATCTCAAATCCTGAATTTAATAATGAATGGGTTGATTACAAAAAAAAATAAATAACTGATCAATCATTAAATGCCGAGTACATCACTTTCCCATGCAATTAAAAATAAATTAGTTTTTTAACATTCTGGGAATCAGCCTGTTTTGCTGTTTAAAAAAATCTGTTTGTCCAGTGAAAACAGGCTGTCTTACCAAATATTAATTAAATGGCTTGAATGCATTCTGGTACAGTTTGCAGCATGAAAAACCAGAGGAGACTAAATACACCCAAATGTAAGAGGTGTAATTTAGTGCAAATGTAATTTGGAAAAAGCCAAACAATTCACTAAATGCTTTTTATCCTAGAATACACTAAATACATGAAAATAAGAAACAAGTCCAAATGTGTGCATCATAAAAAGGTTAGTGGAGAGTTTGTCACCTGGCACAAAATTAGGCATAAGTTCTATTTTACCGCCTGGGGCTGTGATGTGCCTCTGAGTGTTTAGTGTTAGTAGGTTACAGTATGATTTGTGTCAGCAGTGAGGACGTCTGAGTCCAAGGCCCTTGGTGCTGTTTACCACCCTTTCCAGTGCACCTATCCACAATACCACACTCCATGTAGTTAGCGCAGCAACGAGGTCATGCAAAGGAGAACTCGCATGCAGATGCCATCTGTACAGCACTACCCTTGATACAAATCAAGACACACACAAAAAAAATTATATGCACAAGCTTTAAGTTAAGATCAATATGTAACTGAAAAGACTGAACTCATTGTGGGTGTGGTCGAGCATCACCGGAGCATGCAGACGGAGAGGGGTAACATGTAACACGTAATGCTTTCCATGTGTGGCTCTTTATCAAGTTAATTTATCAGCATTTATTTATATTGGTGGAGAGAGAGAACTGTGCCAAGTGAGCAATATTGCTGGGTGAGTGTGTCTTTGCACATACGAGGGAGTGAGAATTGAGTCACAGAAACACGAACATCACACAGCAACTTCATACCAAAAGGAGTGCTGTTGTATTAAATATCAGCACTGTTGTGATTTAGCTGTAAGTGTAGCGCCGAAGATATAACAGATATCACAAAACTTTATATTTCCACTCTAAGATATGAGCTAAAATCAAGGGGTCATAAAGTTAATTTCATCTGCTGCCCATCTTTCACTATCTGCACTACATGTGGAATGTCACATTTATTTAACAAGGTTTATTGTTTTAAAGGTTGGGTCAGCATGGTGGAAGTCAACATGGTGGGTTTCACGTTGAAAGGACTGCCTATGGGAGAAGTCCCCTCACCTTTTAAAATAAGTATTTTTAGAAGTAGTTTTAAATAGTTTTCATTAAACTCATTAAAGACAATAATACTATTAGTACTATTAGTAAAAAGGACCAACCATGTCAGTATTTGTTGTATCTATAAGCTGTTCTCTCTGCGCAAGCTCTCACTGACCAAGACACACACCAAAGAGATTTTGGTGCTTGGCATACCATCAACACCCCCCTCCCCCATGAGAGATTGCATGCTGGGGCAGAGTAGCTATTGAGGGATTGAGGTACATGTGGGGGATCATCTGAGGCCGCGTGGTGCTTACGAATTCACTCCCGTCCTCCGATTGGTCGAAGCTGAACTCTCCTCCGTTGCACTGTATCCATGGTGCTGAAAAAAGTCTGAACGCTTGCTGAAGAGCCAATGAGGCTGCAGCCTGGGAGGCGGAGGACGAGAAAATAGTACAACTTAAAAGCCTGGGCATGAATGGCGATGAGGTAATGCGCCAAAAAAACTTTGACCTAATACAACAGCGCCACAGCGACAAGCGGAGATGGAACCTGGAGTTCAGAATATTCCACATTCCTGCTCGATTAAGAGATTAGCCCTCATGTACTGTAGGCTGCCCATGTGAACTGACCTACTTACTGAATTGAGGTCAAGACGAGAAGATAGGATTAAAAACAAAACGCATTTCCTCTAATTGCTTTGTATCCAACTTTAATGATTCTGCATTTGTTGAACATTTTTTGGTGAAAATGTTGCATTCTATTCATATAAGTACTCAGCAAATCAACCACACAAACTGAACATCCTCACACCCACAGCCTTACACACAACAGAAGTGTTCAACACCCCTAAATAAAGTTGTTAGAAGACACACACACACACACACACACGCGCGCATGGAATAAATGCTGGCGTTCTGTTGCAGCATTGCAGCATGGAGTCCACGTGTCTCAACGAACTACGCTAGATCTCTGCTGCCAGAAAGGCACGTTTTCTCTCCCCTCCCTTTTTTCTCTGTCAGCCGTAAATGGAGTGAAAGGGAGAGGGGGGGGGGGGGGGGGGATACACGCTTACATATTATTGATATTTTGAGTCTGAGCACTACAGCACAGACATCCATTGAACATTAAGTAATGAAAGGATAATTAAAGCAGCGCTTTTCCATCCCATTGCCCTGCGTTATTCTGAATATAAAGTATGATAAATCCTACTGGCAAATAAAAAATAAATGATTACAAACGCAGTCTTGTGCTGGTGAACAAATCACTTGTTTGTACCCATGACACCATTTAATTTAAAACCTCTCATTTACATAAACATAATGTAATGCTCGCTTTTTGCATTTCTGCTGTTTAGATGCCTATGAAGTGTGCCTCATTCTTCCTTCATTCTGATCGTTTAAAAGACTGACGGATGATTTACATTTTAAACCCGCGCATTTGCATGTATTCATTAAGCCAACACAAAGTGGCTCATGAGACAGAATCCGATCCAAGCACAGAGCTGTTGAAAGAGCTGACAGTGATAAGAGTACCAACAAAGTCAAGTTTCAGCAGATAACCAGAAGCAAGTGTGAAATTATTATGTGCGATGAGAAAAAGAGGGAGAGAAAGTCCCAGGCCAAAGTAATCATCAGTATTGCTCATTGCCCACCCACCATAATATCAAAAGCTCTTGTGGTGTACTTGGTCATATTGTTAACATTAAAATAAAATAAAAAGTCATTATTTTCTAACAAAACGCAACACGACCTCAAGTGTGATATCGCTTTTATATAACAGTTCTACAAACGTCATTTATTATCAACAGATTTTTATTTGTTTGCTTATTTAACCAGTTATTTTGCTCAGTGAACACGTACACATATCCTTCCGTGAATGGTGGAACTAGCGTTAATCGAACGACTGACAGTTAACAGGGGAAAAAGTCATTCTTATCGGACTTATGTAAACAAAAGAAGAGGAGAATAAAACATGGAGGGGGTGGACAGCCCTGTAAATCTCACAAGTTTCTATTTGTGTCTCCACTTATTCCACTTTTGAATAGTTCCATGGTTGAATACGAAATAGGATATAATGGAAAGCTAGTGTGCTATGTGTACAATCCCTTGTTCCACGCACCAAGTAGTGCCCTTGATCAGGGGTTAATGATTATTGGAACACTGGTGAAGTGTTGGCGTGATGCATATTGTATGTTCCATTCTATATCAGCACTCATGGAATGCCTCTTTATTATCATTTATTATTATAATTATACAATTATAATTAATTAATTAATTAAAAGACTATACTAGACTATACTGTACTAGACTACACTAGACCTAGTGACTCACTGCTGTGGCTCCAATCATTGCCTTTTAACCAGATCTATATGCAACTTGTTCCTGAAGTTAACATGGGAGAAATCATTTAAATGTGTTTGGTTATAGTCCCCCCCCCCCACCAAAAAAAAAAAAGACATGTATACCAGATGTCTGGCTCTAAATACTGATAACCTTCATGATTATTTTTAAATGCCAGATGCAACAGATTAAATGAAGTAGCCAAACATATTACAGTAAGTCATCTCTATTCACTTCTTTATATCATCCTCTCATTCCTCTATAAGTGAAGGCAGTGAGATCATCATATTATCCAGCCGGAGCTTCTGAAATGATTGCGCTCCTACATTATTTACTTTCCTTAATGCCATACGATTAATAAGTAATGCCGGCTGGATAACGTAAGTAACCATAAATGTTGCCCATACAGTAGTTCATGCAAGGAATCGTGGGAGCAGAATGAGGGGGATTCTGTATAATACAGTTCATGTTAGAACAACGGAAAAGAACGGACGCATTTTACTGTTTATCCAGGCACCTTATAATAGAGGTGTAAGGATGGCTTTTGATGGGGGAATTTATTATTATTAGCTATTTATAATGTATTTATATAAAAAGAAATTAAATACCAAATCTGTCCAAGATCCTGTCAGAGTTACTTTACATGGAAAAGTATTTAAATACCTAAAAGAAGGAAAAAAAAAAAAAACCTCTGCACATAGAGGAACTTGTTTACACTGAAAGGCCCAGGATCATCAGATTAACTATGTAGAAAGTACTCTTTAAGAAAGAATGTGATGGTGTTTATCATTTCAATACATGTCTTATGATACCCTGCCTATAAAAAACATACACGTGTAACGAACACATCGATTCAGGTTGATTAAAGGGATGTAGTGTATTCTTCACTGTATGCCAAGAGCGGCAGGAGTGCTTATGAAAGGACCTTTTTTATTTCATGGACCAATGGAGTAAAAAAAAAAGTCCCAACAAAGAAAAATGAAGGTGACAATAACAAAAGTTAAGTATTTGGATTTTTTGTGAATTCTACATAGGAAACTTCCTAATGGCTTAATCGATAAGCTGACCAAGCAGTCATCTTCTATTATACGTACATTATACTTGTTCTGCCGTCACCTGATATTATAGCTCACTTTAAAGTAGGTGATGCATAACTGTCTGATTAATGTACAAGTCTATAGTTACCGCTGACATCTACAATACATTATCTCCCAACTCCGTGCCCTTAACTGAACTCTGAACATGGCCTATTTTGATCGCGTCAGTCAAACCCCACGGTCCCCGGCTGCCTCTTTGGGCGGAACAGATTCCCCAGTTGTACCTCTATAAGAATGTGGTCTGTTAAAACACAGAATTGCCCTTAAATTAGGATCCCGCTTTACAAAGATTAAGTACTTTACTGTGTTGCTATAGAGTGGTGGCCAAAAGTATTGGGACAAGTGAAATTCCATGTTTTAATGAAAAACTTGTTTTTCCTTTTTTTATGCTTGATTGCTTCCTAAAGATACAAAAGATGGTTTCTTGACTGCTGCTGCTTTCCTCAACATGGTCCAACAGATTTCTGTGAGATCTGGAGATGACCCAGTCCATGGCCCCAGAAGCGGAGTACCACTGTCACACAGCCAGTTTTTCGCAAATTTTTTAGTTAATTAGCACCACTCTTTAGCCAGATACAGTAAGCTAGAGCTAATCAGTGAATCACATGTGTGCACAGTGAAAATTATAATTCATGACATATGTTGTCTTAATACATTTGACCACCACTACAGTATAGCTACTGTATAGCTAAAACATTCGCTCTTTTGTTTACGTCTGCAAGATTTTTACAGCTAGATTTAATTTTAAGATTTTATTTGTCATATATTTTAAATATTCATCGAGGACCTCATTAACTGTTCTTAGATTCTCATTCTAGTAAATAATATTAGAATTTTCTCTTAGGTCTTTTCTCAGTACAGAGAAATGTGTTGTAATTCTTGACTATTGTCATGCATTACAGATGAGATGGAAAGAGATAAACATTATTATGTCTTTAAGCATTAGATGATTATTTAGATTAAGTTTGTAAGTGGAAGAGAAAAAAAACAATGCCTTGGGCACTATGTTGGTCTCTCAGTTTATTCTTACTGTACATCACGGTTGAATTAAAGTATATAGCAAATATAATTTCCTTAACAGTTCTTCTCTACATAGGTATGTCTGGCTTATGTGTCTGCTACAGTTTGCAAACATGACCTGGGTATTAATGACGTACTTATGCATGCATGTGTGTGTGTGTGTGTATGGGAGTGTGTTAATATGCACATCTCTCTACTGTGTTAGTCTGCAGTAGCATCCTCAGCTGCAGCAGCAGCAGCGCAGGCAGTTACAAATCTCCTGGGGTGCACTGGTGAATTATTACCATTAGCCTGGACACCATAATACTCACCCCATCAAAAAGGCAGAAAATGGAGGGTTTGACCCTTCAACTGGCACACGTTCATGAACCACATGGAAAAGGGCTAATGGGGGAGTGCGCGTTTGTCTTTTATAGCTCCATTCAGATGGACTAACAAGCTCTTTCACTGTGTGAAAAGAGCTGAAGTAAAACAAAACAATAATAATAATAATATCTATAAAAAATTATATTTTTAATCAGAAAAAACAGTTCTTTTGAAAAAGCCATGAACCTTATTTAAAAATCAATCATAATTCCAATTACCTTAGTCAAATCACTGTGCTACCTGTTTAAATATTATCTAACAATTATTCATTTTTATTACTGCAGGTCAGATCTGCAGACATGAGATCTAACAGAGCAGTTTTGGTTAATCCCTTCTTCAATAGCACCTCTTAGTCTTCACGGTACCATTCATGATCAAAGCATGAAACCATAGCAACAAAATAGAACAAGCCAAAACATGGCACCTTCACTGATGGACTGGGGAAGAATTTTAAGTCAAACCTGCACGAGGCCTACAAAGTCTATTTGATCATCAAACACTCTTCACGTACATTCTGCCCTTACCCCTTGTTTGCATTTCAAAACCACACTGATCCTCATAATCTTTAAAAAATGCAAACTTATAATGATGACGAATAGAAGAAAACGGAGACACGGGACTGTAGTTTAGAAACGGTGGGACTGAGACACTCTGACCTTAGAGGCATCTTCTCCTGCATATAAGACTTCAAAACTGAAGGAGAAAAAGATAAGCATGTGTAGGAAGGGTACGATGTAGTTTAACCGTACAGAAGTGGACAAACACAAAGACACTCCCTTTAGACGTTAAGACGTTATTAATGGAGACAAATTAATCAAATGTTCGCACCGAGTCCTACACTTAACCTAACAAACCTCTCTTCATTTTTTTTTATATCAACACAACAGCTTTCAAATAAAACAATAGTTTTCCTCATGAAGAATAGGACAAGGTCAAAACTCTTATATACCTGCTCCTTGTGAGAACATTCTGTCCTCACTGAGTTGTAAAAATGTTCCCCTCCCCACCCCCACACACACACGGCATACTTATAGTACACACTTGGAGTAACATCAGTATCACTAGACCAATGCCTACTTTTACACTGTGCTCATCTAAACTCTTCTTGCTTACATTTTTTTGGGGACACCAGCCATAAATTAGCACCGAGGGTCTCATTCATGTATTTGTATCATGGGCATATTTGGCTACAAAGACAGCTGAACACATATTCACACATGCCTATATGTCTGAAAGTAAAAATAGCATGGGTCACTCTACTAGCCTAAACCCGCAGTGACATTTCGATCGTGACTCGCTCGCCTTTTTTACTCAGCCACTATACAGATACGAATCATACGGAGAGGGCCTGGTGTCAATTCAGATGAATGGTGTTAATCTGGTGAAGAGTTGAGATTTTTGCGCTAAGGGTGGGGCGAAGGCACTGGGGTTTGGGTGGCGTGTTTGGGATGCAGAAGACTTGCGCTAAGACGATTGGGATGATTCGTAAGGCATATAGCACCCTCTGCTGAGCGCTGAGAGATTAAAGTATGAAAGGTGCCACTCCCTGTCTCAAGGTTTGGCTCTGCAAATATTTCCGCAAAGAAAATGTGAACAGAGTCATGTTAATGATTAGCTTCCTTGTGGTTCTGGTTATTTGTGGTCATGCTTTCTGATTGTCCCCTAAACCATCAACTACTCAACTCAATGTTGATTTGGATGAAAAAGACAAGGCCTAACCAAAAGTTACAAAAGATCTTTCCTCTGTATTATATTGTATTATTCCTAATGATTGGGCGTATTAGTTAAGAGTGGAGTGGTGGAGTGCAGTGTAAAAATCTTTATTCCACACAAACATATAACTATCCAGGGAAATGAGCTTAGGGAAACTTTATCCCGGATACACGGTGTGTGGTCGGGTAAGAAGCGTAGCCCATCGCTGGATGACACGTTTCTAAATTAAAAGGAAACTAACCCACTTAATGTTTAAATAATCCTTCCCCTCCTTTCAGCGCGTACATCCACATATGCCACTGCAAGCATTTTACATGAGTCACCAGACCCAAGTCAGGTCTGCCTCATGCCTTTCAGATGCCTCACACAACCACACTAGACACAAAATAATATGGCTCATGGACATACTGTACACACTGCCTTTAACTGTCGGTCCTTTTAAGGTCATTTACAATAAATACTTGAATAGAATTTTTTTTTAAAAACCTCTGCAAAAAAAAAAAAGTGCCAGCCGCAGTGCAAATAAAAGGTTTACATTAACGCGTAATACCCAATCGATTCTACAGTAATGCTGATACACTGGGACTTGTGAGATGGTGGACTGAACAGTCTGGTTCACACTACACATTACTCTCAAGCTAAGAGTAAACTGATTAAAAATATAATTATTGCTGATGCTTCAAAATTTTCATTAAGGCGATGGTAATTAAATATAGTTGGAAAAACTTTGTTATAATAATTTATGTTTGTAATTTGATTTGCAGATGTTGCACAATATTGCTGTACGTACCAGGGATGGGGATTACGCAATACGGTATTCTCACAAACATAGCATAATTTAAAAAAAAAAATGTATCAATTTTGGAGTTAGTGCAGTGATGCATGAATTGCCTCACAAAAGACTTGAGATACATCACTGAATTTATTTTTCCTTTGATCTTTATTAAATACAGTAAATACCTATAAATTAATTAGAAGTATGACAAACAGTTTGACTGCAAAATCAGATAACTTCCATTTTTTCAGTTTTAAGAAAAACTTATTTTTCAAATATAGCAAGAAGCACTGCAAACTAATTGATATTTGTTTTCTTTGAGTCACAGTGGTGTTAAAAAGCACAAGCAGGCCCCCGAGTGGCGACGTGGTAAGGTGCTCTCAACAGTGTGTGAAAAGATGCGGTTGGTACTGTAGCTTCACGTGGCTCGGAGGAAACGCGCGCTAGCCTTCGCCCTCCTTGAAAGGTGGTTGATTGATTATGACTAAATTTGGGAGAAAATCTGGAAAAATCTTGAGTAAGCCCCGCAACAAAGTTTGCATATCTTCTTCTAATGTTACATCTCTGCTCATTTTGAAACCGTAGGTGTATCAGGAATCTCAAATGCACCTAATTTCCACCGAGTGATGGGTACAAGAGATGTATTTGGAAATTAATTTAATTTGGAAATTAAACTGAATTTTTAAGTTGTTTTTATTTTTATGTTTTGTGAGATGCTGAGTGATGAACACTTCTACTCCATCGATTGGAGGTGGCTGTAAGGGGGATTAAACGGCCCATTTCTTGTCAAAATTTTCTAAAAATCCATTTCGCTCACTCGCTGTAGCCGTTGTTTAAATGATCATGTGACCGAAAGAAGTGATGTGATGGGCCTGCTAGAAAACGTCAGTTTTTCATCACGTTATATTTTGTCTAAAATGTGGAAGTTCGAAGCTTCTTAAATAAGGTTATATAGCACTTTTCAGCTGAAACATTTGGTTTAATAAATTGTCAAAATTAGTAAAAGTTTAAAAACACTATATGTTATATTGTTGATATGATAAGTCTTTAAATCTGTAAAAGGAGTCCTGTATTATGGAATCATAATGGATTTTTTTATAAAAATAAAAACACAAATGTTCAAGTAGAAAGTGGGCAAGATTTTGATAAAGTCATAACACAGTGACCAATATTCATATTATTCATATATACCTAGGCATTTTTTTTAAATGTTATGACTTCATTCTCCATTTTATTATTTTTAACAGTAGATAATTTGATACCAATTCACACTAAGATAATGTAAGAGATAAAATGCATAAACCAACAAAACAAGTAGCACAAACACCATTCTCGCAATCAAATACAAGTGGCATAATTTGATCAATAGCGCCACCTATTGAAGCACTAATTCTGAGTTGTAAAAAATAAAAAAGATGCAAATTAACTCAGAGCACATATTATCTTCATGTTATTTATTACAAAACACTCAACATGTGTCAAATGCATACTCTTAGTTTTACTTAAAAACACATATTAAAAAGGTTATTCTGTGACTATTCTATGCAACAGGGAGTCGGATATAGGATGTGATATGATAAGCAGTGAAATTTAATCTGAAATGCAGTCACTGTACTACATTTCCAACAGTGCCAATGTGTCACACTGGGGAAAGTGTTTAAGAGAGGAAGCTTTATATCCATATACAGTACAGTAGCATGCTTATACTGTAGGTACCAGAGCTGAATGAATGTAAAAAGCTTATGGCATCCTCAGCACAAAAGTAGATAAATAGAGCAGAACCTGTCACTCAAATCCACTGTACAGGCATAAAAAGTAACATTCATCATACATGTAATACACAGCAGCTAATGAGATCAATAAATTACAGCTATGCAGTGGCTTCACCAGGTGGGGGCAGCACTGTCCCACTGCTAACAATGCTCAAGTTACATTATGAACTCAGGAAATATTGCACTTCTGACAGCTTTAAAATCCAACTCTAGCTCTCACCTGACTGTGTGCAGCTTTCTGAAGTCCAGAGTCATAAGACTGAAATTAATCCTTTAAAGCAAATGACTGTACGAGGGTCTCAAACGCACCACTAGAACATATGAGCAGAAGTTTTTTAATTACTACTAAGTAACTACTAGAAACACTGAGAATGGTTTTGTGTCTGAATCTTGGATGTGATACTATGCTGTATCTGTATACTTGTGCATGAAAACATTTTTTAAATATTATTCCATGTGTAAATCTCTATTATCAACAGATGATTTGAGGAACACCAGCTTAGTAGTACGCACATTGCACATAACTGAAATCTTTTTGAAATCCATTTACAAAATGCTTTCCTTCCTGAATTAGTACTACATTTCACAGCTTCCATCTACTTCTTCTGTCAAGAAAGGTTTCAGCATAGTCTTCTGCATGGAGAGAAGTGTACAAAAAAAAAAAAAAAGTTCTCACATTTTTTTTTTTTTTTCATTTTGAATGGAAGCATCAAGAAAAACCAATTCGGGACTACAACCATTACCTTTACGCTTTACAACAAGAAAGTTTTAGGATGAGACATTCCGTGCTCTTCTCATGGAGTGAACACTTCAGCCACACAAATATACATGTACAAAGGATTAGCACTATTACTTGTGGGAGATGATTTCACTGAGCAGTCGTGACTCAGGAGGCTACAGTCAGAGCCCATACTCTAACCCACACAGATCATCAGCTGGCAGACCAGATGCCGAACTAACAAAGTAATAAGTTCCTCTAAAAAAAAAACAAATAAATAAAAAACAGGCACAATTCAGTAGAGAAACTACCGTAGCTACATGCTAGACTAAAAGGGACAATCTTATCATTTTGATTCATACACATTGCATACAAACTTACTTCTTTTATTGTGTAAAGCTGCTTTGCGACAATGTCAATTGTTAAAAGCGCGATATAAATAAAATTGACTTGACTTAAAACACATAAACTACAGTCTGTTGTAGAAAAGTTTGTTGTTCCTTGATCATGAGAAAAAGGAATCGGCACCGAAAGATAATTCATGCTTCAACACAGGCCTGTCTGAAGTGCAACACTGAGACAAGAGAACAAATATGTTCATCCAAGTAGGTGAATGATGAGGGTATGACAGACAGCAAACAGGCCTAAGCGTGCACTTCACAAAGCTTGAGGAAGACAGGCTTGATTTTCCTCTTACTGGGCAGAAATGCCAATTTGAACGTAATGACTGTTAAAAACATTTTCGAGATTAATCCGCAGTGGAACGTGTTCGTCTCCTCATGCTGACGGGTTACATTCCGATATCTTTAACCCTGTGATTACCTACGCAGCCAATGGGGAAACGGGAAGACACGAAACTGGTACACCATGTGCCATATAGTACTCATATTCAATGTGTTTATCAAAACAATTATACTGTACATTCTTATTTATATAAAGAGGCTAACACGAAGCAAGGATTTGTTAAGGATTATTCCTAACATTGAATGGCATACTTCCTTCTGTATTCTGGTTGGAAGAATTTTTGTGATAAACCACAAATCTGATGTTTTTTCCCCCCTTTCCCCTAGAGATCAAACTATTATTATTATCATCATCGAAAAATCAAACAATTATGTTATTATTGTTCTGTGTAAACATTACTATATTACTATATTACTATAGTCAGGATACTTAAAGCGCAACACTGCAAAGCCCCTACAGTTACAAGTGCAGCAAATGTAGGGGCAGCTTAAAAAATGTATCATTATGAAATATAAAAATATATATTTTATTGCACATATTTATATGGTATGCACCAAAACATGAAAAATTATCGATGCATTTATAAATCATTGTGTAAAAAAAAAAATGCTGGGTAAACTGCTGCTCTACACACAGCCAGTGATGAATGCCCAATCTGATAAACCCTTTCTTTGATTTGTTGACAATAACTTGCTTTTCACTCAGTCCAGTACATTTTGCCAATTAACAGGTTTGGAACTTGGGAATGGAACTTTAATATTAAACAAATCATTTAACAATAACTGAAAATTATGCAATTATTATCATTTTTTTCACAAATCAAGGAACTATATTGTAAATAACAGTTGGTTAAAAAAATGCTGTGATCCCATCTGTAGGTCATACATACTGTACACATATCCACAAAGATTACAGCACAGGTAACTTACCAGCAGGTGAGCGGAGGATGGTGAGGGAAGGAAGAGCCACCCAGGCACTTGGCCAAGGTCGCAGTCCTGCACAGCTACTCACACTGAGAGAAAAAGAGAGACAATTATGTCCCAGGTTCAATCGCTGTGCAAGTTCCAACAGACAAATCAGATTGGACAAGTGACGTTCAACGAATGTTAATCTACTGTAGTGCATCTGGGATAGCATTATGTCATCTTAAACAGCACTTTGCCTCCTTAGTAGCAGTCATTCTGAATTGGCTCTGAAATGTCCATGTGGTTTTGTTCACGGCTAAAGCAAACTACAAAGCTCACTAGCTTCTTACACAAGACTAAATCCCAAAACCCTCTCTAACCCCCGATCAAGGGGACTATTGTTGTGTGGAACAAGGCATTGTACACCCTACATAGAGCACTAGCTTTCCATTTAACGCTATTTGAAATTCTAAAGCAGAAATATAAAGTCTTGTTAGACAGTGGACAGGACTGTGCTCCGCCTCCATGTTTTATTATGCTTACATTTTGGCTACATTATATGGATAAGTAGTTAAAGCTACATTCACCCCTGTTAATTACGCTAACATTATACAGCGCTGCTCTTTTCTTGTACAGTTATGTGCTTTTTGTGTATTCAATATATATATATATATATATATATATATACACATACACACACTGCATAAACATGGATATATAGATATATATTTGTATATACACGTGCGTATATCTTACTGTATAACTTATGGACATTATCTGCTATATTTTTGCTTATATCATCTTTTGGCACATCATAGCGTTACCTACTGCATAGTCAAGTTGCACAATATTTACTCTATTACTCCATTTATTGTACACAATTCTACTTTTACCCTGCACCGAATAATTTGCAAAATGCCAATATTGCACTGATTTCATTATTTATTAATATTAATTATTAATAAATTATTTCTTTTACTATTACTTAATTAAACAAAGGTTATTTCTAACAGGAATTTCAATCTTATCAGATATCATAAATGCTCATGGTTGCTTAGCAACGGTGGGAAAGTGTTTTTTCCCATGTGTTTTTAGACGTGATATGAACAACCTCTTACGGTACTGTGTAACTTTTACTTCAAAATCATTTTGATATTACACTGTCCTCTTATGTTGTCCTTTATGGTCGGTTTGTTTAATCAGATTATTCAGGCATAAAAGCAAATAGACTTTGCTTATTTCGGCTGGAAAATCACTTAATAAAATGTTCTCTTGTAGTTAAAATTTCTTCTAAAACTTTGTAATGTTAAAAAGTGGAGCCGTGTAAGTTGACAAACAACAAGTTGCAAAATTTCTTTTACAGTAACTTGTATTTTAAATGACGTTTACGGTATGTATGTTGTTTTAAAATTACAGTTGCTTTGGTTGAAGTATCTGATTTTTCCACTATGTTTGAATCTTCTTTCTCTCAGACCGTCTTAAATGTGAATGCATGCTGCTTGTAAATTATAAGCAAATAAAAAACAAATAGATGAATTAATTAATTAGAATCAGATTCAGACCTTTGAATATTAAATTTGAGAACTCCTAGGCTAGAGGATGACTTGCATGCATAAAATGACTTGTATAATCTTTATGAGAACATCTACAAGACGGACCAACAAACAAAGACCTAACAGTGTCAAATGCCGTGTTTACACGTATACAGGGGCTAAAAGCTCAGAACTGCAGTTGTGCCTGATTCACTTGTATCACAATTACACATCCTTAAAAAAATACAATACAGTACCTTAAATGATCTTATAATGCTATAGCATGATTCTTAAATCCACTTTTAATGGAACTCGAGGAGGGAAGGATTGATGAGAGACTAAATCAATACTGAAAAATCATTGAACCACTGATCTGAACTGGGCTGGCAGTACGCAACACTGTTAACAGCACACGTGCCGGCATTTCCTCATTTCACTTCCCTCTGTTCTTTTTTTTTTTTTTTTTGGTCTTCCCCCACCCCCAATCTGAAAAAAATAAAAAAAAATTACAACACAAAGGCCATGCTAACCATTTTCTATTACCACACGACAGCCACATAAACATCGTTTTTAAAGGCTTCTTTAGACTGCCAATCAATTAAACAGTACATGACTAAGTCCATGATGCTCTATAAAGCAGCTTTGATTGATAATTTGAAATTTAACACCTTTTAACAACATTAACAACATTAACAACATTTGAAAGCTGGAAAACATCACAATAATGCAGTGCTTGCTCAGTTGTGATTAATTACAAATCACCTATGGAACAACAATTCCAGCTGCAAGCTTGATATGAATGTGCTTGCTCTAATGCATGAATTAATCTGAATTTTGGGAGGAGTCTCTGCTATCAGATAAACTAGATGTAAAGCTATAACGTGAACATTTCCAACTTATGATTTTGACTGTTTATACAGACAAACATATGACGTGTCATTACTTTATTAGAACTGTGATCGCAAGTCAGTCACTATGGTAGAAGAGGTCAAAAAAATAAAAATAAATAAAAATAAAATCTGAAAATTCTTCAGGATGGCAATAGCCTGATAACTGCCAGCTTGTTGGTGATTAGTTTTATATAACAGGTATCGGGAGACCTTGGGGGCCATTCAACTGGTCTGACACTAACCCACATTGGATAGATCCCTCCAAGACTGTTGGAACAAAAAAAGTGATGGTATGGTGTGGTATATGGGGTACAAAGATAGTGGGGCCATTCTTCATCAATGGAAACCTCAAGGCCACTGGATATTTGAAATTGCTACATGATGATGTGTTTCCCTCTTTATGCACTGAAGCTGGCACGTTCCCTGTTTTTCCAGCAAGATGGTGCACCACCACATTATGGGTGTCAGGTCCGAGCATTCCTAGATGAACAGTTTCCTGAAAAGTGGATTGGTCGTCGTGGGCCAGTTGAATGGCCCCCAAGGTCTCCCGATCTGACCGCCTTAGACTTTTATCTTTGGGGTCATCTGAAGGCAATTGTCTATGGTGTGAAGATACGAGATGTGCATCACCTGAAATTACGGATACTGGAAGCATGTGCTGGCATTTCTCCTGCGGTGTTGCTATCAGTGTGTGAAGAGTGGGAGAAGAGGGTTGCATTGACAATCCATCACAATAGGCAGCACATTGAACACATTTTATAAGTGATTGTAAATAACTCATGAAAGAATTAAGTTACGTTAAAAATAAGTTTGATGTGTCACATGACCCTCTTCCTATTGAAAAAACAAAAGTTGGATCCAAGATGGCCGACTTCCAAATGGCCACCATGGTCACCACACATCTTGAAAAGTTTGCCCCCTCACATATACTAATGTGCCACAAACAGGACGTTAATATCACCAACCATTCCCATTTTATTAAGGTGTATCCATATAAATGGCCCACCCTGTACACTGAGATACCACTCAAGAAAAAAAAAAACAGTTAGTAAAGAAATGCTGACATCAAAAATGACAAAAGCAGTATTTATGACTGAGGCATATTGCCAAAAGCCCTTAAAAATTGTAAAGTAGGCTTACTGTCCCTTGTCATGAAGGATTTACGAAGGTGTCGTGTACAGTAGCTCTATGAAGATTAACCTTCATGTAAGCTAATGTACGAAAAACTGTGTAATAATATAATCAGACATGACTCCGTAATATAAGGTCTGACATTAACAGATCAGTAGCACAATATCACCGTGATTAACAATTCTAGTGGGACAAAGTGACTTTAGAGACAGACAGCAGATTTATTCATTTATCAGCTTTACATTAAGCAGCAGAGTGAACTACTGTGTTGTCCACAAAAACACTCAAACTTGGGTGCAAATTTGTTTAAATAGACATAAAATATAGATTCCGACTCCAAAGCAATGGGTAGGTTTAACACTTGTGGCACCGTCGTTTTTATAGCCATCTCAAGTTGCATGCAGTTGCCACATTGAGTAAAATTTTACTTTGAGGGAAGTGAGTCAAAAATCATGTGTCCTTAATTGCATTATTCCTATATGAATCGTGATTTTTTTTGTGTGTGGCTATTCATATAGCGCTGACTCCAAAATTGATTTTTAAATACTATTTTTACATTTATAATAGAGATGACCCGATCGATCGGCCAGTGACCAGAACTCTGTACCGAGAACAAAACCTTCCTAGTGATGCAACATGAACTCATATTTACAATATTAAATTGTTTTATAAATTATACGTTAAAAGCCTCCAATCTGCCTTTATCTTCAAACGCAGTATGAGAAAAAATATTGAAATTCACTTCAATAAGTGAATTAGTCTCAAACACACTCATTACATGCACTTAAACAAGTCTTAAAACACAGCGGGCGCTAATTAGTCAAAAAACGCACGTGTTAGAAACCCCGCGTCCCCGCATGCAGCCACTTAACCCGCGCACTCACTGTAAAGTTATGTTTTAGACTTTAGAGGCATCGGAGGAGGTAAAACGTTGGCATCCCGCGAGGGTACGAGTGAATTATTTGCTTTGCAGAAAATTTGTTTATACTTGATTATGGGAGATGACCGAAAAATTTAGCTTTTTTGCTTAATTTAATCTGAACTTAAACTCTGGTATTTGAAGTTAGCTTGTATTGTTTAAATTACGCTCTTGGTTTTTAAATGAGAAAACTAATGCTATAAGGAATGAGCTAGGTTTAATTAATCATTCAAGTTTTTTAAAGGTTTAAAATTGTAACAAAATCAGGGAAAAATTCAAATTCAAATTGGGATATCTATAAAATCGTGATGCTTATAGAATCGCAATTGTAATCGAATCATATCATGTGGTGAGTGGCGATTCCCATCATTTCTG
Source organism: Clarias fuscus (assembly GCA_030347435.1). NCBI lineage: Eukaryota > Metazoa > Chordata > Actinopteri > Siluriformes > Clariidae > Clarias > Clarias fuscus. Next base: position 11,986,838 of record CM059226.1, read on the forward strand.
TGCAGTACTGTGCGCTCTCATCTTATTGTCTGTAGCCATGGAGGCTGAAACAATGAAGCCCACTTCACTCCTTGCACATGGTCAGTAAATCTATCTTGAATCTTATCTTTATTATAGCTACCAGCCTCTGCATCCTGTGAGCTATTGATATCAGTCTGCTAGGGAAATTTTCTTCATTTGTGTTGATATGTCTGTTATAAAGCTGCCAGACGTCCTGCACTGCCTACACTCGGTCTGGAGACTGAGAAGGTCATCCGACACCCACGTTAGTTTTTAACATCTTGGAAATGTATTTTTACATGTATATTCATTCGGAAAAAAAGTATTTTTCCCCCATTTAGAAAGCATGGTGGCTGTAAATGATTACTTTCAGCATAATTGCTTCTGTTTTTGTTTTCTGTTACATATGATTCTGGGCGGTTTGGTGATACTTGCTAACTTGCAAGTCATTTCGACTAAAGCATTTTCTGACAAACTAAATAATGACAAAAATGTAATTCCATTAAATATTAATCAAAGCTATGATTTTTAGATTTATATGCTTTTTAATTTTATACTTTATTCATTTCAAATTAACACATTTTTTTCCCTCTCTACAAAGAAGGCAGGAACATAGTTCTGAGTCACTCCAAGTCATTCGACACCCTACGGTGTTTATGGGTTGACAGCTCGAATACTTAACAGTAGCAGTCTGTTTCGAGAACAGAACCTCAGTTACCCCACTATATAACAGGGCTAATGATCTACTGGCTATAAAAGGATTAACTTTATATTAGCGACTTCACTAGACATTTAACATGATGTGAATGACAAACAGTATAGCCTGGCCCTAATCTCTAAAGCGCAAGGGTGCAGTGCAGGGCATGTGGTAGACAGCGAGACAGAGGAGAGTGGGAGGCGATCAGGCCACTTCCTTTTGTGCACTGACTTCCTCCTATTTGCAGCAGATTTGAGGTTCTCATCCTGAACTAAAGCTTTAGCACACTATCATCATCATCATCTACACAACAAGCATGCAGACTTTTGAATGTGGCAAACTCGGTACCGGCCAAAACACATTTTATTCATTGGCTATACTGTGAATGTCCGAAGCTTTACATACTGGAGCTAAAGTCTGGATTAACTTATAGGCTATCCTTTTTATCTGCAAAGAGAAGCAAACTGTGCTCCCTAATCTATGCTTCCTCATGTGATTCACACAAGCGAAAGACAGTTTAATATCACTGTCCTACTGAAATTTTTTTAAATATATTACAATTGATTAAACTTGTTACATTTGTTTAAACACAGGTAAATTTTATATAGTATAAAGTAAACAACAAAAACATTAGATATATTTTATACGTGTTCTCTGTGCATAAAAGAGGATAACAAAGAAAACTTTCCAAAGACGTCTGTAGTAGAAGACGAAGTGAAGCAGAGAAAGATGGTTTATATTGAATAACAAAATCGAAATCTTGGTAACACCATGTGACCACACACAGGCGTGCACGCACACACATACACTTCCTCATACATTTGCTAACAGACAGCTCGTCTGTTTCCTTTATTTTGTCTTTATAAAACCACCGTATAACTTCGCGAATATAAACTAGAATCAGATCAGGGGGGGGAAAAAAGAATAATTTCTTTAAAAAAAATTTTTTTAAAGATACTTTCTAGTAAACTACTCCAACCTAAATGGATCATGGAAAATTCTTTCTCTGTTTAAATCAGTCTTCTGAGACTACAAAGAGTCTGGTACTTTCTGACACACGAACTGTCAACAAAAAGTACCAGACTCTTAGTAGTAGTCTCGGAAGGTTTTTCTAAGAGACTCAGTTGCTGCTTTAACAGGAAGAGTCTGACTGACATTACCAACCACAGACCTTTTCCCGTTGCCTGACAGTAAACATGAGAGGATATCTTGTTTACTAGCCGCTCTGAAATCTGAGTTCTGACATGATATCATGCAATCTGCTTTTCTGTCACTACAGTATATTGTGCTCCACGGCACTCGCTGCATCACCGTATCCAGAAGTTAGTCTTGTAAAACCATTGCTTGGAAGAGTGAACACACAGGAGGCTGCATACACAGAAGCGCATTTAGCTCATCAGGCTGCAACTTTCAAGTTTTAGCAAATTGGCTGAAGGAAAACGTACATATGAGGCTGTGGAATAACCATCCAGGTAGGCAGAGGAAATCAAATCCTCAAGCCTAGATATATCATACATTCCTGAAAGCAAAGCACCAGAGTAAAGAACCCCAGGAGGCAAAAAGCTCTTTAGAGACATCAGCATTGTACTCTGAGATTACAGCTTTTCGTGGGTTGGTCAAATTACAAAGGAAGCTATAAATCTGCACAACAAGTGTTGAGGTAACTAGGTGACAGCATAAGGTTTTCTCACTGCATATTAAAGAGGAACATACGTTACAATAACCATTCTAGGACTCCTCGGTGGCTAGGACAAAAAGCAGATAAGAATTAAAATTTAAAATACACAGTACACTTTATATTAATTTTGCATATACATATTACTCTGGGCAAATGTTTAAATAAAATTTCCTACAAGGGGTGTACAAGTCAAACCGGTGATAAAAACGTACTGACATTCACACAATATTTCAAGCACAGTATAGTACTGAAATATTAATAAACACTGCTAGTAGCTAATTTTATTAATAAAGCAGACATACAGTATTATTCATTGTATATTCATAGCATTAGCATTAGTCCATTATGTACCAAAATGTCAAATTACCCTGCAAATGCTGGTTATTACTGTGGCATGGAGTAAATTTGTCAGTTTCTACCTGCCACCATTTTAAATTCAGATCGTTTAAGCTCCATTTAGTGTGAAGTTAGTACTGAACTTTTATTAGCTAAATAAGCCTAAAATGATCTGATGTTAGTTGCAACACACTGAGCTACAGTATATGAAACACCCGGAAGCATATCCAAACCTAGTTAAAGGTTTTACACCCATGTTAGATAATTTTTACAATTTGTGCCAAGTTGATTTCTGCAAAATGGCACTTATAATGGAAACGTGCATGTATAAAGTTTGATTCAAAAGTAATTTAAAACAACAACTTGAGAAATATGTATTCTGCAGTTTAGCAGTTTGAGAATGTAGTCAATAAAAACGTGATATGATAAACATTAAACCATGTGAGTAAATAAAACAGTCTGTATTGATCTAAAATAAAATAATCAGGGATAATACAGACGCTTTACCACGTGCACAATATACATTAATATACATTAATATACATAATACACAAGACACATTATTTACATAAAAAAATACCAGTCACCTCCTGATACGATATTATCACAATACCTAGGTGTCGAATCAATTAAAATGGCAATTTTATCTAAAAGTATCACGATTTCATAAATAAATCCCGATTCAATATGACATTTTCCTCAGATTTTTTCCCCAAACAAACTGAAAGCCGGATTCATCTCTAGAGTTCATCTCTATGACAGATATAAAAACAGTATTTAAAAAAAAAAAATCAAATGTTGGTGTCAGGATGGGAAATGGTGAATCACTGGATGGATCCCAAGCCCCATCTATAATAAAATGTATTTTATAATAGGTAGTTTACATCACATGTGCATTGCAGACAATAATTAAAAAAGGTTCAATCTTACTCACTGAAACACCTACCACATCTGCCACCTCCAACTGCAAAATGTGCAAATTGCTGCCACAGCCTTTTGAAATAATCTTAATCAATAGAAACTTTCATTAAAAAATAAATATACAATAGGTAAGCATGTGAAATGTATTGGTAAGTTACTAGGTGCAACCACATGTGCAAAGACACTTGCTGCTCACTTATACATGCGGTTTCTCAGTAATTCAGAAGAACTTAAAATCCAAAACATTACTTTAGTTTAGGCACAGTTTCCAGTGCAGAAATACTGTACGTCACCTTTTATTGTAGTCATGACAATGTTGTGACAATTACCTAGTCCTTAGTGATTTACATGCCTCTGATACTGTAAAACTGGGCCATGTGACAACAATAAGATTACAGATTACAGAGCCGGTGTTATAATGCAGCGCTGTTGAAAGCTCGATTCTTATCGATCAGGATAAGATCAGAATCAGGTGTTGTTTAAGTAGATCTGACAGTCCTGCCAGCTGCGACACAGATCATAATGAATCTGTTGCTTGCAGCATGTTATCTGTTCACAGTAACAACATACACAGCAGCTTTTTAGTGGACACTCGACATCGTTTGGCAAAAGACACAAAACGTTTTTTCCATAAATGTTCTTATCTTTTTTGTTCTTATCTTATCTTTTATTTTTTATTATTATTTTTTTTTAAGTTTTTAAGAGAGAAAAAATATGGTTGGTTATAGCTGCTATACTGTAACAAACAATGCCACCTTGCTGTGGTATAAAAGTAATAAAACACACTAGGACACTAGGACTGTTATTGAAAAATCATTAACTTTAAGGTGGTAACTTAGCTTCATGTCAAATCCTATCACACCACCCTTGGTGTCCCGAAGAACACAATAGGCTTCTTTCTCATTAGGGGAAAAGGAAGGAAACGACCTCCATCACTGAGCAACATAGAGCAAGGGGCCTATGAAAGGGCCAGATACTTGTTGAAATGCAAGGCAAAGCTGCTTAACATTTACCTTAAAAACAAAAACGAAGCATTGCACTCTGTTTGAACCGTGCATGAATGTGGGAGAGGGGGGGGGGGGGGGGGGGGGCGAACCCTGGCAACAAATCTGATTCAAGGAGCCCAGTGCTGCCGAGCCAAGAGAATGATTTTCTTAATATTTATTTCTGTATCCAACATATATTGTCCATCACAATTACAAACGCTTTGCTTAATGTATTTCTGTAATGAGAGCCTTGGGTAGGTTATTGGTCCAAGTGTATCTTAACCAGAGAACAGCTTGAAGAAGAGCCCGCATGTCTGGGGAAACATTCAAACTAATAAATAAATAATTCTTTAAAAATTATTTTATGATTCTCGTTAAAACAAACACACAACCATTATTGATGTTTCATATTTATGAAATTCAAACACTCAGATATTTAACATTTTCCTTCTTAGTTATCTAAGAAATAGATCCTTTATCTTTTATGACATTAAACACATGTAGATGTGCAGTAGATAATGTACACTCTAAATTATTTTCTATTGGGCATACAGTATAGTGCATCATGTAAGATGTGCAACACCATTATGTAAATATTTTCTGATATGTACGCCCAAAAAAATTGTAAAGCCATGGAGGATTTGAATAAAATTATAGAATTTTTCTTCCATTAAAAAGCTGCAGTTCTTCACCGTCACATACAGTATAGTTGTATATTCCTGACTATAGCAGTATGAAACTAAGCACTTGTAAATGATTGAATGCTTAATGATTTATGCACCTAAACTTGAAGTCATAAAACAAGATGTTTTTGTACTGATCTATACCATAGTTTCTTTTATATACTGCAAATTTATGCAAAAGTCTTCTTGAGAAAACAATGCATGCTTATTTATTTCCAAAATGATTTTCGTCCAAAAGATGCCAGAAGAGAGAGTTATACTATTACAAGCACACATTTTACATCCATAATGCCGGAATTGCTGAGAAAAAAAAAAGAAGTTTATAAGCACAAATGATGCCTTTTTTTAACAGTCTCCTTTTAGGGAGCAAACGAATCCAGTTAAAGCCACATAGGGTGAAACGAGAAGAGTATGAAAGAAAATAAATAGTGATGCAACGCTCTGCAAAAACTTCAGAGATTTAATAAGATCTGTAATAAAATCTTCTTTAGCCTAATGCTTAGTGAAAACAATGTTGCATTTGGTTGCAGCAATAAACACAGAAGCATTGATTCTTTAAAAAACCCATGCTGCTATTGGTTAGAGATCAGTTAAACGCTGACATCAGTACCCAAGGCAACCCACAGTTTTACTCATCTGGCATCATGTGTGCTTTATAACTTGGTTAAGGTGTGGTGGTGCAGGAAATAAAATACCTGTGCCACTGCTGAGTGAAGTGTCTGGGGGGGGAAAAAAAATCATTCCTATAACCTTTTCATGTTTATAAAATCACATGTCGTGAAGCACTTGGTGCACTTACTATACAAGAGTCTTACAAATGAATAAATGTTTGGACAAAACTTGCATGAAAAACATCAGGACAAGAAGCGAAGATAAAGAAATTAAGCTCTTCATGTCTGGAGTAATCTATGATCCCAAACCCAGGCCTATGAAGCACTTGGTGAAGTGAATCAATAAACTGAATCGGGTACAGTCGAGCAGTTTAGTTCAGGGCTTGTGGGAAAGTCTCAGTGTGTGGGAAAGTCTGAGGCTTTGCTAATGTGCATTATCTCCACGAGACACAACCATGGTGTCTAGTTTCCATCAACTGTTCATTTGGTATGCTTTTTTTTTTTTGGTGTACAATTTGGTCCATGGAGGTTGTTTATGAGTTATTAATAATTATTTCCCCAGCTAAATTAATTTCCCTGACGAACTCATGCCAACTTTTCTGATTATAATGATTGCATAATTCTAAATCCCAAGTTGGTCATAGTATAATCAGAGTGTTTAACATGACTTCCTGCTTCCACATTCACTAGGTACCGGATGAAAATAATGCAATGCATACTGTATGCTATGGCCTCAAGCAGATCTCAACCTAAACATCTATGGGAAACTTACACTACGATAGCTCTTTCCATATAATCATAAAAATAAAAATCAATGGATGAAATATCTTTTGGAAGAATGATGTTCATCTCCACAATACAATTCCAGAGACTTACAGAATCTTGCACTAAAGCTGTAACCACCGAACTGTGAAGCTTGCTTATGGTAGTGCAACAACTGTTTTTTTTTTTTTTTTTTACAAATTGTTTTTAATCCTTTGATTTCCTTTGTTAACCAGTCTCTGTCTGTCTGCTTTGCTATTTCAGCTGTCAGCACCTTTGACTGGTTTGCTATAGCCTAAGATAGAAAGAGGCCGCTCCTATTAGGATATAAATGTTTCATCATAAGATAAAGGCGATCAGTCTTGAAAATGCTGTATTGATTAACAGCGATCTTTTCCTCTAACTCATCAGGTAGACCTAAACCATGGCAACATACTGTACAGTACTGCTTTTCTAAAGTATAAGAGAGCCATCGGCTTTCCTTTCATTTGCAAAATTCCATATGTTCCCCCTTAAAATTGTGAAATATATACAGTACTAGTCCAACACATGCAGGAAAAATTGGTGTTTGTGAAGAGTGTTTATGTGTGAGCTCTAGTATATTTTTAGATACCATTCAAATTAGTTGCCATCATGTATTACTTGTGTATAAAACAGTTATCTAATAGTTACCTTCACGTTGATTAGCATTAACGTAAAGTTAAACCTCATGCTTTACCAGCCACCTGACTGCTCCAATTCCAGACTGTGTGTTATTGCAGAGGTTTTTATTTATTGGTACCCAATCTAAAAGTGAATAGGGGCTGGATAAGCCATCGGCAAATCTATCTGATAAGAAAAACAAAAAACAAACAAGCTCACTTTAAAGAGGAACTAGTTGGACAAGTCCATTCAGGGTGCTATACCAAAGACCGATAAAGTTTTGTGGCAACAGTACACAATTACAACAGTAAATGCTGGAATTAGTCACAGGAAAAGTGAATGTCTTATATTAAAGGCACATTTAAGAGCAGTGAAAAATGTCCTGGAAATGACAGTGGAAATAATATATGGTGCTATCACTGTATGGAACATCCCACTACTTGTTACGAAAATATAATAAAAGGTGAATGCTGTGAATGCCATAAAAAGTGTCTCCCCAAGGTGTAGTGTCTGTAACCTTTTTGAATTCAAATCTTTCAATTATCTTAATAGTCACTCAGATGAAACTTGGCCATTTTATATTTCACATGAAAAGACGTGGCAGGTTTTCATAAACTTGAAAAAGTGTATTATTCAAAAATACAAAATTGTCAAGATATTTGCACAATATGAATACTGAGTATGAATACTGACACTACAGATTTTTTTTTGGGGGGGGGGGGGGGGGGAGGGGGGATATCTTTAACTTTGCATGGAATGCGTTAATTTAAACAACAATTTTTAAAGGTCATGCTTCTATAGGCTTAAATCAGTTTTAGTATCAATACTTATAAATATGAATAATTTGTAGTATTATTATTAATAAAGAATTATTGTTTAAGAGCAAGACCGTATGATGATGGAAAATGGCCATTTCTGGGACACATATAAAATCATTTCTGCAAAATGGCTGAAGTGAGCAACTTAAAACTTTTAGGGAAGCAAGACTGGTCACTTCCATGTTGCATAACCTTCAGAAGGAGCCTCTTTGGCACACGCATTTATATATATATATAAAATCACCACCAATACTGTGTATCAGACATAGATTTATCCCTAAAGAGCAATCCCAGAGTGCTGATAGCAAGAAAAAAAAACACCTACAGAAGAAAACTTAAGAGAAACCAGCCTCAAAAGTGCACTCGTCCTCATCCTGGTGACACCACATACAGTAGTGTGACGGTAATAATCTATTTTTTATAACTATATGCTACAGAGTCAAAACGTGCTACTTGCTTCACCAAAAAAAAATAAGCATAATTGTAATTTCAAAATGATTCAGCTCTTCTGTAACAAACTAAAGCTATAACACCTTCACAGACGCAGGTTCATGTTTTACAGTCATAAAACTACCCAAGGAAGAACATCCACAGCCTACGCTTTCTATTTGGTATCATCCTCAGTAATCTCACCCAGACTTTAAGCTATTCATGACTTAAATAAGCAATACAAGACTGGCTAAATATACATCATGACCAGCTGTCTGGTTAAATGTGTGAATTGTGAGGTTCAGCACAAACAACAACTAAGACAACAAAGGAGACACGCTCTTTTAAAACCATATACTGACAGAGGGCTTATTCAAGCGGATGTGCTCAGTGTTTCATTATGTTCAGTGTTAAGCTTTACAGGCAAAATTAAGGGAGGCTTAATGAAACAGACAGACCTTTGACACTTCAAAATGCAGTTAAACATTAGCTTCTTACTCTTCTTACTAAATGAAAAAAGACATTTTGAAATCCTGACTTTGGGGGGAAAAGTTTCTTTTAAAAAAAAATAAAATCAGGGCCGAACTGAAGTAAAACGACTAAAATTCTATTGCTAAACTAAGAAAAAGCCAGCTCCATGATCTCTATCAAATAGTGCTAACTCGTACACATGAAGCCACCTTTGAATAATGCAAATTCAACTAAACATGCTTAGAGACTAAACATGCTTAGAGTGTGCTATGTAGCATTCTGTTCAGCCAATTCAAACTTGCCACTAACTTGCAAAAGAGATGCATCTGTCTGTGAGAACTCTACACACAATCATTCACACATTACAGGAACTCAGCTATTGCCACATTCCCTGTACAGTCCTGTCCTCGCTCCAAGCCATTTCCACATGTTTGAGCCATTAAAGGAGTTCCTGAGTGGCCAGAGTTTCAGAGTTGAAGCAGGCAATCTAACCAAAACTTTCCACCTTAATGTTGTCCAAGCACCAGTGGAACGCTGGGATAAGTGCATTAGTGTAGCAGGGGATTAAAAAAAAAAAAAAAAAGCAAAAGTCAAAAAAGCAAAATCAAAAGTCCTGGTTTGACTTGAATGCCACTTGTGTATGTATAGTTCAAATACTAATTTTATTTATTAGAAATATTGCTTATCAATACTGTGTACTGATAAACATTGTGGCCTGTTCTGGCCTGAAGTGCTTAATAAGTACAAGTTTGGATCTGCCACCATTTCTGATCTGTTCAACTTATGCATTTTATGCCGCGTCATGTTGACTGACGTGACACGCTGCGGATCTTGCATGTGAACACAGGATATAACTTGCCTTAAAGCATTGTGGCACCACACCTCAGATGTTCCTCAGACTTAGGGAAAAAAAAGTCTCAGAGACTCTCACCATCACCAACAAGACATGAGTATAGACCATGTAGCAGACTAGTGAAAATGGAAAATGTTGAACCGATGCATCATTACATATGTGCTGTTTGGACAGGATTTATCAAATACTTCCTTTCTAAATTAAAACAGTGTTTTAGGTAAATAACTTGGGTGTCTCTGCCACCTTCTTTAACAGGAGGATTTGTAAAAGTTGCCAGTCCTTCCCTACTTCTTGCACTAAATGTTTCTGCAGAAGAGATCCTGTAAATCTTATCTAGCAATCCATTTGTCCATTGGTGCCATCTCATCCACAACACTCCAGACCACCTGTTAAAACCTCCTCCCTTTAGCTCTTACATCACTGTGCCTAAGGCACTCAAGACAGTAGGAGTGGTTCCCATCCTGAAAAAAATAACACTCTAGATACCTTGCATATCAACCACTACCTTTTTTACTCAGTATGATGTCTAAGATCGTTACTAGTTCGGTTCATAGAGCTACCCTTCACAGTACCTGCTCTTGTGGGCATTATTTAGAGGTTTCATGTTGCTAAACCAGCCGAACAGTCATCATTACTCATCTACTCACCCTTTCAGCAGCCTTTGATGGAGACAAAGATTTTTGTCTCAAGATTTTTCTCTGAAGCCACATGGGTCTTGGCTCTTGTAGTACTGTACATCATAGCAACAGTTTGCCTTGGCCACACCAGCTGACACAGAGGAGATCAACTTCTGCTCCATGCCAACCTTTACAAAAATCAGTGCCGTTCGCCCTCCATACCTGTACAGTCCGTGAAGTCATATCCTCATGTGGGCTTCCATACTACTGCTATGCAGATTACTCTCCACTCACTCTCTCCTTTTCCTTTCTTCGACACTCATGTTTCTGCATGCATCTCACAAAAACATGGATTGGCAGCTCAGCAGCAGAAACTAAATGCCTTGAAGACTAATGTCTTGTACATTCTTGGATACACATCCACATGTCAAGACCTTTTTTTTTTTAAATGTCCCTGGACAACAGCATTCTCACCATGTTTTCCTACACTCACATGCACTGGTGCTTTTTCAATCATAACCAGCACTGACTTTTTCAGTGATTTATGCTGCAATGGCTTTTCGGTGGTTCAGGGCAGACGGCCTGGCCTTTGGCTGCCACAGTTATGGGAGAGCCTTGGTGCCTGTCATCCTTACCAGTTTCCTGGTATAAAAATGATCAATCAATGACAATAAGTTAATCTTATTTGGTGTTATTGTCTTTGATGATTGATGTATATTAATTCTTGTGTCTGTGTTGTGCTTTTGCCCAATTATTTTTAACCTCTCTACTATATTCACAGTGCACTGGTGGTTCAGTGGTAGGTGTTTCGCCTGTCATGTGAAAGGCCAGAGTTCTATTCCCAACCAGTGTCTGAAACCTCAGCCTGGGTAAAATGGGAGGGTTGCATCACAAAGAGCATCCAATGTAAAACCTGTGCCAAGTTTGTACAGTATGTGCGAACCAAGTGTCGGCTGTGGCAACCCCTTGCCGGGAGCAACCTAGGACCAACAAAAACTATATTCTATATTCATTATTTGGCCAGCACAGAGCATTTTCAGATTGTTTTTGCACTTTCAAATGATAGACATGTGGGCAGAAAAATAGTAAAAAATGAGTAACTAGACCAGTGAAACATAATGGACGTCTTTTATTACAAAAAAAGCAAGCAAGCAAATTTAACATGGCTCCTTGTATTTGTATATTATGTAGGTTTAGTTTTAGTTTAACATGGCTCCTTGTATTTGTACATTATGTAGGTTTAGTACATTATGTAAGTTTTAGTTAACTACAGAAATTACCAACACACTTTCATAATGTCACATACCTGTATCATCAGCAGCTTTGGTGCCATTCACCTCATGGCAACACAGCCAACCCAAAAAACTCTCACTCACTCATCGTCTATACCGCTTTATCCTGTATTCCGGGTCGCAGGGAACTGAAGGCCTATACAAGGAGGCTTAGGGCACAAGGCGAGGTACACCCTGGACAGGGTGCCAATCCATCGCAGGGCACACACACATACACTCAGTCACACACTCATTCACACACTGGGCAATTTGGAAACACCAATCAGCCTAATCTGCAGGTCTTTGGACTGTGGGAGGAAACAGGAGTACCCGGAGGAAACCCACCAAGCACAGGGAGAACATGCAAACTCCATGCACATGGGAATTGAACCCGGACCCTGGAGGTGCAAGGCGACATTGCTGACCATTACACCACCGTGCTGCCTCAACCCAAAACAATTCAAGTTAAATCAGAATGAACTTAAACTTCAGTTAATTTAGAAAAAGACATTGTTCTCATTAATGGCAGTAGAACGTATTCCACCGGTTACGCACTATTATGCATCACTGCAGAAAGTTACTGGACAATAATGGCCTATTTGTAGCCTTTATTCTTAAAAAGGGGTCTACAGTATAGCCACATTAAGTGCATGTTTCCATGATCGCATTACAATAACAATTACATAGCCCATGATGAAAATCCTGAAAAAAAAAGGAGAATGGAAAATGACACAAGGCATAAGTATTAAATATATTCAATTTTATTTTATTCCAGGGCATCCGCAGAGCTAAAGCAGAACTGCAGAGCTCATTCTGCATTCCAACACTTGTCATAACAAGACCCAGGAAAAAATATGCAGACTGTGCAAAATTTACTCGACTCTTCACAGAAGCATTACTGTTGTAAAGTTGATGGCTAACTCAAAATAGTGAAGCTGGTACAAACTCTACAAATTTCTTACACAAGTATAGAAAGCCTGAACAAGTCTGAATTTAAAGGCACTTGTTTGGAGACCTGAAATAGAGTGAATATTCAGAAAACGAATGGGCCCTGTTTTACTGCTTCTGGAAAATGACAGGTGACAGACCAGAAGTTATTGGTTTTCACAGAACAGTCAGTAAGCCCAGTCACATGGGATGCGTGCCTTTATAGATCTAGTTGAGGTGCTAAAAATGTTTTAACCACATCATTGTTGAACTCTTGACTGGTTAGAAAATTATGATTAATTTTACATAACAGCGGTATTGACAGTATTATACAGTATAAGTATATATTAATGTTTTCATTCTAACCATCATTTCATGATAATTTCTTGATCCATCATGTGGAGAACTAGCATGTAACCATCAAAGTGATAAACTACAAAATACTACAATGCCTTGTCCTAACAGTAAACATGAGTTCAGTGATTTGAATTTGAATTTCCAAAATTCCAATGCTTCAATAAATTATCACTAATATATGAGGTGCCATCGGGTCTGTAAAATCAAGTAAACACAGGGCGAGTGTCATGTTGCTTTGTCACCCATGAGTTCATAAATCATTTCAGATTTCTTCTCATGTTTTTGGGGCGTGGCTTGGAGGGGGGGGGGGCACTTCATTTCCTCCTGTATGACTAAGGTTTAAAAGCTTTCAACTTTGATTACAACTTCAGGTGATTACAGACTACGCATTATTGTGTGGTGAATATAATTCACTCTGGCAATGTCGACATCACGCTGCACGATTTAGGATTACCCCAAGCTTACTTCAAAGAACGTAATGAATGTTTATGCATCCCTGTTGTCTACATAAGCTCAGACTGTAATAACTGATGATGTAAGCAGAATGTAGTCATTTTATTTAAGCTTTACTTTACACCAAACAGCCATAACATTAACACCACATGTTTTTAACACATTATCAATTATATATCAGGTCCGATTCCACAGAAAAGCCAATGCAGCACAAATTGCTGAAAAAAAAGCCAATGTTGGCCATGATAGAAAGGCAACAGAACACCCAGTATAATATACAGCTCACCACACACGAGGCCCAGCAGACAAAAAGCCCATGGCCGCCGACCCAGCCACCAACCTCCCCTAATCCGACCGAGCACCAATGGGATGAGCTGAACAAACAATTCCAAACCTCGAAGACCCCATCTCACAGCACTCAGGGGATTGACTGCCAACATTCTGGTGCCGGACACCGTAGTACACCACCAGAGGCCCTGTAGAGCCATGATCCGAGAAGACAGAGATGATCAAGGGGAACCTTGTCAAGTCACGTCAAGTCAAGTCAAGCCGGCTTTTATTGTCATTTCAACTACATCTAGGTAAGTACACAGTGAAACTAAACATTCCTCCAGGACCAAGGTGCTACATACAACATAACATAAATTAACAAATCTAGGGCCTCCGAGCAGCACAGGGGTAAAGTGCTTGCCCTATTATCCGGATATTACGAATTTGATTCCTGGGTGATGCTGTATCCTCTCGCAGCCAGAGGTCTAGAGAGAGCTGATTGGCCGAGCTCTCTCAGAGGGGAGGGATGAGAGGTACTTAGTGCTTCCACATTAATGACGGCTCTACAGACAATCAGGGGCGTTACGCCGCTCCCAACCGTGCGTGAGCGAGCTGTTCGAAAGGATGCAGTCGGCTGGCGTCACGTGGATCGGAGGAAACATGTGATAGTCTTCAGCTAAACTATCTAACTCTACAAAATAGACAACAAAGTGCATGTGCAAATGCTAAACTATTTGTGTAAAGAAGAGCAACAACATGACACAATGCAATACTCTGTAATAGTGAGTTGAGGTAGTGCAGGTAAAGAACCTACACAACACTGGCCATAATGATTTGCCTTGTAATGTTATGGCTAATTGCTGTAAAATCTACCATTAAGTAAATGTTATCAAATAGTCCATTATAGACTTCAGCAAAGAGTTTATCTACTGATGCTGAGGACGTACACAAGTACTCGGCCCTGTCGAACTGTACAGCACGAGCAGAATTTATTGGAATTTCCAGGAGCATATCATCAAATGCACCTGCTTTTGCTTTGCTAGTGGGTGACCCCAATACTGCTTTGCATGTAGAGTGACTCTGCAGAGTAAAATCCTCATCCATCCACTGTGCAGATAAACCTTGGGCTGACACTGCTAGTGCAAATATCGGTGATGAAGCTGAAGGCTAAAACGTCCTGCAACAGACTGCTGATGTGCTTTTTCACAAAGCCAAGCAACGTTGGAAGTACGTTATACAATATTGCTGTTTTTGTTTGTTTGCTTGTTTGTTTTGAGTGCGTACTGGAAAAGCCATAGACTGTTATATGTCTCATCATTCTAATTCACAGTAAATGCATTTTATTAGGCATGAAAATGCCTCCTTTCCCTTCTTGGGCTCTTTGGGCTCCTTTATTACTATGGCAGCTGCTCATGACAACAGTGTCACTGTTAATGTTATTTATGAAGTCGTAACAAACTATGCATAATATTTGAAGGAAAAGAAAATTAATTACATATTTAAACAAATCTACATGTACATAAAGAGGGACATCCATTTGCCACCAGTCACAGTTTAAAAAGCAATGAAAACCATTTTAGAAAACTGCAGTTTTGTTAGCATTGTCTTTCATGTAAGGATGTGTCCATGCACAAGACTTACTTTTAAACATACTTTTATTTGCTGACTTTACAGGAGAAAACCCACGTTGACCTGATTGCTGTTCTTTTTTTTTCTCAAAGACACTGGCAAACGTTTTGGTGCGAGAGAGATGACTGGGGGCGTGCGTGACTAAAATGATTTAGTTGCAATAACATTGGAACAGTTGTATACGGTAAGTACAAGTAGATGAGCGCAGTATCGGGTATTGGTCGCTATTTTGTTATGCTCATTTCAAAAATTATGTCGCCGAATAAAAATGACCCAACTTGAGCCTTCCAGGAAGTGTTCAACACACTGCTTTACAACACATGTACAAAGAAGACATAGTGAAATCAACCTCGATTCTCATCATGTTTGATAAGACAGAGGTTCAGATGGCGACTGAAATGGTCACCAATGTGCCTAAGGCCTGTCTAGACCAGTGGCAATCGCTCCTTTTTAAAATATTTAATACAGTCCAGTTCTTCTGGACCATCGTGTGCGCTCCTGTACTCTCGTACAGGCTAATAGGAGTTGGTGAAGTTAACGGCAGAAACAACAGAAGAGATTAACATTTCATTTTGTAGTTTTTTCTGCAGAATGTGATATTTATTAATGATGATCAACATTTCCTTTTTTTTTTTTTTTTTTAATCTTTAAATCTTTTGAAACTCTGCCAAGCTAACACACATGATGTAGCTTAGCTGGCTAGCTAGCCAAAGTTAGGTAATGTCAGTCAAGGACTTTTTGTCACTTCCAGCTTTTCTAAAGCTGGTCACTGCTACATCTGATGCCATCAACACAGAGCACCGAAAAGTGAAAAAATTCTCAGGTATATTCAACCCAGGCAGACTCAGACAGTCATTATCATCGGTAAATGCTAGCAACGCACAGCTAACCGTTTAAAATCAGTTTGGCTTTGCGAGTTCAACTAGTTACATTATGAAAAGGGTTCAATTTCTACTTCTAAAAAGTTGATTTGGCTGTAAATATTTTGAATTTAAAGGCGAAGCCTCCTAATGATTTATTAAAAGTGCCCAAATTTTCTTGTATCCTTCCCCAGATCTGTGCCATGACACGATCCTCTCTCACTGGTCTATAGATAATTCTTTCGACCACATGACACCTTAGAAGAAGCATCTCAAGAACCACTGATAGCAGTACAACACACCAGAGCTCAAATGCAAGTGTCATAACAAAGGGTCTGAATACTCGTGTAAATGGTATAATTCAGTCTTTTTTGTTACTTTATAAAAACACAACACTTGGGTTTTATTTTGTCATTGTGGAGTACTGTGTGTAAAATGATGAGATGAAACTGAAAAAACTTGAAAGGGTCCGAAAACTTTTTTAGTACAGTTCCTATTGTCACTTATATTATAGCAGCTATAAATGGTCCATCCCCAACTAACCTCTTTTACCTCACTCGTAAATTTAACAGCAAATGCATTCAGCTCATAATGTTAATGAGAACGCACCTCGGCCACAGTCCTCATGCTTTTCCTGCTGAACAGTTTTAATCTCTCTTGGGTGTTGATTTTGTCGACTCCTTCCAAAAATATAAAAATATATATATAATAATTTCTTTAAAGAAAACATCAATCAGATCAATGATGTAACATTAACCTTGTTCTTTAATCAATTTTGTATTAGTCTTAGATTATCCCAACCATTAACCAAACAACTGCGTTAACTGCTACTACAGAAAACATAATGTAGTACAACCTTGACGATCCTCCTTCAGATTTTATGTATGTATCATGAAAAACGTAATATCGCAATAATGTGTTTTAAAAGAAAAATCATTCTTTAATTAGAATGCATGCATGTCAAAATAAAAGCCAGTCAGGTATCTTGAAAATAAGTTGCTAAATTAATTATAAGCAGCAAACCTATTTCGTTCTAGGTACAGTTGCTTGGTTTACATTATGCATGTGTATTTGTGTGTTAAACACATGCGCATGTAAATCTGTAATTGTTATTTTATTTGGAGGTTATTACAACATAAAAATGTCTACTGTCAGTAACGGTCATATAATATTATAAGTGCTACAGAAAATACAATTACTGCAGAAAGGGCTTGGCTTCTGCAAATCACTCAGAGAACAATGCATATTACCCCTTATTATTGTTGTGAAACCTCCCATGTAAAAAAAAAAAAAAATCAATAGAACACACAAATTGACATATTTTCAACCGCAGTCATGCAATAGACAATAGACACGGTTCGCTGAAATAATAAAGTGCGTGGCACCACTATATAGTTGTACAAGAAATAAATAACCAAAAACCAAAAATCCTATTAACCCATTGTGCCTGGAACTTTGTCTAGAGGAAACAATGATTAGTAAATGCAATAACACTTGAACATCTTCTAATCAATCAGATTTGAAAGTGCACATTTTAAGCACATATCTTGCAAATTTTTAAGGAAATTTGTGTTTAAATGTTTGTGTAAGCCATACTGAACTAAAAATTTCCACCAGATTTACACAGTGTTTTGCTGATCTTCTACATACCCACGTGCATAAGCTGATTTGTACAGTGCAAAGCGTTTTCTGCACACAGTAGTGACACGCACAAAAGTACAAATGCACAGACGGGCATAAAATGAATGATGAGCATAAAGCCTTAATGGATAAGTACAAGTTATTTTG
Organism: Clarias fuscus; assembly: GCA_030347435.1. Classification (NCBI taxonomy): domain Eukaryota; kingdom Metazoa; phylum Chordata; class Actinopteri; order Siluriformes; family Clariidae; genus Clarias; species Clarias fuscus. The sequence continues at coordinate 12,004,897 of CM059226.1, forward strand.
ACTCACCCTGTGTGTGCAAAATTATTTAATGATTATATAATGGTGGTAATAATAAAACAAGATAAATAATAATTTAAAATAATTAGTAAAAAAATAATTTAAAACAAATGTTTGTGTAGGCTTATTGTGTTATTTTTATTAGCCTTTAATAAAAGCCCAGTGTATAAAATGACATTTTTTACACAATTTACTCAATTCTAAGGATGTGTTTGTGATAGAGAGTTAGCGGTTTCTAAATTTATGGGATTTCTTTCGTAACAGCTTTACCGATTCATGAATAAATTCGTTTGTATCCAGCTTGAGCACAGCTTGAATGGGACCGCCATGAACCAAAACCTGACAATGTGACAGCTGTATGTGGCTGTGCTCTCTGCACAGAAGGGGTGGCATTACTTTCACCCATCATTTAGGTCAATACTAGACAGTTCTGGTGTCTGTGAAATCACGTACAGTACGTTAAAGAGGGCAGTTGGTGTTTGAATGCAAGTCTGTTATCTGCATTGTGACGCAGCGTAAGTAGAGGTCACGTCATGGCCTGCACGCTCTCTGATTGATTGTCATGTGACAGGGGAGAGCTAGCAAACTGAACGAAAATAGAGTAAGAATTTGACCTAGAGGGCAAAAAAAGTTACTGTATTTAAACTTACCAAAGAGGCTTGCAAAATCACGCAAGCTTTTTACATGGATTACTGCTTTACTTAGCCTGACTTGAATTCAACTACAGTAGGTACCTTTGGAAGCAGTAAAATTTTGAAAACATAAAAATACTGGAAGGTGCGTGCCCTCAAGCAACAGTAATATCAGTTGCAACACGCCCACAAGAGACACGCGTGATGAGTCACTTCCTAGACTGAACATAGGACAAGAAAAAAAACAACATTCACGGATCAGTTATAACATTACAGTGCAAAACATTATACCATTACTGTGTAGGTTCCCCCTCTCTCTGGCCATTTAGGCAATGGCTCCGCAGGGTCTATAGGAGTGTGCTCTGGCGCCAGGATGTTGGCAGCAGATCCTTTGGGTGCTGTGGGTTGAAGGGTGGGGCCTCCATGGACCGGTCTCGTTTGTCCGGTGCACCCCAGGGGTGCTTAATCGAAATGGGGCTGAGGGGAGATTGGAGGCTGGGTAGGCGGCCTTGGGGTCTTTGCCTGTTGGGTCCTGTGTCTGGTGAGCTGTGGTGCGCTGGGTGTTCTGGTGCCTTTCTATCATGGTTTACTTTTTTTAAGCGTGCTGTGCTGCACAAGCTTTTCTATGAGATCAGACTGCACAGCATGGGTGAGCCTTGGATGTCTATAATCCTGTCGCCAGTTTACTGCTATACAATTGCTAATCAGTGTTAACGTTATTTGAGGTTAATGTTATGGCTGATAAATAGCAATGGATATCTCGGGCATGAAACTTGGTATGTAGATCAATTCTGTTCTAAATTCTTTATACTCAATAACAGAGTAATCAGTAGGCCACAAGCCTTTTCATGTAACACTTGATTAGATGACACCAGTCGGCCCAAGATGCCACAAAACAATACGTAATATGAAACATGAGGCCCTGGAATAACGTACCGAAAACAAAACTGCGCCCAGGCTCTGATGCTGTAAATAAAGAAAGGAACTGGACAGGCTGAAATTTTCCCCTGATGAGGGTGTGACACCACATGCAACATATTGTAATTAGGCAAAACCGTGCAGAGGGATAAGGTAAAGCTCTAGGCTTTTATAGCTATTTTAGGTAGTGAGGTTTTACACATTTGAAAAGACATCGTAAAACCTGGTTACCTATTGCCCAACCCACATTTCTCAGAGTTAACCCTCATTACAACCTCTCCACCTCTAAGCAAACATTTCACAATAAATTCCCATCACATTTTAAGACATGAATCAGTAAAAAAAAAAAAAAAAAAAAGGCACTGGCCACACCAGGACAAACTCTGTAGAGCTTATCTTTACAGACTCATTTATTCTGTATTAAATAATATATAAAGATATATATTTTTTCTTCTTAGTCTTAGATAAATGTTAATACATCTGGTTTAAAATAAGCAGTAATAAGAAAATCACTAATACCCACCAAGGTAACAGCATACACAGCCAATTCCACTAGCCAGACACCTAACCTAGATATAAAGCGCTCATTATAGAGAATGAACTATTCTGTTGGCATCCAATGTGTTTGGCTTGATTGCTAACCATCTGCTTTGGCAGTCAGGGTGTAACTCTAGGGAGGAGAGTAAAATTATATATATTTTAAATAGCAACTGGAATGTAAATAAATATACTGTAAATAATACAATCAATACCAGGCAGTAACTGTCGAATCTTCCAATCAAAAACATGGAAACACGGTCACACAAAATGTAACACTGAGCACAAGAAGGGCAAATTCGCCCCGGCTGGGACACCAGTCCAACATTCACATATACATTCAATCCTACAGCAATTTTACTTGCATATTAGTATGTTTTTAGACAATGGGAGGAAACTGACACAAACATAAGATAAACATGTGAAACTCAACACAGCCAGTAACCCAAAGCTTAGCATTAAACCATGGACCCTGGAACTGTGAGGTCACAACACTACACACTGCACCACTTTGTTTCCATTGTCTCATGAAACCAGTATCCATAAAATATTTATAAAGATGTCTAGATAACTCTGTCACAAAACATACTATAATTTCACACCCATCAGTTTACGTTCCAAAACAAATGACAGAAAATAAATGACTACAAATTTTAGATCTAAACAAAATCAATATTTTATATATACAATATAAAGAAATGAGAGAAAATACAGGCCTAAAGGTTTAGAAAAACATAATGCATTTATTCAGGGATAGAAGTAAAGCCTCCTCTCACCCAGCGCTGCATGATTTGATCATATTATATACATCTAAACTATTGAAACATCAGGAGGCATCCTATGTGGTACGGGCTAAATATTTGCTAAGTTTGTTTAGAATTGTAACAAAACCTGAAAAAATATTGAAATGGAATATTTATAATATTGTGATATGAACAGAATCGCAATACAAATCAAACCTGGGTATCGTGATTATACTGTATTGTATCAGGTGTTCCTTGATAAATTCCCACCACTATTAATTGAATGACTAGATCCCTCAGCATGACTAGATCACCAAGTAAGCAAATGTTTTTGTTTTTATTTGACGCAATATATTCTGTGTCCTGATTTTATTTTGGTCCAAATATCTAAGGAATTGCAAAATGCTAGAATGGTTTTGAGACAGATATTTGGACAAGATCATGCTGTTTAACTGAGGCTGTCTAGTTACAGCACCACACACACACACACACGTACATGAATTTATCTATAATGTATGCATGTGTATATATTTTATGTACACTGCCTAAACAAAAAAGCAAATAGTTAAGACTCTTACATTGGAAAATTATTGCAGTGATTAGTGTGTTTCAGCTGACAAGTTATTTAACCCTAACTGATGCAGTGAGCAGTTTCTCATTTCTTAAGCAACCAGAGCAGAAGACATATCCTGTGGTTGTGGCAAAGATGTTTCTCTGTTTCAGAGGCGTCAAAGTATTGGCCTAAATCAAGAGAACTAAAACTACTAAAATTGGGTTAGGAACTGAACACATTTTTAAGACCTGGAAGGTTAGTAGTGAACCATCATCTTTGAGGAAGAAAAGGCGGCATGCGAAGAAATATCCTGACAAAAAAACTCAACAGTACAACTCACAGCTACGGTATGTTTAATAATGAAAGTAAGAAGGGATTTCAAGGGATTGGGACTAAACAGCTGTGTAGCCTTATAAATACCACTTATTAGTGAGCCTATTTGAAGAAAAGAAGGTTTCAATTTGCAAGGAAGCATAAAGAATGGACTTTGGCTCACTGGAAAAAGGTCATGTGATCTGATGAGTCCAGATTTACAGTGATGGGTAAGAAGAGAGGCAAATTAAGTAATGCACCCATAATTTCTAATGCCTACCATACCATTACCACTGACTACCACTGTTGGGGTAGTGTTGTGATCTGGGGTTGCATCTGTTGGTCAGGTCTAGGCTTTACTCAGCGGTCCAATTCTCCCATCATCAATACAAGATTTTGGAGAGAATTTAATGCAACTGGATGGAAAGACATTGCACAGGCCTATAGAAATGATGCCCATCAAAGCAAAAGGCAGTCAAACAAAATACAAGAGTGTGTGACTTTTTTTTTTTGTGGCTGGGCAGTGTACATGAGAGTATGTTAAAATCACAGCCATAATGAGCTCTACTAATCCTGCTTTGAACTCCTGTCGTCAAGAGCAACTCAGGGGTCATGTGCAGTGCAGCAACACTGGTGACTTGGGTCAAATCAAAGGCTGCCAAAAATAAAGTTGTCTCCAGAATCAAATAACATCTTTAACATGTGCTGCAATAGAACTCCTCGGCTCAGAGCCAACATGTTATCCAAAGGTGACTTGTAATTTTGCCAAGGGTGCAAACATAACACACTGTATCAAAGACCATGGGGTTTGATTATGCTAGATACCACTTCTTAGACATTTTAAAACACTTGTCAGCTAAGCACTACAAGGTAAGGCTACTATTATTCCTAGTGGTGATGATAAATTGAATCTAGATACCTAGCCAAGTTAGCTAGTTAAATTATCCTAGATTTTAGACAAACTTCAATTGAACTTTTCCGCACTTTTGCAATAAATGGATAAAGATATGTGTGCATGTTTATTCTGAGTTATTCAGTAAGTACAGTACTCCTACTTCAACTTACGATATAAGTGAGTTGATTTTAAGGGGTTTCCATGCGTTTGTCAGTTTTCAGAAATGGTGAAATTCTTGTCAGTGGAAATCACACAGGCTACAATAAAAATAAAAAGATAAAGAAAGTAATCTTTTAAGGTTCTTTGCAGGTTTATCAGCACGATATTGTGAGTTCAATCAACATGAATGTTGAATATCCTTAGACTCTCAGCTCTGTGTTAAAATTTGAGTCCATCTTCTCTTAAAAGCAAAATGTAAGTGAATATTCAACACACGTCACGCCAACAACACTAAAAGCACTGGAAATTCTACATATTGATCCAAAGATCCACTATCTCATGATTACTTTAGTGGTTCTGTCCTAACATGTGGCTTCTATTTCAATATTAATGATGACCATATTAACAGCGATGACAAAAACCTACATGCTGAAAGCCTGTCAAAACATGCTAGTCTACAGAAGGAGAAACAGCAGACATGATCATTCCACCCCGCAGTAGCCTTGCACTATGGCATGATGGTGCAACGGAGCCTTGTACCATGGCATGATGCCCAGGGTTTCTATGATGCCACCTGATGTAGCAGGAATGAAATGCAAGCATTCAGCATCCTCCCACTCGCACAGATGGGATGCCTTACAGAACAAATGGCCATGCTGGGAGCAGTAGTCGATTTGGCTATGCTGCACACACATGCTGACACATAACATCTCATAACCACTAGCACAAGGACTTCCTGTATGCTTTCAGCTTCCACTTTCAAAGCCTTACCTTACCATACCATAAAAGGGGAAGACGGCTCAGCAAATAATGTGGCAGTGAGGATCGAACTAATAAAGCGACCGTCAATTCTGAACTGTTTATTTAGTTTCTGAAATGTAAAAAAATAATAATAATAACGAAATGACAGGCGAATATAATTTCTGATTTCCGATTGATCTAAAGGAAATTGTGTTTTTAATCATTCAGTGATCATTCATTTAATGCAAGGCAACTCTTATATCATAGAAGCAATCTTAATCAACCATAGTGTAACACTATGATTCACTACATTTCCTAGGTTCACATTTTGCTCTGTTCAAAATCAGAATATAAAAAAAGTAAGGATTGCTAAAGATCTTTATTATTATTATTACTGTTTTTTTTTTTATCTCAATAGCTGATCCTTTGAAAAAACAAGGAATCCCTTTTGAGATATAGTACATTACATGAAGTCTTACAATAAAAGCAATTTGATTTCCTATCCTGCCTGACATGATCTGATCTGATCCTACAGTAAGTTCAAACTCAAACCTCGCAACGGTAACAGTCTGTTTTTCCTCTAGTTACCGTTATGTACACTCAGGACAAAATAACGTTATGTGAGCTTTCGAGGTAGAAAGCACTTCTAGTGTGGATGTGCACCAGAGTAGAGCTTTAGAAAGCCCACAGGTTACCCACAGGGTTGTTCACAAGTTCCCCATGCCTTCTCAACCAGCAGGACCTGCCTCATTCACACGCTGCTTCATTCACTGGAGCTGCCTCGCCTTATCAACTCTTCCCGCTGTTTATCCACACAACACGAAACAGCGAACCAGAATAAAACCACACATATGAAAATGAAACATACCTTTATCGTGTAAATGCGGTAGAAACCTTTAGAAGCCTTGTTCCGACGCCTAACTCCCGGGAACAGTGGTTTACCTCTCTCTCTCTCTCTCTAGCTGTCTAACTGCTATTTCCGGGTTGGTGAAACGTCACCGCGCTGTCCTCGAACAGGTTCAAAAGCAACGCGACGTTAAACAAGCACGACAATAAAAACCTCCCTCTTTCTCCCTCTCTCTTATCACACACTGACTATAAGTGTTTACAGTAAATAAGGTCTCGTGCCGAATATCTCCTCATGTTTCCTGCTACTAGCGTCCATAGCACTGCGACAGATGAGGGTTTACTACCCCCTGTGGCTCACACGGGCAATTGCGCGAACACCAGCCACACCTGATCCGTCCCGTTATTTAGGCCAGTGTTTCCCAAGCGTGCTTTCGGACCGCAGTCCACTCCTAACTTTTTAACACACCCCATCTGGACTTGATGTTGGCTTGTCTTTTTAGATCTACTGTATTAGCAGCTTTGTGGATGTTGGATCACTCGCTCACTCACCGTCAATACCGCTTTCCTGGGGCCTATCCCAGGTGCTGTACACCCTGAACGGGGTGCCAATCTATCACAGGGCACACACATACATACACACACTCACACACTACGGGCAATTTGGGAATGCCAAATAGCCTAATCTGCATGTCTTTGGATGCAGGGAGGAAACCGGAGTACCCGGAGGAATCCCATCAAGCATGAGGAAAACATGCAAACTCCATTCACACAGAGGCGGGAAACGAACCCGGACACTGGTGGTGCAAGGCGACAGTGCTAACCGCTAAGCCAATGTGGATGTTGGGTGTAGCAGTCAATATGACATTCCGAAGTAGTTCAAATACTGTTAGTATAAGCTAGATCACAGGTTGCCAGCATGTTTTAGTGTTTCCCCACCTCCACTGACCCACCCAGAAAGGACGTTTAACTAATTGGTATGTGCAGTGGTGCTTCATGACCAACTTTGAGAACCTACAATTAAAAATCCATCCATTCAGGAATTTTTGTAGTCCAACTAGGAACTGTGGAGGCCAATGGTGATTACCACTGTAGGATACATTTCCATTCACACACTACGGGTAACTGGCCTAATCTGCATTTCTTTGGACTGTTTGAGAAAACCAGAGTACCTGGAGGAAACATACCAAGCACAAGCAGAACACGCAATCTACATGCACACAGACCCCAAGGTGGGAATCAAACCCGGACACTGGAGGTGCAAGGTGACAAGTACTAACCACTAAGCCACAATACCATCACATTAAAAAATCATAAGTACCATGAGTTACTCTGGTTTCCTCCCATAGTCCAAAGAAATGCAGATTGGGCTAATTGGTTCTCCTAAATTAATTGTGTGTACTGCAATATCCAGGGTATACCCAGCCTTCTGTCCACATCTCCAGTCCCCCCCATGACCGTATAGAAGTTGAACGAATGTATGAATGAATGAAGCACCATAATTGCCAAATAGGTCCAACTGGTCTAACACCCAGTTCAAATCAACAAAAGCTCCTAATTATCTGATTAGATTAAATATTTTGAAAGGGAACAAACAAAGATTAGAATTACCCCTGGACCAAGACTGGTCTGGTGGACTATTAATACAAGTTAAATAATAATGTAGTTCTTTAAACAGTTTTTTAAAATGTGGTCTAAAATATGTAATTAGGGCAAGCAATCATAGTTGGGTGTGTCTTTTCTAACAGGCTTGCAAATCAACCTAGATGCATGTGCACCTGAGATGCATTATAGTGCTCTATTTAAGTGAATCATGAGGGTTGCTCTGTTTAAAACCTTTGGTGTTCCTCAAGCAACATTAAACGTGCAAGAACTAAACAGCTTAACTGCCAGTGAGAACTGAATTCATCTCCAATATGGGGAAAGAGAAGATCCATATCAACCTTGTCATCATTGGTCATGTTGACAGTGGGAAATCAACCACTACTGGCCATCTTGTTTATAAATGTGGTGGTGTTGACCCAAGAACTCTGGAGAAGTATGAGAAGGCTGCAGCCCAGGTTGGTGTCCATGTTTATATGCTCCGTCATATTTGTTTTAAATGATTAACTTGCTAATCCCCCCTGCCCTCTCTCCCCCAGATGGGGAAGGGTTCTTTCAAGTATGCATGGGTTCTGGATAAACTGAAGGCCGAAAGAGAACGTGGCATTACCATTGATATTTCCTTGTTAAAGTTCAATACTCAGAAGTATGTGTTCACAATAATTGATGCACCTGGTCACCGTGACTTCATTAAGAACATGATTACAGGAACTTCACAGGTAATGTTTCCAATCCCAATAACGTTTTACGATGCAAACATTCTTTACACATTTAACTGATGTGCTGTTAACTGTTTGTAGGCTGATGCTGCTCTGCTGGTTGTCTCTGCAGCAAAGGGTGAGTTTGAGGCGGGTGTATCCCGGAATGGTCAGACAAGGGAGCATGTCTTGCTTGCCTACACGCTAGGAGTCAAACAGCTTGTAGTCTGTGTCAACAAAATGGACCTCACTGAACCACCTTTTAGCCAGAAACGTTATGAGGAGGTGGTGAAAAATGTAACCATTTTTATCAAGAAGGTTGGTTATGACCCTACTGCTGTACCCTTTGTTCCCCTGTCTGGTTGGGGAGGTGACAACATGCTTGCACCTTCACAAAAGGTAAGCCAGTTATTCTACTCAATAAAGCTTCTCAAACATGGTCTTTGTTGCACAGACTTGTGGATAACAGTGGATTGAACACTTTTCTATTAGATGTCTTGGTTTAAAGGTTGGAAAATGAAGAGGAAAGATGGCTTTTCAAGTGGGAAGACACTGTTAGAAGTGCTAGATTCCTTGTATCCACCAGTGCGCACTGCCAACAAACCACTACGTCTACCACTTCAGGATGTATATAAAATTGGAGGTTGTTTCATTACTTTCACTGCACTGAAAATGCTTTGGCCATAGTGACTCTAAGGCTTGATTTATTCACCCTTCCTCTTTTTACTAGGAGTTGGAACAGTTCCTGTGGGTAAAGTTGAAACTGGAATTCTGAAGCCAGGGATGGTTCTGACCTTCTCGCCAGCTAAGCTGACTGCAGAGGTTAAATCTATTCAGATGCATCATCAGGGACTGCAGACAGCATTGCCTGGCCACAATGTGGGCTTCAACATCAAGAATGTGGCAGTCAAAAACTTGAGACGTGGCGATGTAGCTGGCAATGCCCAGCAAGACCCACCATCTGATGTCAACAGTTTCATTGCCCAGGTAACTGAGATGCTCAGGAGACATCTAGATAATCAGCTCTGACCTGTAAGTCACTTGAACTAGATCAGACCTTGCCTTAAACATTTACTAACCATTATGTCCTTGCATTCAGACTTACATTTTTTCTTCTAACATTAGCAGGCAAAATGTGGTAAATGAATGGTACCTAATGTATGCCCTTTCCACAGGTGATTATACTTAATCACCCTGGGAAAATAAAGACTGGTTACTCTCCAGTGTTGGACTGCCATACCACCCATGTCACTTGTAGCTTTGCAGAGCTGCAGGAGAAGCTTGATCGTCGCACAGGGAAGAAACTGGAAGACTTGCCTCCTTTCTTGGTCTCTGGAGATGCTGCCACAGTCAAACTTGTCCCCATCAAACCCCTCTGTGTAGAAAGCTTCTTCAGCTATCCACCTTTAGGTAAAATCTGGTTATTGTGCAGTCATATTCTTTAGTTGTGGCTTGAACATCTGCTTGATGCACATGATTTATGAGTGGGTGACTTAAAAAAAAAAAAAATCCTGGGATGGGGGCATTACTGTTGGGTTTATAGAGTTACCTTTGTTCCTTTCAGGGCGGTTTGCTGCAAGAGACCTGAAGCAGACTGTTGCTGTTGGGGTGATTAAGTCTGTGGAGAAGGTGGACCAAGCAAGAAGGACTGCACAAAAAGTTCAAGTATCAAAATGAGTTGATCATTAGGTTTTTTTACACCCCTTTGTTTGCCAGCAGTCTGGTATGTAAAAACCATGAGGTTAAAATTGAGTTTGCTTTTTCTTGTTTCTTGCACAATTATGTTGAGTTGCAAAGGAAGCTCCTGCTTTTAGTTAAGATGGCCTAGGAAGATTGCCATACTGTACATGTACTGCAACTGGAGCCTCTACCAAGGAATTTTGTTGCTAGACTGCAAAATAAATTTTGTGCGCATTTCTGGCTTGCTTTTGTCTCTTCCTGCCTTTTTAATCAATAAGGCTGTGGGGTAAACGGGTCCCTATTTTAATGTACGAGTTCTCTGGAACTGAAAAATTGGTTTGAAAGCATTTACTGTATGGAGACTTCATGGGAATAGTAAGGTGGTTTTGAAGAAAAATCTGACGGCAAAGAATAATGGTGTGGTATTTGAGAGCACCCTGATCAATGATGGAGAAAATTTGGTCTTTAGTATCATACGTACCAACTCATGGAAGAGAACAGCATGGAGGTTTTCAGCCTTTCATTTAAAATGCCATTTTATTTAGTCTTTTGAAAAATTACATTTTAACTTCTCACTTTAAAGTTTGCTGAGTGGCAAGAAGTTTTCCTTTAGAGCTATTTTGTTCAATTTACAATAACCTGAGTATCCCACTAACATCTTGCTATAAGTGTATGGCATGGCAAGTTGCTCCATTAGATGGCCATTGCAATGTTTTTATAACTCACTACACTCTTCAGTACATCAAATTCTTGTGCACAGAATGCTTAAAGTATAATACCTTCAATGTGCATTGATTTGGGGGAGAAGATATTTATGGAGCAAAAACCAATGATACAATCAAAAAGGTAAACATTAAAACATCATTGCAAATATTTAGAGAAGAATGGTGAGCTCCAGCTCAACAGATGTTGCTTCAAATACTGAGGACATGATTTAAAAACAATAGGTACAGCATATGCATCTTACAGGTTCATGTCACGCTAAAATCAAAAGGGAATAAGTGAAAATTAAAGTCATGATTCTCTCACTGGATGTGCTATAGTTGTATGTTAGAGGTGAAAAATTAAAAATAAGCAAGCCTGAACACGGTCATCGTAGCTACAGCCCATAAAGTGTGGCATTTAGTTACAATACAATCAGTCTGCATTAAAACTTTACACATCACAATCTGTACAGCACAGGTTCTGGTATAGACAACCGACGGGCAGAAGACGATCATACATGTTTTTACTTTTCAGACTTGCATATTTACACAATACTCATTCCTGTGTATGTTTGTGCAGCCAATATCAGTATGTACAGTTACCATATACAAAAGAACTAAAAAAAAAAAAAAGCTAAAGTAAAGAATGTGACTAAGTGCTGGGTTCAGTTTCAGCTGTGCTGAACAGGAATGGAAACACTGGTGAAGCCAAATACTCATTCACACTGCACCTCTATGTTGGGGAGGAAGTTAATAAGTTTCTGCATCTTTTTGTGGCACATCTTATTTTAAACACCCATGGAGGTTCCAACAGCTATTTACAAGTTTCTCTTTATAGGAGATCAGCAAGGTGGGAATGGTTATGGACCTCAGCTCAGTATTTGCTGTCAGTCAGACAGGATATGGACAAAGGACATCGGAAAAACACCTTTTCTTTCTGGCTGTCCTTCTATATGTCCAATCTAAGGAGAGAAAGAAGACAAAATAGCAGTCATTTAAATTATCCTATTTAGGAACACACTGCTATGAAAACCATTTCAATGTGCCACACTACAGTTGATTCATGTTGAATTCTTAACAGCCAACAGGAGCTGGTTCTTTAAAATCAAATAGATTGTGTATAGTTTCAAAGAGACCCCATACTGACCCTCCCCAAATGTATCTGGGGCTTTAGCCATTGAACCCCAAAAGAATTAGTGAACTGGTGTCATGTGAGAAAGCCTCGGGTGAAGATGGAGTTGCGATTTTCCCCCAAAGGTTTCAGCAGAGTGACTACTGAAGAGAACTACTGCAGTGATTAAAATGGTTTTTCGACCCTAACTGATGCAGTGAGTAGTTTCTCATTTCTTAAACAACCATGTTAGAAGACATATCCTGTTGTCATGAAAAAGATTGAATGAAGATGAAGAAGACTCAGATTATTTGACCTGCATAAAGAAAACATAAGGAGATTGCTGAAACTACTAAAATTGGGTTAACAACATTCTGAACGAGCATGATGGAAAATCATTTAAAGGCTTAGTGAAATCAACAGTATAACTCCCGCCTATGTTTATCAGGGAAAGTAGGAGCAGATTTACAATGCAAAAAAAACCCTCAAAAGATTGGGACTGAAAAACTGGGTAGCCTTATGAAAACCACTCATCAGGGAGGCTATTTGAAAGAAAGGCTTCAATGTGTGTGTGTGTACAATGAGTACATCATTTTTTTAAATACATTTTTTTGAAACATAAAATGTGGAAAATTTGAAAGGGTTTATACAGCACTGTATAAACCCAGGAATCCCTTGCACCTCCATAAGAATCAAATAGACTAAAGCATCCTAGAGAGTATAATAAAGTGTTGCTTAAATTTATTTATTTATTTTTAAAGGAGCCAACTTTTATACCACTTGTGCACACCTTCCTTTTCATACAGCATGACTCTTATTTGTCTTAACTTAGTTTGCCATTAATATGAAATGAATGGATTTCACAAATTTCTCTTTATATTTGTGTGTGTAGTGTGTGTTGGAGTACTTAGTAAAAATGTAATCCATTAAAAACTAACTACTAATTTTGTCTTTCAAAATGCAACAGCAGTTACTTCACTTATTACTTCCTGGAAAAAGTACTAGCACTACACATTACTTTTCATCCAAATTACTCCATAGACCCGCCTTTTATGAACTAGAAGATATACAGAATGACAGGTAATACTTTTTAGATTGCTTTTGCAGCCCAACTATAAATCTGCAAAAAATTTTTATTATTTAGAAAGTTTTACTCACCCACCACTCTTGATCCTCCTCCCCAGTTACCACAATGACTTCGCCCTCTGCAAACGTTAGCTCATCATCATTATCTGCCTGACAGTCATAGATGGTCTTCACTCGCCGCAGTTTGATCTTACCCTGCATTCAAGTTATAAAAAAATATATATTGCATATATATGCATACTTCTTATTCGGTTATGGATCTATATCATGAGCTGCCTGTTTGTTTTCTTTTTGGAACAGTATGCCCTCCACCAGTCTTAAATAAATGTAGACTTTCACCTAGACATTTTAACTTACACTTATGAAAGGAACTATCCTTAAAGCTAAGGCACATAACAGACACCTTGACTTGTTGCTACAAGACTTTTAAACTCTTCAGTAACTCACTGTGCTGAATTTCCTCGGAAGTGGTATTGGAGTTTCTGGGCCAGACGCCAGGCTTCCATTGGTGTCTTCACTAGAGTGAGTGAGCGGAGGTAAGGTTTCATCTTGTTGATTAGTCACTGGCATGTCAAAGTGCTCAGATTTTTGAGCCATGTCTACAGGAGGGGACTTAACCATAGGTTCAGGTATTCCATATTTGGGATTTGAAAAATCTGGAAGTAGTGGTTTGGGTGGGAGGTCTTTGAGTTGAGGTTTGGGTGGTAGATCTCCTGGCTGAGGTTTGGGGGGCAGGTCAAAGATCTGCGGCTTTGGGGGTAGTTCTCCAGGTTTAGGGGGTAATTCTGAGATATGGGGTTTAGGATGGAGGTCCCCTGGCTGAGGTTTATCAGGTAAAGAGAATTTCTGTGGAGTGTCTAAGCCTGGAGGAGACTTCTGAAACAACCCTGGCTCTGGCGACTGGCTAGGTTTGTCCACTGATGGGTGGTGAATTGTTTCAGTCTTACGCAGGACAACTAAGGACACAAGCAGAAAGTATCAGTTTTCAACAAATATAATTGCTACCTGCAAAGTGCCCTGTTCCCTGCCTTGAAATTTTTCAAGTCAGAAATAAAGTAACTTACACTTCTGAGGTAGTGTGGGAAGAACCCTTGGGCCAAGTGTAGCTTTAGTGGTACTTGACGCTGTGCTGAGGAAGTCAAAACAACCCAATTGAGTGACTGGTACAAAATAAATTGACCAAATGAATGGTTTATTATGTGTTCTATTCAACACATGACTTTATACAGTCACTTTATAAATATGAAACAACTGTAAAATCTTATAATATATGGTGCCTAAGAGCCAGTTTTATTTAAAAAAGTAATATAAATAACAAAAAAATATCTTTGATCAGAGCAAGTTATTTATAATTACAACAACACAGTACAGTTTTTCTGTCATGGTTAAAAGTACATGCTAAATAAAATGAATGCATGATGTGATAAGGACTAAAACAAGTTTCCACCTGTCCACATGGCCATAGCTGCTTTGCATTTCTAAACAATCGCTGGTGACAGAAAGTTACTTAACTACATTTGACCTAAATAACAAAGCACAAACACATCTTCACTGGCTTGTGTGACCTTTCCAATGCAAATTAACCATGTTCATGCTCCACCTGCACCACAAAGGCTTTAACAGTTCAGCTGCATGAAAGTTTCATAGGAATTACATAGGAGTTACAAGCATAAAAGTCGAGATGAAACTCAATTCAATTAGGTTTTCTGTTTCTGTAGATAGACTGCTGGAGGATGCCATCAATGATTTTAATGCTAAATAGAATGGAGCAAAAAAATTTCATTACTGTAAACTTGTTTCAGAGTGACACTACATTCTGGATGTAAATAATGTAACCCAAGCCAAATTAAATACAGAATTTAACTTTCTGATGGAGGCCCTCGTATAGTCTATTTACCTCTGTTGTTGTAGTATGCCTTCAAATCGATTTGTTATGGGTGACATTTTATTGATTGGAGGAGGTGTAGAGTCGCTTCCTAAAAGCACAGTACATATCAACATAATACATACATACATATTTACTCGTTTCAAAGGCACAACAAAACATTACTAATTAAGAAAAAAAGGTCTGGTTTATACTTCTGCATTGATACATACTGTATTTGCACATTCACAATGTTTCACAAGGCACATGCAGTGACACTCTAGCTTGCTTTACTACCAGTGTATACAGTGCTGTGTTGCTGTGCTGACCAGTTGGCAGTGAGGTCTGTTCGACATCATACCCAAAAACAGTATGCTTTTTTTTTCGCTCCAGATATAGATTGTTCAAAATATCTCTCAAGTTTTCCATAAGCCATTCCATTTTCAGAAATGTCTTCCATTATTGTAGATAAAAGCAAAGTTTATGCATAAACAGTTGAAATATAACTAAATATAACTGCATGTTATTTTTTCAAGACTTTGTGTGAAATTATACGATCACATATTGTAAAATGTTTTTATTTACAGAAAACAAATTATTATAAATAATAAATAATAAATTTTATTATTTTAAAGTAAAGTTCAAAAGATGAGGACACTGTTACTGCAGGACATTGCATTTTAACTAGATTAAAACTAGGACAAACTGTTAAGTTGGGGTTCATGGGTTCTTACATGTCTCCCGCTGCATGACAAACTCACACACAGACTCACACGCAGACTATGAAAATATTCCACTGGCCTAAGTGGGAAAGTAAGTGTGCTGCTTTTTGCCCCGACATCTCAGCAACCATTATTTCTAGAATTCCTTTTTTTGGAAGGTAATCTGAATTATTTGCATAACAATGGTGGATGATAATTTTAACAATATTTAAATAGAAAAATGTTTGGTTACTTTAATATTTGCATCTGCATTTTGTATGTTTGGGAGCAACACTAAACATGAACTGAAACCTTACTGTAGCTTTGTGATAGGAATTGGTTAGGAATCAAACCTCAGTCTTCCATGTGGCAGACAAGAAGTATACCGCTGAGCCACCAACATTCAACGTTTCCGATCCAAATGTATTCAAATCATTTTAAGATAAATTGGCATTTTTTGCACACAGTAAAAAGGGGGGAGGGTATGCTGTGGCTCAGATCAAACTGATTTCTTATGCAGGTTCCAGCTCACTTTAGCCATGGAATACACGAATACAAAGTGCAAGGATTTATACTGGCTGCAGCAATCATTACACTGCCTAACGCAATCTTTAAGGATAACTACTAAAAAGTTTAGAAAAATTTTAAAAACACTTTTATTTACCCACTATTTTAAATGAAATGTACTTTTTCTAAATTGTGATGTGGTTCTTCTATTTCATATTCATTTTGTGCAAGTGTCACTGCATGCATCCAACATGCAAGTGCAGAAGTATAATTCAGTCCAAAAGTTGCAGGAATTGCAGAACCAGGCAATGATCATTGGTCCAAGAGATATGGTCACCTCTAATGTTCAATATAACTTATATACAGTGGATATAAAAGTAGCAGAATGTTGTGATCTAAAAAAAAAAAAAAAACTAATTAAAAAACAAAATCATGTCACAATTTTTCCACGATTAATTTGATTTACTGTAGCAACCAACAATACTCAAGAAATGTTGTAGCATGAAAAAAGAATGATAAGCATGGACGGGATCTCACTGGCAAAATGTTTCTATCAGAGGAAAAGTTCCAAAAACATCAGATGGCATACCATAGCCATCATTAGCAAGTGGGCAAAATGGTGCACCACAGTAATATTACTTCCCTCCGAAACTGACAAAAGGACAAGACAAAAACTCAGGGAGGCTTCCCACACACCAACGTTACACACCAATCATTAATAGAATATCTGGTTATAGCAAAAGGTGACACTCCCTGCAGGTGACATCATCATCTGATATTCTTTACACGATCAGTATTTAGGGTCAGTATCAAGAATACACATGGTAATGAGTGGTAGTGTCATCCTGCTGCTTCTAAGCATCTAGATGTAAATACAGTAGCAGAAATTTCAGAAAGCTGAAATTCTAATATATTGTCTCGTATTCATCTTCTGATGGCAAACCAAAATCTATACAGTACAATATATAGCAAAAACAAAAGCACCGACATCATTACAACATTTTTAGATGGAACAGTACTGTAACATTAAAAGGTGGAAAAACCCTGATGAAAACATGAATACTTTTCATATCCACTGTATTCTCTATTAAATAATTAAAAATGTTTTTTGCTTTCTGTTTTTTTTTTTTTTGTTCTGTTTAACTTGCAGTCTATGACCATGCCTGGCATGTGCAGTTACGGAAAATCCTCCACATCATGCAAAGTACTGAAAGTAAGATGAACAGGGGCATCAAGTAAAAACTAGGATTGTTAGTCTGAGCCTTCCATTAGCAGCTTTGTTCGTTGAAAGGGTTGTTAGTCATTTGAAGAACAAGGCAGTTACATGAGTATGTGAATCTTTTTTTGATAGCTTCTATGTCTTTAATGCTGACATAGTACTCAAATATCATACAGAAATAAAAGTGCCAAATCTGTACTTAATACTGATACTACAATGCTTGAAACAAAGAGGTGAGACAGTGACGTCACCAACACCATAATTAAACAATCGCACATAAACAAAGTCATAAAGAACAACATGTATTGAAGTAACCAGGGTCCCATTCCTCATATCTGGTTCATCCAAGATAAATCAATATAGTCACTTATTAACTCATGACTCAATTATTTGTATTGAAACCTGACTCTGGAATAAACATGCACAAAATTTGATGCTTCAAATTGTTAGCTAATAATGCTACATCAGTTTGTAAATAAAATGAAAATGAAATTAACAAATATTTCGTGTTTTTCTCAATTTGCAAGCATTCAAATTAAGTTTTAATCATTGTTTGGATGACACATTCCAAGGTTTGTGCCAAGGTAAATGAAATGTTAATAAAGTTGTATAAGAAAGGTTAGGGGCTATTATGCTGGGAAATTTAAATATTAATGTTAGGTGTTACAAAAACACCTCACACAGTCACTTTGGATCATCTATATGATATTATAAGCCAGGCAAGAGAAATGGAGCCCGTGGATTTAGCTTGAGTGGTGGGCATAGACCCAGAAGAGCGCACCTTTACACACTGGTGAGTGTAAGAGTGGGGTTGGGGGGTCTGACAGTGTGCGTTTGTGACCAGGGGGAAGGGGAAGGGGTCTCCTCTTGGATAATGCGGAGCTGCTGTTGGCAGGGGTCTGGGAGCCAGGGGACAGTGGCGGGGATGAAGGTGGCAGGGCTGGAATGAGGGTAAAGAAACACACAAACACAAAAACACACTATCATGCAATGAGATAATGGCAACAGAAATGACTGATATATTTCATTATTCTGATAAATTAAAAGAGGAGAATGAGTGGACATGATGTAGATGAATTGTCAAAGGAAACAGAGAAGCCATGGTCATGCTCAGCTATGGCTGTGCAATTTATTATATTTTAATTAACATTTATGTTGCATTCAATTTGACATCTTTTGGCATACGAAAATAGCATTATGGAATGATATTGGTACACGTATGCCTAGTTAAAGTCAGCCAACCTAATATTAGTTTTTATTGATTCTGGGTATATTAAAACATGATTCTCCTATTCTCTTCTGGCATACTAATTTTTTTTTTCTTCTTCAGATTAATTGTGTTAAGATTTAGCATGTTACAGATTTAACAAACAATTTAAACAAACAATTTATGTGAATAAGGAGCAGTTACATTCCATCAGCACAGCACTCTTGAATTCTTAAATCTCATTGTTCAGAAGATGCTGAATAATTTTCTGTCAGCAATTATGAGCATGATTCGAAATGTCATGCAAATCAAAAGACCTTATTGTTCCTGTAGTAACAGTTACTTTACAGAGACTTGTGAGACAGAAATAATATATGGATAGTAAAAGATAAAAAGATAAAAATTTATTATTTAAAAAGCATAATTGCTGATTTGCTGAATTTTTCAAAAAGGAGGTGATTATTTATCAGTTACATATACCTGGAATTATTTAACTTTAAGATAAAACTGCATTAAAAGGGGCTAAAGGGGTTAAAACCCTTCTGGGTTACAACGCATAGTGCAAATATGAGTTATTACTCCATGCATAACAACTACATGACAAAGTCAGACAGAACCGAATGTTTTGAAAGGATCTTTCTTTAAAACACCTTTTTCCTTGTGAATGATTAATTTTAACCTAACCTTAATATTCTCCTTTACCGTACTGGTTGTATGTTGCATAGTCTGTGAACTGTCTGCTGTAGCGTTACAATTTTCCTTTGGAACTAATTAAGCTGTCTCTCTATCTGTCTGTTAATTACAGATATCTATAGTATATAGTAGCTTTATGGTCTTCTGAATATATCACTGAATATTGAAGTTTGATGTAAGAGATTTTAAATAAATACAAGAGAAGTTAAAACTACTCATATGCAAGTTCCTTTAAACAGGCTTAGCATTTCTTGACTTGACAGTAAATAGTTAAAGAAGAGAATAACTCATAAATGCACTTTTTAGTGTCACTCAGGTATGGAAGGTTTTGAGGTCAGTTCCTCTCAAACATTCACATTCTTGTCACTTCAAGTTTTAGGGATTAATGTAATATTTACATTTCATATTTCTTAAATGTCTGTAAAGGCATTTTGTAAAAATGTGCATTGTTAAATCATGTGTATAAATGTGCTATTGAAATAGACTGAAATAAATTAAGCACTTGCCATTATCTAGGTAGACTGCTCTACCTTGCAGGACACAAATGTAACTTTTTTTTTTTTTTTTTAACTGAACATGACCCAAAATAAAATAATTGCTGATTCTACACTGCATGGCCAAAATGCGGTCACCGTTTGGATTTAAATAAGCAAAAAGCAGATCCTGTGAGTGGAAATTTACTTACTCACTCATCATCTATACCGATTAATCCTGTATTCAGTGTCACGGGGGGCCTGGAGCCTATCCCAGGAGACTTAGGACACAAGGCGGAGTACACCCTGGACAGGGTGCCAATCCATCGCAGGGCACACACATACACTCACACACACTCATTCACAAACTATGGCCAATTTGGGAATGCCAATTTACCTAGCCTACATTCCAGGATAACAGTCTTTGGACTGTGGGAGGAAACCGAAGTATCCGGAGGAAACCCACCAAGCACGGGGAGAACATGCAAACTCCATGCACACAGAGACGGGAATCGAACCCAGACCCTGGAGGTGCAAGTTCCTTTAAACAAGAGGTGCAAGTTCCTTTAGACGGTGCTAACCACTACACCACCGTGCCGCCCCTGGAAATTTACTACAATGCTCAATATTGTTCAGCTGACAATGGTTCTTTGAACCCTTAATTTATCAATTCTTAAACAACCATGTAACAATCGATATCCCTTGTTTATGGAAAAGATATTACTGTGTTTCAGAAAGGTCAAAATCATATTCCAGGCCAACAATACAAAGGTTAATCAGGCTCAACTTGTGAAAGTGTGGTTCTGGGATCATGACCTTAACTCTATTGACATTCTTCTCCACAACTTTATGGAGTGGTTAGTCTCTCCAGTCATTAACAACATCTCTTCCCAAAATGAGAATGCCACACTGGATGGAAATCAGTGTTAAGATTGCATATGCATATGGTTGTTGAAACAATCCCATTACTTTAATTCTAAAGGTGTTACAATAAAACATCCAAACGTGTCTTTTTGGAGAGGCAGTGTAGATAAAACAAACAAATAAATCAAATAAAAGGTGGTGCACTTATAAACACGTTTTTAGATGAAGGAAGAAAACACTGGACAAAACTTCACTACAAAATAAAAATAACACAGGACATTTAGACAGGAAGGTTTTTTTTCTAAAACTAAAATCAATATTTAGTACAGTATGTTAGCCATTACATTACAGCAAACAGTAGGATAATTTCTGTAGTTTGGCAGCCAATCAAAAGCTCAGTCTAAGATCGTCAAGAAAAGATGAGGAACGGCTCAGGCAAAGCTGTGATAAAACATTCATGTAGCCACTGACCATGCAGTTCAACTATGCAAAATGGGTAATTTCAGGTCATTGTTACTGTTAGCATCATGTTAAATATCAAACAATGAAAATAGTCAGTCAACACAGAGTGAGGAGATATAAGTAGTTGGAAACTTTTTGAATGTCGTTTTTTGACTTTGTACTTGTAAATATGAACAAAATAAATACGTACATGTACTTATAAACATATAAATAGAACCAATAAATAGAAACCCAGATCATAAAGTTCCTGATGAACAGCTTATGATATCTGTCAACAATAATTATAAGCTTTCACTTATTAAAAAAAAAAAGAAGGCTTACTACAAGATATGCCACAAAAAGCAAGACAAATTAGAGTTTGCCCAAAACTCTTAGGAAAGATGCTTTCAGACTAATGATAAGGAACTTTGAGCAGTTTCAGGAGGCTCAGCACCTGAGGAATCAAAGTTATACAGAGAACAATAAGCAACAAACTGCTCCATAATCATCTCCATTAGAGGACAACTTAATCTTATCAACCAAGAAATTGACTCTTCAAATAACATGGACATTTAAACAAGACAATTCCAATCACTCAGCCAAAATAAGGCCTCAGAAAGGCCTTGTGTCTCTCAGCCAATCCTCTAAATTCAATTAAAGAACTATGAATTTGAACTTGTAAGTGCAAGTTTATCAGAGGGACTCTTGTAACCTTGTGAAAATTATTTGCCAAAAGGGATGGGCCAACATGTAACCACAATACTGCAAAAAAAACTATTTACGTCCTTCTAGAGATGTCTCAAAGCTGTAACAACAAAGCTGCAGCAGACCCTGAACGCTTTCCTCCTTTCCCCTTGATTTAAACATTTTATTTATGTTTATGAATGCATATTGTTTGTTCATAAGTTCAAAGTCAAAGATATTACATTACGTAAATTTTAAATGAATATATGCACTAGGCGAATAGTACAAAGAAAAAATTCCTGAATACTTATTTCTCGTCACTGTGAATGTAAACTACAGCTGCTTTGTTTTCAATCACAGTGCAGTGTTAGTGGGTTAAACTCCAACTTATGTCACTAGACATTCAGAATCAGGTTATATCAGGATAAAAAAAAAGAAGAGCAAGAGTGCAAAGAAAAGCAGATAGTTACTGATGTAAGGCCGAGAGCTAGTCACAGTAGCATAGTGTGAATGAGAACCAAGGAATGCCAGAGAAGGAGCTGCAAAAGAGAAAGAGAGAGAGAGATGGAATTTTCATAGGAGTTATTGATAAAAGCATGAATATAATATCAAAGAAAAACAGAAAAATAAAGGAGCCAAAGAAAAAAGGGATTTGAGATATAAAAAAAACAATGTTGTGCTCCAAAATAAGTGATAGCAAAACATATCTGCCTCAGATTTTTAAACACTCTTTTATATACTGCATTTTTCAGTCTTTAACATTTAACCTGACATTGCTTTTTCTGAAAAGAAAAAAAAGGCTTTTCGCCTCCCTGATGGTGGATTAACTATATATATTTTCACTTCGCTCAAAAACAAATGTGTATAATAAGCAACGTTCTTACTGACTGAATCTCTCCATTTTCTTGTCTTTTCTCCACTCTCACTGTCTCTCATCTCCTCCCACTTCCAGCCCTCCTTTTCTCTCACTCTGTGCTTGTTTCTCATCTACTGTATATAGCTACTATTTTCTTGAGAGGGAAAACTTGGCTTTTCTGTATTTATACATGTATAGACACAATATGTTATAATATGACTAAACCTAAAATCAAGCATCTCTGTGATGTTACATATGAAGTTACACAACACAGATGCTTTCACACTTCCTGCAAAGACCTGTAGTGGAAAACAAATGAAAAATGGATTTAACTTGATATCAAATATCTGATCTACTGTATAAAGCAGCCTTCAGATGATAAACCTTTGCAGATAATATGCATTTTGACCACTGTGAATTTGCAGAGATGCTCCATTTCAAGACATGCTTACTGTACTTAAGCTTTTAAACCATTCACAAGCAATGCACCTTACTACTGACACGTTGTATAGTTCTCTAGTCTGTCATATACAAGCTAGAAAACAAAATACCCTTCACCCTGGAGATGTTAGGCCATTGTGCCTATACATAAACATGAAATGCTCCCACTTAAAATCATTATTCCAACTGTTCATTAACTTGTGAATTTTTACTTGCAGATGGTACAGATTTTAACATTGAGAGCCACAATCTTACTGTTCAGCTATCCAAGACACATTACTTATCAGACACATGGTTCTTGAATTTTTAGACATCTGTAGCAAAAG
Source organism: Clarias fuscus (assembly GCA_030347435.1). NCBI lineage: Eukaryota > Metazoa > Chordata > Actinopteri > Siluriformes > Clariidae > Clarias > Clarias fuscus. The sequence continues at coordinate 12,028,387 of CM059226.1, forward strand.
TAATGAAAGTGAGAACTGGGTTTATGTTTTTTTGGATGGATGGATGGATGTTTTTTTAAATATAATTCCAGAAGGACAATCAGATTTCAGCAGCAAGAGTAAAATAACAGTGTATAGTATATACTGTACAGTAAAAAAATAATCAAAAGCAATCTTAAAATATAGGAGATGAGGAAAGCTAGAGGGAAAAGAGTATCTTGAACAGAAAAGGTCTTGAAGTGAAGGAGGAGTGATGGAGTTGACAATGTGAAAGGGGGTGTGTTGCAAGGGTGGGAGGGAAATGAAAGTGGATGTGTTGATGTGAAGATGTGATGAAATGAGTATATCTATCTTCACCCCCTTCTGCACCCTCCCTATCTATTCTTTTTTTTTTTCCCCTGAAGGCCTGCTTCTTCGTGTTTACCAGTTTCTTCAGATCTTTGGTAATCCAGGTCTTATTGTTGGGAAAACAGCATATGCTCATGACTGGAACAGGCTGTAAGAATACAGCCTGTGATGTAGTCTGTCATGCTGTTAATGTCTACTCCAGCTGGCTCTCACAATACCTCATAATCTGTAGCTCACAACAGACCTGCAGAGCTTTCTCTGCTTCCTGTGACCAAATCCTAACAGAGTTCTTTATCACAGACTACCTCTGGACAACAGGCAGCTATGGGAACATCAACAAAACCAGGCATTACATGAAGACATTAAACTCTGCAATATTGTGTGACCATTCATTTATTTCAAGCAACAGATGTGATTTTATCCTAATATGCTCGTGAACATTGAACTCTTTGCCTGCTAAGCCCCATACACAGCTAGCTAACTGTTCTGATACCCTTCTATCATAACCAGCATTGACTTCTTAACAAGTTGTGCTAGATTAGCTTTTCTGTGAATTCTGCAAGCTGTCTTTTCCTCGCCACAGACATACATGAGCCTTGGGTGCCCATGGTCCTGTCACCAGTTTACTGGTGTATAATTAATAATCAATGTTAATGTTATGTGGTGTTAATGTCACAGCTAATGGGTGTATATCCGATCTAGGAACACAAAGTTACTCAGATCCAACCTGAAAAACAACAGGTTATCTTTGTTTCCTAGTAATGCTTCACATTACCACAGGAGGAGACTAGTGCTATCATCTGTGATTAGATGACTTCTTTGTCACTTTATTTTCGAAAATGATGAACCTTGAGTTAAATAATTAACACAAATGCCTTTAACTGTCTACAACAGAGGATCTGCTATAAGAGTCTGACTCCAGTTTTATAAAAATGCGGAATCATTCATTTTTATAAAACTGGAGTCACTGACCTAGAGTTTTTGTTTTGTTTTACTTTACATACTATGGGCCTTATTTATCAAGCTGGAGATGACTTAATTTACTAATAAATTATTCAACAATGTTTACACAAACAACTAAGTATTAGTGACCACCCCCCCCATATACTCCTGAGTGCGTGTGAATTTCCACAAAGTTTTATTTATAGTACACGCAAAAAATTGACACTTTTGTGAACTCCATTTCCTTCATATTATACCTTAATTATATTAGCTACATTAATAATAAATAAATTATGATAAATAAAATAATTAAATTAAGAATGGCACCTATAGTTCGGTCCATATGTATTTGGGCAGTAATAATTTTCACTATTTTGTCTCTGCACACCACCACAGCGATTTTGAAATACAGTATTAAGATGCTGACATCAGTTTTACAGAATTTGACTGGTTGCTGCATAGATATATACTTAAATCCTAAGACATCAATAAAGAGCAGCCAACCAATTCTATTGAGAGTCATAAATGCCAATCCTATAACTTTGGATTATATGAGTGCTTCCATATGTTTCTCAGGTTAATCTGGTTTCTTGTATCCAGTGAAACTGGGCAGGCATTTTTAAATCTGCTATCAGTATTTACTTTTATGAAGCCATCTCCTGACTGTAGACATTACCTCTTCAGGACATTATTCGTCCTCAATGGTCTTATCCACTCCTAAAGTTTCTTTTAGCTTTCTAATATGTTTTTTAACCCTGGTTTATCATGGTCTCCTTCACTTGCATTCACTCCTATTTAGGCCACATATTCCGTTATTCAATGGAGAGATACCAAATGTAAATTTGGTAAATGTAAACACTTGCTCCTCCACATTGAAAGAAGCCAAGATGAGGCAGTTCAGATATCTGATATGAATGCTTCCTTTGCAGCCAACTAGGGAGGCCATCTACCCTGGGAGCTCCTCGGTATCCCCATGCATGAGCTGGTGGAGGTTGCTTGGGAGAGGGAGGACTGGGGATCTCTGCTCAAACTATTGACCTAAACCCAGATAATTGGTAGAAAATAAATGGATGGATGGATGGATAAACCTGATACCTTTTATCTCCTTAATTTGTCAAAAAAACACCCATAAATCTGCAATCTGTCAATTGTCCAATTACTTGTAAGCCTGTGTAAAATTAAGGAAATATGTACAAATGACTGTACTGTCTAAATTGTAATAAAATATATTTGCGAAACACCTTGAACTAAAGTGAAAAGTCTGTTTTATAATTCAGTACCGTTAGAACTTTATGGTTAGAACTTAATGGTCACTTTATTAGGGGCAGCACTAAGTGACTGTTATAGCATTCTGGTATACATGACTATACTTTATGTACGGTAAAAAACTCTAAATGCATGTTCTTCTGCAGCACTGGGGAGAGTGTGAGGAATTAACCCTTAATCGATCAAATAAATGCCCTTACTTACCTATACTTGACTTCTAAGTACCCTGAAATATATTTATAACATGAAATAAAACAATGGATAAGGTCATTACAGCAGTTACTGTAAAGTGTGTTGTCACTGAGAGATCCCTCTTTGACGATGGATTTCTGGTCCAAGATGCATATTTGTGTTTGGATCCATGATCATATGAATACATATTACTTTTTTCAAAACATGGCCCCACACATTTCCCTTCCAGGTGCCATCATGCGTTTAAACAATATACACTGATCAGTCATCATATAAAAACCACTGACACGTGAAATAAGTATAAGTATATAGTGGAACCTAACAAGCGTTGCAACATATTAGGCAGCAAGTTAACTTATACTGGAAACAGAAAAAATACCAAGCCTCCAGAATACCAAGTCTTGAAATATGTTCAGTGGTTAGTAGCTAGCAAAAGTGGTTCAAGGAAGGTCAACTCGTGAACTGGTGACAGGGCCATGGGCAACCAGGCTTTTCAATGAGCTTCATGAGTCAAGACTAGCCTGTCTAACCCAAATCTAAAGAATAGCTACTGAAGCACAAATGGTGAAAAAGTTCATGCTGGCTACAGCCCTTTTCCATGCAAGGGATACACAACATTGCTGGGTTTATTAACCTGCTAAATCTTTGTCATTCAGACACTGGTCATGCAGGCTACACTTAAATGTTTCTCATGGGTTCAGACATACCCATGACCATGATGGAGAAAGCCACTGATGTTCTGCAATATACCATATGTGGGAGATTTTACAGTACAGGTGACATATTACATAAGGTTTGCTACTGTACATCACCCATCTGTTCTTGCCTAAGCAGTGCTGAAAACCCACCCTCTTGTATAAAACCAGCCCAGACACTGTCACCAGCTATATCCAAAATCTGTGGATTCAAACTACTGCAGATTGAAAATATTTTAGAAAAAAAAGAAAAGAAAAAAGTTCCAAATATCAAAATCTGAATTTTCCAATGGGTTGTTTTTCTGAGGAAAATTTGGCACCAGTGTGATGCTCTGGACAATGTTCTGCTGGAAAATTGTGGAGTCTGGTATTCATGTGACACAGGCCACACCCATTCATGGCAATGGGATTCTCTAATGGCAGCTACCTATTTCGGCAGGATGATGTGCCCTGTTCATGGCAAGCCTTGTTGAGAAGTGGCTTCAAGAACATAAAGAGTTTAAGCAGTTGAACTTGCCTACAAATTTCCTAGACCTCAAGTTAATAAAGCATCTACTAACCCATCAAAAATATCTAATCCATGAAAGCCCCTCCTCGCAATTTAAAGAATCTGCAGCCAACACCTTGGTGCAATATACGACAGCACAAATTCACAGGTCAGAACTGTTTGGGGTATAAATGTTATAGCTGATCAGTGTACATCTTTTATTGTCATAGACGCAAGTCAAAATAAATGTTTTAAGTGTAACCGCTGAGCTTAGTACATTAAATGTAAATAAATTACATTTATTTTCGACTGCCATTTTTGTATATTTGTCAAATTGCCCCTCCGAAGATAATAGATTTAGATTTAGGCATTTGTGTTTGCAGACGATCTTATCAAAAGTGACTTACAAAAGTACGTTAGCCTGAACCTTGATTATTAATGCTATTAATACAGTATTTTTCTACATGCAGTTCTCATTAATTAATTAATTAATTTTATATCATATCATATCATATCATATCATCATATCATAACATATCATATCATATTATATTATATTAATGCATCCTTAACAATGACCAAGTTAGATTTCTGTGTCACAGACTTTATACTACAGGATTTAGGAATATTTCACAGGATTTAGTAGTCAAAAAATCTGTAGGCAGCATAAAGATCCAAGCAAATCGTTTGCTTGCTATTTACATAACTTGAAGTGAAGTCTGTTTTACCTTTTCCTGCATTCCTGGGTGGTAAAGGTGGTGCATCACTGACAGGAGATGAGGGACAGTCAGTAGAAACGCTATAAATCTGATTGGTGAACATGCCATACGAGAGGCGTGATTTATCACGCTGGAGAGGGAAAGACGGAAGTGAGAGCTTATCATGAGGAGACAGGCTGGATGAGTGACAGAAACTCTGTGGTCTCCGGTCCTTCTTAATCGGGCTTGGCTGAGAAAGAAAAGAGGTCACGCAAAAGAATGTGCATATAATTGTGAACAGTTTTAGACTGGAAATTTCTACTTTCAAATGACAGAAAATTATTGGAACAAATGGAGTGTGGAATCTCTCACCCTGTCATCAAGATCATCATCACTCTCATCCATTTCCTCCATCCTAAGATTCCATTCATACTCAACATGAACCTTTGGATTAAACTTCCCTTCTGCAGCTTGAATCAACTAAAGCAAAAAAAGCAGGCATAACTTATTTTTCTTTCTAATTCTCTGCTGCCATCTAGTGGACTAAATAGGCTTTATTCTTTAAGTTCTGCTTTTTTTTAATAAACCCAATAAAAAAATGTTCATCATTAGCTTCTTATTATAGCACTTTATTTTATATAAATTGTCATTAGTTTTATCCACTATGATTACACAGTTCTGACAAGTAATTAAATATACTAAAATTATTGTATTTATATGTTATTCATGCAATTCTGTACTGCATGTTAAAAAGGGAGCTTCAGATAAAACATTTAGTCCATCAATGTTAGCAGGGCACAACAGTTGGCAGGTATTATCTAATTTCATTCTTGGCAAATTCTTGAAAGTTGCTGGTTTCAAAATTATAACAACACTATTCACTTACTGCCTCTGCAGACTGGTCAATCCTCAGCCTCCTGGCCACATCCAGTGCTGTTTCTCCATTGTGATTGGCTATAAGAAACAGAGGCGGAAGGTGAGTAAGTTCGTAGACAGCTTTCCATTTTTTACAAGTTTTCCACATTTTTGTTATTTTAACATTTTTTTCTCATTACAATATGCCACAATGGCAAGGTGCATGTTTTGTTAATTCATAAAAGAAGAAAGAATGAAATACCCAATTTACATAGTATTCAGACCCATCAATAAGTACTTGCGAAAAACACTTTTGGCAGCCTCATGTCTGCTTGTGAACCTTCCATTCTTCTTTGTATAATCGTTCACACGCCACCAGGTTGGACGTGAACAATTATACAGCCATTCTCCAGAGATGCTTTAATTGAGTTCAGGTCCAGACTCTGGCTGGGACTCTCCAAGACATACACAGAATGGTTCTGAAGCCACTATAGTGCTTTCTTTCTGTTGTTTTGTTAAAATGTAAAACAAACCGTCACCACAGTCTGACAGCCTGAGCACTCTGGGAAAGGTTTTCACTTACTGTAGGATCACTCTGCGCCTATTTTTCCGCTCTATTCAGATTAGTCTACCAGTGCCAAATGGAGAAATCATCCCCAAAGCGTGATGTTGCTGGGATGATTTTAATAAGGTGGTGAACAGTGCTGATTTCCTGGTTCCAAATAGTTCAAACGTTATGACATCAGACCAGAGGATTTTGTTTCTCATGGTCCAAGAGTCCTTCAGGGAATTTTTGGCAAACTCACAGTGGGCAGTCATGTGACTTTTAGTAAGGAATGGCTTCTGACTGGCCACTCTTCCAGAGTGGCCTGATTGTTGGAGTGCAGCAGTGACGAATGTGCTTCTATAAGGCTTTTCCATCTCCACAAGGGAACTCTGAATCTTATTTATAGAGACCTTTGGAAACATGGCTACTTCTCTGACCCAGGCCTTTCAATTACTCAGTCTGGATGGGTGACCAGATCTGGAAAGACTCTTGGTCCTTTTAAATTGCTCCCACTTGAGAATGATGAAGGCTACTGTATTCTTCGACACTTTCAATGCTGCAGAATTTTTCTTATATTCTTCTTCAGATCAGGGAGACAATCTGCAGATCTGGACATCATTTTCTCTTGCAGGTCTACAGACAATTCTCTCAACATTGTGGCTTTGCTTTTACTCTGACATACGGCACCTACTGTGAGGCATTTTACAGACAGGTGCATGCCATCTAATTATGACCAATGAATTCAGTTAGACACAGGTGGATATTGTAGAAGCATCTCAAAAACCATCGATAGGAGTGGGATACAACAGAGCTCAACTGCAAATGTCATAAAGTGTCTGAATATGGGATAGTTAAATCTTTATTTATTTTTGAATTTATTTTAAAAAACAAAATGACTACAAACACCTGTTTTACTTTGTCAATTGGAGTAATCTGTGTGGAATAATGAAAATTGTGGATCATTGTCTATGGAAATTATTTGAATAAATGTTATGATGAATGGGAAACATAGCAAAATGTAGAAAACATGAAAGGGTCTGAAAAGTTTCTATTGGCACTGTATAATGTACATCCTCCAATGCCTAAAATACAGCTTTACATAGTAGGACACTGCAAAAAGAATGTCAATGTGTAGACTCATTGTTGAGTGAAATAGGTGGTTTTGTTGTTGGTCATGCAACAAAGACTAAAAAAAAAAAAAAAAAAAAAAAGACTATTACATTTCATCCTAAATTTCATAATAACTACTAAGTGCATATCTGTGTATGTGTATACGTGTTTGTCTGTCTCACTGATATCAGTAGCAGGTTTTCCTCTCAGGAGTAATTTGAGGCATTCATCTTTTTCATAGATGCAGCAGTAGTGCAGGGCTGTGTTTCCCCTCTCAGTCTGTTTGTCCAGATTTCCACTGAGTGCACGCACACACACACACACACACACACACACACACACACACACACACACACACACACACACACAAATAATTTGCAAATACATCAATGTCACTGGCAATGTCATAATGCACAACAAGAAAACAATAACATAAACTCAACACTAGTGTGATTTAGCTTTATGAGACTTAATATTTGTGGAAGTGGCATTGAAAAGCTCACTAAGCTATGCTGCTGAAGTATTGATATAATGCTGGAAACATATGTTGGATGAAAGACTAAAAGACACAGCTGTAGTTTGTTGAGCCTGTGGAGGAAACTGTGCTATCTTGCCCCCACTGTTTATGTTCGTACTGCACCAACTGCACAAAAGCTTCTTTGAAATAATGCAATATATGTGCACCAGGCAAAGTATGTACATGTATTAATAATTTAAGCAAAAATAAATCTCAACCTGAACTGTAGATCAGTACTATAAGTATACAGTATACAGTATACAAATCCAAAAATTAAGTAAAACGACCTTGGGTCAACATGCAGAAATTACACTGACAGATTTAAAGAGTAAAGGAAGAAAATATTAACATATAATCACCATGCTGTTTATAATTTATATTTGCCTGGTGATTATAAATATTTTGAAATGTGCATCAATTAAAACTTAGAAATAAATGGCAATTAAGAAATGGATATTTAATTCTATAATGCTAAATAAAAAAGGCTTGCATATCATTTAATTGATCAAGCCAATTATTAAATTACTAAATAAAAACAAAATTTTCCCCCTTAAATATGTTGGCCACTACAAGCTGGTGTTCCTTCACCTGTTTTGAACCAAAAAGTCAACAAGGTGCAGTGACGTGTGGTCAGCGGTCCTCACGGCATAGTGCAGTGCTGTCTCTCCACACTCCTACAAAACATTAGTTAAAAGTTTTTTAGAAAATCTTTCACACAGTACAGATAGAACAACAACATGTTTGCAAATAAATGCAGGTTTGTCAAATTGTCACATAATGTCTACATTTATATGAGCAGAAATGTGCGCATACAATGCTAATTGTTTAAGTGTTTAATCTTATTTTAGTTATGACATAGCATGTTGCACAATTTTAATGCATATCATACTAATAATTCTGCAGATTAGCAATTATTTAATTAGAACTAATATCAAAAACTTTAACAATACACTCCTAAATAATGTCACATGGAGGTGAGTATTAACAAATTTAACTAAGATGGCTAAAAGTAAGTCTTATAGTTAATAAGTTTCACAAGTCTTTAGACTCACCTGTCCTCCATCAGGAACTGGCTCCATAAGTTCCACCCCCTCAGCATACACTTGGATGAGAGCGAGAAGGTCACGTGATTTCACTGCATCATACAGATCATTCAGCTTCTCCACTGCAGAGGTGCAAATCTTCCTTGCAAATTTATGATCCACATACTTGGCATTTATAAATTCCTTGCGAACTGTCCTAAAATATAACAAAACAAAACAGCAATCACTGGATGAAGAATTTGTGAATGTAGGAAATTGAGAACTTCCACATTTGTATATGTTGTTGGTACATATGTATGATAATTGAAAAACCTGGACTACAGTCAGAGCCTTTAATTACTCACATATCACTAGATGGAGTAGGCTTTGGAGAGGGATAGGGAAGATTTCCTTCCATAATTTCATTAAAATTACTGTTTCCGACATTCTTGGCCAGCTAAAAGCAGAACATTAAGATTAGATGTAACAGCTACAGTGTTCTAAGCACAGTAAAGCCAGTTTTCACATATTTGATAAGTTATGAGGCTGATTAAACTCACCAAGAGTTCTGAGGATCCCAATTTGTCCAGTTCCATGGACTGAATGCGGGAGATATGCACTCCCATCTCCCTGTGAATGCCTGAACACTCAATACATGTCAGGATGCCCAGGTTAGTCGACAGCCATTTCGGATCTACAGGATGTAAGGTAATATGAGCACTTTAGCAGTCAGATCAAAACACCTATGTAAAAGTTCATTTTGAGGTCTTCCTCACTAGGAGGTCTTTTTGAACTTATCAAATAGTAGACCTACAGTGAGGACATTTTAACATTGAATATGCACTTAGACACTTTTTTTTATTTAATATACAATACTTCCCGTAAACAGATTTACTTAAAATTTGAACACATTATCTTTTGACTTTGCTCACAAATACGAACAGTTAAACATAAACAGATGCATACATAAGCATACTGTAGTACACACAAGAGTTGTTTAAAAAATAAAATAATGTTAAAGAATCAATAATAAAATTTATATGAAAATGCATTTAGAAATCACAAATTAGCAGTGTTGGATGTAACGCGTTGCAAAGTAACTTGGATAAATTGTAACGAGTAACGCGTTAGGCCCACCATTTAAGTACTCAGTTATTTAGTTATATTTTCACAAATTTAATCCGTAAATGTATGTAATACGGGAGCCAGATAGCAGTGATGTAACAGCTACAATCCAAATAAATCTCAACCTGAACTGTAGATCAGTACTATAAGTATACAGTATACAGTATACAAATCCAAAAATTAAGTAAAACGACCTTGGGTCAACATGCAGAAATTACACTGACAGATTTAAAGAGTAAAGGAAGAAAATATTAACATATAATCACCATGCTGTTTATAATTTATATTTGCCTGGTGATTATAAATATTTTAAAATGTGCATCAATTAAAACTTAGAAATAAATGACAATTAAGAAATGGTGTGTGTGTGTGTAAAAGTCATCCTACAAACGCTGTAATATAACTGTAATATAACTACAAACGCTGTAATATAACTGATTACTTTTTAACAACAGTAATTTTGTAATGTAATTAGTTACTTTAAAAAGTAATGTCCTCCAATACTGCAAGTTAGTAACATGAGCACGTTGTTGCAAGGCTGTTGTTGGTAATCACCTCAATGAAACTTCTATTGTAAGAACGAATTAACCTTTTTCCCCAAATTATTCTTGGCAGCTCAGCTTCAATTCCCCAAGGGACCCCTGATGGACACATTTTCACTAGGACTCAAGTCAGTGGACTGTAGGTCATTCAAGGTCTTCCTCAGTTATTTTGGCTCTATGCTTGAGGTCATTGTCACTTGAAACAACCATCTTCTCCTCAGATTCAGTTTCTTGGCAGATGGGATCACACACACAATCCTTCATGACAAGCTAAATTATTGCCAAATAAGTGCTATTTTTATTTTGTCTGACCAGGGTAAATTGAAAGTCTGACCAGGGGAAATAGTTACTTTATAGGGATAGATTTAAAAAATATGTTTGGTATAAAACAGGATGGGTCATCACTCAAAGAACAGCATAATCATGAAAAAAACATGGCGGGGTAGCATCATGCTATGGGGCTGCATTTGGTCAGCTGGGACTAAGATTGCAGTCAACATAGAAGGAATCATGAAACCAATTTATTTGGACATTTATGAACTTAATTATTATGCAATTTATTACAGGTAATATACACACAGTCAGGTATTTATGTCAAAGTTTTTATGTCAATATTTAAGGTAATTGTATATTATTTAAATAATTCTGAGGTGATAAATAAATATTGGAAATATTTTCTTCATTAGAGCATTGTGGCATTATCTGGTGTCAGCCTAGAGAAATATGTTTGAAAACAAAAAAGTGTGCAATTAGTAGTTAAATATTGCAGCATCAATCACTATTGCAATATGTTTAAAAATAACCAGAATCACCATCGATCAATCATGCAGCCTAGTGCTACTTAAAGGCCAATGTATTAGTTTTTGGGTGTATAAATATGTGTAAACAGGTTATTGCAGTGTGTGGCTGCATTAACATATTAAAACACATAACACAAGCGGCACAGATACGTGCCAGCAAACAGCATAGAACAAAGACAACAACAACAAAAAAGTGATTATATGAAAGCCTTGCCGGTGTGTGTTGATGGCTTCAGCCTTCAAATTGTGTATTTGGGTTTTCGGTTATGCTATACTGCACAATCCTGAGCCCTATATATAAACAAATAATGGCTAAAAAGGTGTAAGGGCTATAGGTCAAAGAAGATCTAACATGATTTCTCTTGAATCTTTCTTTCCAAAAATAGTGTGGAAACTTCATAGCTACTGTACTTTTTTTGTGCATAAAACATCAAAAAACATTGTGTTACATTAAAAGAACATAGGAAATAATAAACACAAGTGTAATTTTTCTTTTGTTCCTCACTGTACATCATGGGCATGTTAATGACTAATCAAGTAATGATATACAATACATAATACACAATAACTTATAATGTATGTATATTTTTGGCAGCACTGATTTTAAAAGAGGACATTTTGTCTTCCTTAAATAATATGCTAGGATTGCATCACTAAAACTGGTTAAATAAAACTGAAAATGTGCGTATAATTGTTTTTAATTATTGATTAATTGTTGATTGCTCATTCATACAACTATATGTTAAAGGAATGTAAGAATTGTGCAACCATACACAATCTGGATTTACTGGTTTATAACACAGTGCTTATGAATTCCTTTAAATCTAATTTACAGGGTGATGCTGAGGTTTTTGTATCAGCAAAGCTTAAAAATAATGATGAATGTAAATCAAACCACAGGATTTTGTTATTGCACTTATAAACTGAAGCCTTGACCACATGTACATAAGTATTTTTTTTTTTTAATGTTTTTTCTTTCTCCATATTCACCCACCAGTCACTTAAATGGACCTTTAAAAACTCCACTCAGGGTAAAGATATTTAGAACATGTGGACAGAAAATCAGTGTTTTTGGCTTTTAAGAACAAGAGCCACATGTGCAAAATTTCCTGTGTTTGACGTCAGATTGTTACATACTTGGTGAGAACTTTTGGTCAGGCTTCTGACCAACATGGCTTTATGGTTAGGGTTATATTTTAATCAGGAGGCTTGGACAACGTTTTTTGAATTTCATGTGGATGATTTTTTTAAGAACAAAGAAAAAACTAGAGCGAGCTAGAAACTAGCAAGCAATCTACTAAATCTAAGATTAATAATTAAAAGATATTTTTATAAGTTTTATTTAACAATGTTTAATAGTTCATAAGCTAAATTCAGCATTAGTTATTTTATTTAATGTTATGATTTATTTCTTTTATACACACATGTATAGTATTACTGTATCTGGTTTTAATAAAATAAGCTGCGTTCTGGGAAAATCACAATCACAAGTGGTCACTGATAATGCATTCAGAACGCACAAAAGTAGCAGATTAGTATTAGCACAGAGCTGACTTTTATCGGAGTTACAAGGATAATAATTATTTGAATACACACACTCACATACTGTATACACACACACAATCACACACCTGCAGCACCACAGTCACAGCAAACTTCATTGCCAGGTATGTGCAGGACATCGTCAATGATGGCTTTAGTCAGATCCTCCAGGCCGTCGTCTCCTGCTGTCTGCTCTCCTCGGAAAGCCATGTTTAATGCCTCTTCTTTACTGTTAGTTAACACTGAGATCCAGCTATAAAGGTAGACACACATTATAACACCCATACAATCTCTCAAATGCAAGTAAAACCAGTTATGATGCATTAGATTTATGTTTCCTCAGTGTGCGTTTGCGTTATATTGTATTCATGTATTATGTACTTCCAGAGCAACATTTCTTTACCGCAAAGACTCCTCATTCTCACACAGAGGTGCACAGATACGATTAATAACTGTCAGATGCAGTTCCTTCACAAAAGTTTTCTCATACAGTACAGATGATGCAGCATTAACATCTTAATATCTAATGAAACCTATTCAAATAATTTTAGCTTTCAAAATTCATTTAGATTCTGCCAAGACCATTTTTACCCCACTCTTTATTTAAAAGGAATGCAACCAAATACAAATACTGAGTACTTAATGTATCCTAAATCTATATATACAATAACAAACAACACTTAAAATTTTCATTTCTATGATAATTATTGCTTGTCTTTGCATGCTAAAATGGATTTTTGATTTGCAGTATTTGTAACTTGTGGCATTATTAATGATACTAACAGAAGATTCACTGTTGGATCTTAGCTTGACCTAAGCACTGGCTCACTGAGCTCCAAAATAAAAGTCTATTTAGTAAAGCTCGTTCACTTATGTCATATCAGACAGCAGATAGAAAACTTCAAAAAAAAAGTCTCCAAGCTGCCTGGTTATGTTAATTGAAATAATGTTAATAAAGTTATGTTAATTGACATTGTTATAACTACTGAAGACCATGCCCACTTCCAGATATTAAAAAAAAAAAAAAAAAAGTTTAACATAATTATTCTGAGCACTAAACAGAGACAGAAAGACACATCTTTATGGGTGTTATAGGTGTTACACACCCATAATTTAACCAAGGAAAATTATCACTGATTTGATAAACAGCTAAATAAATGGTGAACCAGTGCAGACTCTCAGAATACATACAGTACATCTTGGAAAGTATTATATATATAATAATCTGCTCATGCAAAAAAGCAAAACCTGCAGCCTGAAAGGATGTTTCTCTGAAACCTGAATAGGTTTTCAAGCTCTGTGTATGTGATAGTCACCATGACAGGTACAAACAAAAGCTGTAAAAAGACATTTGGCTTTTAAAAGATGACTTGAGTTTAAGACAGGGGGAAAAGAGCTAAAGTGTTAATTTGGAACGCCAGTAATAACAGACATCCAAAAGCTCAGCATGAACCTTTATAGCAACATACAGCAACATAAAGCTAATAAATCAACATAAAATGATTTTAGTAAAACAGTGTTGCTTATGCTGCTGATTTGGAGAAAGCACCTAATGTATTTAATACGTTTTCATTAAACTGCAGTTTATTTTAATTTATAGCATTAGATCCTAGAATTTGTACAGAACAGTGTTTTACTGCGATAGCAAAGACAAGTAGTATAATCATGATAACCATGACACTGTGAATAGGGTAAATATACTTACATTACAAACTCCTGTTCATCTTCAGCCTGAAAGTGATATGTGCGATTATCTACATAAAAAAGGTGTGGGGGGGGGGGGGGGGGGGTGTAAACATATTATTATTTGTTTGATATAATATTGGCTTATATAATAAAGTGAAGGTTAATTTGTTTTATTTTTACTTTACAGTAGTGAGTCTGTTAGTGTCGCACACACTCGAGTGTCAGAGATGTTTCTTGTTAATTTTAGTGCGCGTATGTGTGTGAGGGAAAGTCGTTCCGCACAAATAAGAGAGAAAAAGTGTTACTGTGTAAGACGAGAAGAGGCAGTGGGTGTCCCACAAACACACACATGCACACACATACACAGCGCATACGCGCACAAACACAAAGGGAAACAATCTGTCGGGTTGGTGGTATTGGGCATTCGCTGTGGCTGCCCCCAAACTATGGAATTACATGCCTAATCAGCTCCGATCTTTTACAGACCTTTCCACTTAAATTACATTAAAGACTTATCTTTTCTCCCTGGTCTTAACACAGAGTAGCAAGGTTTTACTGGTTTCTTTTGCTGTTCTTAATATTTGTAATTATTTCTTTGTAATGTTTGTTTTTATGTTTTTGGTTTACATTGTGAGGCACAGGTCAACCTGAAAGTTATTGTTTTTGTGTTATTTAAAAAATAAATAAAGCTGAAGTGTTGGTTGTCCTTACGGGAAATGAGATCAAAACACTTGCGGTCCTCAGTGCTCGGCTTGACCTGACATGTGAGTAGGTTCAGTTTGACTGGCTGCCTGTTTGACTGTGATCAAACACAAATAAACATTCAACAATTCATGCTGTTTATGAAAAAATATCCTGGTTAATCACAACATAAATAATAATTTATTTATTCAGTATAATAAATAATTATAAATAATAAATTATTTATTCAGTATACTGATGCATCTTCGCTAATATGAATAAAAAATTTCATTTTATTAGTTAGCAGATGGGAACTGAGAACTCACCGTGGCATGAGAGATAGTAAGAATTCCTCCTTTCACTGAGCATTTCCTCCTCTGCCATACCTTTCGCAGCCTGTGAGAAAGTTTTTTGTTAGTGTTCGTAACAAGCATAGTTAATCTGTCTGAGACACACTTCAAATTTTTTTACAGAGCTTTCAAATCACAATTTACTACAACAAGGCAAGTTCTTAAGATTTTATTAGTGTCAAGCCATACTGTTTTAGAGTTCATTAAACATGCAAATAATAATAACAGCAGCAATAATAACAACAACTAGAGTTCCTGTAGAAATTGTGAACAGGCGTGCAAAAATCTTTGCTTTTCTTCAGTCAAAGAGTGAAAACTGCTTATTTGGAGGCCATAGGATCCCTGAGAGCCGGCCATTTACTTCTTGTGTGCGTGTGTGTGCGCGTGTGTGTGCAGAGCATGATCCCCTCCCTCCGGAAACTGGGCCGCAGAGCAGTGTTCCAGCATGATAATGACCCCAAACACACCTCCAAGATGACCACTGGCTTGCTAAAGAGGCTGAGGATAAAGGTGATGGACTGGCCAAGCCTAAACTGTCTCCAAGCCTAAACCCCATAGAACACCTCTGGGCATCCTGAAAAGGAACGTGGAGGAGCACAAGGTGTCAAATGTCCATCACCTCCGTGATGTTGTGATGGAGGAGTGGAAGAGGATTCCAGTGGCAACCTGTCAAGCTCTGGTGAACTCCATGGCTAAGAGAAATCAAGCCGTGCTGGAAAATGATGGTGGCCACACAAAATATTGACATTACACATTTTCACTTATGTTGTCCTATGAAAACATATAACTAAATATTTGCAGAGATGTGAGGGGTGCACTCACTTTTGTGACATACTGTAAATCGGCAAGAGAGAGATAGTAGTCAACTCTACTGTGTGTCCACTTGAGAAACCCAATTTGAGATATTTATACATTATTTTTGAAGTGTTTCAGGGTCATTTTGAAGTGGTTATTTTGTCTTTTTTACCAAAGGACTAGAGATTTTATTGGAGCTTGTTTTCCAATCAGGTCAAAAACAAGAGGAATCTCTCTCTAGGAATCACGGAACGAAAGTGGTTCAGCAAAGATACCAAACTCATCCTCATAACTTGAAAGGGTGCATTGCGAGAGAAAAGCCCTGAGGATGCCCTACAAATAATGAGATCTGGGTCGTGTGTGTGTGTATGTGTGTGTGTGTGTGTGTGTCAGGCATGCCATCCAAAATATACCTTGTCTTGTGAAGTCAGATCAAATATCGCAATCAGGATTCAAATTATACAGTAAATAGGGGTGAACTCTGTATGATGGACACAAAAATCAAGAAGAACTGCAAAAGTTCACACTTCTTAGTACCACTTACATAGTTCAAGTTTTTATCAGCCTCAGGGCTGAGGTAGTGTCCTGGCTTTTAATAACAAGCGATCAACCAAAGGCTGAGATAAAAATGATGATAATCACAGAATATTACATTCTGATACAGGACATACAAGTTCAGGCTCTGCATGGTAAAGCCCCTGTATATTTCAGAGCTATTGTTTACTGATTATTTGGCCAGAGCTTTAGCCATTTCTAACATGAAACAAAAAGCTAAGCAGGGTCTATACAATCTAAACAAACTCTTATAAGGCTTGAGCTTGCACATGTTCTTAAAAATGTTGTAAGGTCTATGTCTTCCTTTTTGTTTAACAAGGAATATCTGTAATGAATTTTATTTTTCATTTGAGCTTAATGTATGCCCAGAGTGTGTTTGCTTTGTGTTCATTTAATTTAATATACTTTAATTAGCCCTAGTCGGTTGGGGACCCGAAAGCATACTGTATGCCTCCTCTGAGGCACATGCAGACACCACTGAATCTTTCAAAGTGCTGCTCATGCAACATTACAGAACAACAGAAAACATGCTAAGGAAAGCACTATCTACCCATTGGCTAGTGTCTCACTAATAAATAGTGAGAACCCATGCCCAAGTCAATTCCTCTGTGGGGACAGCACAGGCACTTTTGAACTCCTAATCACATGAGGCTGTGACACAGCAGGACTCAATTATCAGCATTTAAAAGGCTAAAAGCTTTCAGCTGATTTGGTTAGATAATGGTTTACAATATTTCTAAAAGAAGAGATTTATGTATGTTATGCATTTTCCTACCCATCACTCTTCTTCAGCAAATATCCTTTCTTCTCACAGCCAAACTCTTTGTTACCCTGCAGTTGGTGCATACTGTAGCCTCCCTGCTTGCTCTGCGAGTCCTGCCCGGGAATAAACATATAGATATAAACTTGGTGTAAAGTAAATTTATAAACATAAATCTCAGTTTTACACCCTGTTACATACACATGCCTGACTATACAGCTTAACATACACAGCATGCTTAGCATGCTATAGACTTACTCTTCTAGACTTCAATCCAAAAAGGCAGCAAGTAAAGAAAACATAGGAGTAAGTGTGAAAAGCATAGGATATGAACAAAACACTGCTGTATGTGCATGAGTTTGTGTTTGTGTTAGAGAGATTAACAGTAGAAGCAAAAAAGAAAACATTGTTGAGCTTAAGTTAGAAGGCGTGCAGCTACTGAACATGTCTACATTTCTAAATAGAGTGTCATTCAGTCAGTGACTTTCTACTGAGCAACCAGTGGGGCACAACACTGGTTGCCAGCAAGGTTGACCTCATACTGGCTACCAGCATGGTACAGCACTGGGTACTCCCTCTCTCACTCTCATACATAGATCTACGTGTACCTATAAAGATTACAGAAGCTAAACATCAGCTTTACATTCGTCAGTTCACCTGAACAGAAATATTACAAACCATCAAGGTTGAAAGACATGCCATTATATGTTGACGCCTAATTCCTTGACGTAATTCTTTAAATCTTATGCTCATACTTGGCATGTATTTTTCCTGCTACTGTATAACTTCTTTAAAAAAAAGTCCAAGACATCTCCTGTAACGCTCAGCAACAGTTCCTGGTCATAAGACTTAAATGTGGAGTATATCTGACTGTCGGCTTACCTCTTTCTGCTCCAACTGCAAAGAGGACTTGATAAGATCCCTCAGTGCTGTGAGCTGTTTTTTCTCCTCATCCTGAGTTTGCTTAATCTAGGAACAAAAAAAAACATTGTTACATGCATGCACACAGACTCACATGCATGTACGCGCACAAACGCACACACACTCGCACAAAGAGACAAAGGGAGAGACAGACAGTGACCTAGCCAAAACAATTAATTATGAAATGAATGAAATTATTAATGAAATACTAATTTAACACAAACCTGCTTTTTAGGTAGATAAAATTAAAACCTAATATAATAGAACTTAATAGAACTGTAACTCAGTCGATATAAAACCTTTATTCTTTCCTACATAGTACAAAGAAAGCATTCACAGTTTCCATGCAAGGTACATACGTTGTAAAGATCAGTAGCTAGTTTCTCAATGTACTGCTTGAGTTTATCAGCTGTCTTCAAGCCATCCTGGAAGAAACTAAAAATAATTTACATAACATGAAATTAAGGTGTACACTTTATTTAACAAATCATACATTCAATTAACATTTATACCGCAGGGCTACTGAATTCTGAACACTGATTGATTAGAAAATGCTGATTAATTTTCCTCAATAGCACCACTTAGACACTTGCTCAAGCAAAAATAGTAGTAAATTAACTGTTACTGATGCAGATTACTAATATTTTTGCCCCCTCGAAAGACAAAGATGAGTCAGACAGCCGCAATACCCACAATTCCCCACTGCTGCTAAGACCCATCTGGACATGCCTGGCACATTGTATAGTTGTCTGCATGTAAGAAACCTTGAAGTTCAGTGAAAGGCTAAGTGAACGATTGTGGACTAAAAGCTACACAGTGGTAGTGTACAGCTCATCTGCAGCAGGAATGATGACTTAAGAAGGTCGTGGCCTGCAAGGTAAGTGCTCTCAAATCAATAGGACATGACTCTGCTGATATGCTGATAGACCAGAGATAGTGCTTATACCAGCCTTTCTTGGCTCTGCGCTCTGTTAGGAGCCACTGACTTTTTACCATCCTGTGGAAAAGCTCTCTCGGAGCACTGTACAACATCTCCTCATGAATGCTAAGCATTTCACTTCATATTATACTGTGTAAGGCCGTGTATGTGACAAATAATATTTGAATTTGAACACTGCACATAAATAGAGCAATCGAGTACAGAGCATCAGCATGTCACTGCCTGACAACAAATGCGACACAAGGGCTAACCTGGCCGTGTGTTTGTGCGTTGGTTCCCGGGGCAAAATTTATAATTAGATAATTAAATAACTTACTTGCACTGTGCATGATAATACTTTATCAGGTTCTGGAGAAGGTCGACACCTTTTTTGGTCTTAATCTCGTTCACCTTGATCAGGTACTGCAAAATCAAAAGGAATTTTACATGTATGCAAATATCTCTGTTTCTTGTGGTCAACATGCACATTTGTGAGCAATTTACACAACTTTTGCCTGATTCAATGTTTTTTACTTACACACAGCAAGACATAAGCCTAGAAATGTGCATTTTTAGTTAGCTAAAGTCCTAAGGGGAAAGAAGCTGCAATGTCACTTTAACTAATTAGACTGCCATTTGATTTGTTGCAACCAATCACTAATTAATGAATATCACTATGACATTAGTCAAAGCTGTCACGTCCAATCAATCCGTCAATCCCTGTAATCCTAACAAGCCACCAAATGCATTAGAAGATAAATGTGAATGCAAAGCCTCCATTTTAAAACTGTTACACTGCAATCAAATGTCCTCATTTCTGCACCAGTACAGATGCCTGAGGAGGAGCTTCTTCACAGCAGTCTAAAAATAGAAACATGACAGTTTTCCAGGAAGCAAAAAACCCTAAACAAATGAATAAAACATAGTCCTAATTATTGCTTAGTTCCCAGCAGGAAGATCCAGCTAAACATGCAGTTTCCCCTGAAGTGAGCTATTTTACATTGGGATCATATGAGTAAATATATCAGTGTACAAGAACACACTGTGAGGCCTGAGTTTTAGGACACAACTGGTTTCTAGGTCTGCAGGACATTTACCTTGTAGCTAACCTTGGTAATGCAGAGAGATGACTGAATGAAAAGAAGGCTAAGTAACTGACATAAATCATATAAACATATGTATATAAACAGACCACAACAGATACAATAATAATAAAATTATTTAATTCTGAACAAAATAAAGCTATAACAACATGCTTACTCCAGTTCAAATAAAAATATTGTTAATAATAACATACTTCATGAGCCTGTGGATAACACTGACCATATAAAATCTGCCATTTATCTGTTCTGTTAGGAGACTGACCATTTTGTTTATTCACATTTAATCTGTTGCGACTCTGACTTTGAAGAGAATGTGTACAAAGTCAAGAAATTTTTACTGATCTAAATAAATAATTCCACATTCTTGTTCCTCACACGTCAATCATCTTTGTCTCACTGAGTGAGCGCTTTGTCTCACATTCCTGTCAATACTTTAAATATGACAACACAAGCAAAGAAATAAATTAATTAAAATTTAAAAAACCTCAGTTCTCACAGACAAGATGGGGGTCTGTTACTGCCTCAAGCTGCATCTGAACAGGACCCTGAACTGAACAGACCAAATATTGTAATCCATTGAGACTTAAGATTATCCTTGAACAACAGATGCATAGTTTTCTAATACATGCTGCTTTATTCTGGGCCTGGATTCAGTGTGGTTGTTTGCAGTTCTAGTGGCTCTTGCACCCACCTCACACATCTGAAGCTGAAAAAGACGTCTCTCTTTCTCCATTTCCTCTGCAATCTCAGCACCTGTGATCTCTGTTCGGATCATGCCATGTTGCTTGGCGTGCTCTCTTTTTTCCTTTTCTATCTTTGTACTGTAGACAGACCATAAAATATTAAAAAAAGTTAGCATGCAAACACACACACAGACAAAACCCATACACTTCACATCATGCATATGTATGATACGGTATATAAGTAAGTGCTGTACTGTATGTATTTCATAATCAACAGATGAAGTACTGACATGTACTATATAGTGCTGTGAGAAACAAAGTTTAACAGTACAAGTTAAACGGAACTGAAAGACCGGTCACAGATTGTCATTTACAAATACATACTTTTAAATACATTACTTGAAATACAAGGTCTTCTAATTTAATATGGTTCAGTAATATTGAATAACTTTTTTAGTTAATGTTTAGTTAAACATGTTCACATTTAGTGCCTTGCAAAAGTATTCATACCCCTTGAACTTTTCCACATTTTGTCACGTTACAACCACAAATGTAAATGTATTTTATTGGGATTTTATGTGACAAACCAATACAAAGCGGCACATACAGTAATTGTGTAGTGGAAGGAAAATGATAGAGGTTTTTCTAAGTTTTTTTTTTTACAAATGAACATCTGAAAAGTGTTGTGTAGCCCCTCTTAGTGGATACTTTGAAGAACCACCTTTTGCTGCAATTACAGCTGCAAGTCTTTTGAGGTATGTGTCTACTAGCTTTGCACATCTAGAGAAATTTTTGCCCATTTTTTTTTTCGCAAAACAGATCAAGCTCACGCAATTTTCAAGTCTTGCCACAGATCCTCAATTAGGTCTGGACTTTGACTGGGCCATTTTAACACATGAATATGCTTTGATCTAAACCATTATATTGCAGCTCTGGGTCGTTGAACCACCACCCCAGTCTTTGCCCTTTATTTTGCTCCTTCCATCTTCCCATCAATTATGACCAGTTTCCCTGTCCCCGCTGAAGACAGTATCTCCACAACCTGATGATGCCACCACCATGGACAGTGTTAGTTGTCCACCACACAGTGTGCATTTAGGCCAAAAAGTTTTTTGTCTCATCTGACCCCAACACCTTCTCCCACATGTTTGATGTGTCCTCCACATGGCAGATTTGTGGAGTGCACAACTAATAATTGCCTTTTGGACAGATTCTCCCACGTGAGCTGCGGATCTCTGCAGCTCCTCCAGAGCTTCCAAGGACCTCTTCTCCAATTAATGCTCTCCTTGCCTGGCCTGTCAGTTTAGGTGGACAGCCATGCCCTGGTAGGATTGCATACTCTTTCAATTTTCGGTTGATGGATTGAACAGTGCTTTGTGAGATGTTCAAAGTTTGGAAATTTATATATAACTGAACCTTGCTTTAAAAGTTCTCCACCACTTTATCCCTGACCTGTCTGGTGTGTTACATGGGCTTCATGATGCTTTTGTTCACTAATGTTTATTAGCGGTTTATTAGAGGGCTTCTCAGAACAGCTGTATTTATACTGAAATTAAATTTCACACAGGTGGACTCTTTTTACTACTTAGGTAACTTCTCAAGGCAATTGGTTCACTGGATTTTAGTTAGGGATTTCAGAGTAAAGAGGGCTAAATACAAACACTCCAAAAAAAATTATTATTATTTTGAAAAGCATTTATAATTTTCCTTTTACTTCACAATTATGTGCCATTTTGTGTTGGTCTGTCACATAAAATCCCAATAAAAGAAATTTCCATTTGTGGTTGTAATTTGACATAATGTGGAAAAGTTCAAGGCGTATAACTATGTTTGCAAGGCACTGTACTTGCTTTTATTACAGTAGTTGATATAATTTATGTGGAACCATTTGTATCCCTCTAACTAATTAGTTCCTAGACTAAAGAAGTTGTTAGCTCAATTAGTTAGAGGGATACAAATGGTTCCACATAAATTATATCAACTACTGTAATGTTCAAAGTTTGGAATTTTATATATAACTGAACCTTGCTTTAAAAGTTCTCCACCACTTTATCCCTGACCTGTCTGGTGTGTTACATGGGCTTCATGATGCTTTTGTTCACTAATGTTTATTAGCGGTTTATTAGAGGGCTTCTCAGAACAGCTGTATTTATACTGAAATTAAATTTCACACAGGTGGACTCTTTTTACTACTTTTTACTACTTAGGTAACTTCTTTGGTGTTGAAGGCTGTCTCTATAATATAACATGTTGTCACTTAGTTGCCAAAACCATTCAGAAATGCTTCTGCTTGCTTGTTTCCCTTAATCGCAATCAACTAGCTACCCACCTCACCTTTTGGTATTACTGTTATTACACTAGACACCTCTTTCTTAGTCAATTGTGTCTTCAGGCAACCAAAACATGGACCCGGGCAACACACTGGAACTTTTACCTAATGAGCTAGCTACCTAGTCGGCTAGCTAATAAATTTAAGAATTGCTCATCTCCAGCAGTCAGTTTTCAACAGCAGTGTATGCCATCTTGAACACTGCTATAAATCCACTGCACACAAATACAAACAGATACATTCAAATAAACATCACTATGGAGTAAAACATAAATGGCATCTTCCGACTTAGACATGCACACTTACAACTTTGTTTCGTAGTCCTTCCAGGCTTTGTCAAAGGGTTTTTTCAGATCCTGAGGAGAAAACATAAGAGACAAATAAGTGATAAGCAAAGACAATAATGCTTCTTATGTTGTCCTTGTAAATTAGGATTATTAAATGAAAATTCCATATTTACAAAAAAGTTGTGAAAACTATTGTGAAATATGAGAAAAATGTAAACAACTTAGGTGAAAGTAATAATTATATTCTCTTGACAATCCCATCCCGATCAGCTGCACTGAACCAATAGTGTGTGCTTGCAGAAATGAAGCACCGGCACTAAGAGCAGAATGCTAAGAATGTAATCAGTAACGCAAGTCCACCAAATCCTCTCCAGACACAATACATTGTCTCACATGTGTATCTCTGGGTTTTATTAGATTACGGGGACAGTTGTAGCTACAGTAACATCAACCTAGATGTCACTGTTGGGTCCTTGAGCAAGACCTCATCACCAGTGAGTGACTTTTACTTTTACTTTTTTTTATTTTACCTTCAACCTTCAATTAACTCAGTTAGATTTACAGTAAAAGTCACATTACATAGTTATTGTAAATCTTTTCCAAAACTGAAAATAATAAACATAACCACACCACACTGAACCAAATATTAACATCCCTAAACTAGAGTTACTATCAATCACAGGTGATGAGGGCACACTGAAGGAGCACCACAAAATTGTCAGGTAAAATAGCAGAACTATATTTTTTTCAATGATCTTATAGCAAGAAATACCTCGGAGAACACCGAAGGAACTCTCCTTCTCATAATTCATACAGTTTACTAGGACTGTATTCATAACCTATTGATTGAACATGTAGCAAAGTGTCACTGTTATACAGCTTCTTTACATACAGCTGTAAAATGCACCACCAAGATATCCTGCACTGCATCCACCACTCCGTCCTGGACGAAGACCTGAATGTAAAT
Source organism: Clarias fuscus (assembly GCA_030347435.1). NCBI lineage: Eukaryota > Metazoa > Chordata > Actinopteri > Siluriformes > Clariidae > Clarias > Clarias fuscus. The sequence continues at coordinate 12,053,090 of CM059226.1, forward strand.
TTTAGAAGCTAATCTTTTCAACCTTTCAAAACACGCATACTGTAGCCACACAAGTGTGCAAACCGATGGCTTGATAGCTCTGCAGAATTAGCCACATATATGCAATATGTTTGTTGGCCAATGTAAAATTTAACCTTGAATGATGACAAAAGGAATTTGTGTGCTTGTTCACAAACTTCAATTCCTCAATTAATTATCTAAAATTTAATCGAGTGATTTTTTTGAAGAGTTCTAACGTTCTCATTGTGATAATGCTGCATTACAGCTCAAATCAAACATTTTTCTTATAAAGACATTCACAGACCTGTGAGGTGGTCAGTCTCTTGCTCTGCCTTCCAGAAATTTCCTTGTTCATTCCTAACGTTCTACTGCTTAGTCCTTCAGATCATATTTTATTGTGTAATTTTGTGCAGATTTGCATTTGGTGTGTGTTTGTGTGTCTATAAATCTCACCCCCTTTACGCCTTTCAGCTCTCCTTTCAGCAGAGAATCCAGTGTGAAGATCACATTATGATTCAGGTTCTGGAGCTATACAAAGAAAGAGAAGGATTAAATTAATGATTCATAATACTGTATAATCCAGAAAGCATGCTTAATAGCCATTTAGCGATACCTTAATCCAGGGGTTAGCAATCATTTTGGGCAAACGACCCCAAAGGACAAATTTTTAGTGACCTTTTTAGTGACCTCAAGCCTTGACCACATTACAGATGGTTAATACTGTAAAATAGGACCACTGTAACATTTTATGATGTCAAAAGCATACATAGCATACACAACATAAATAACCACAACCTAAAGAAATGTTCCTCTCCTCTTTCAGACATGGATTAGATAACTCTGCTGTTGTTTAAGTGACGGCTTTCTGTCATTCGTAAATGAGTCACTTGATGGCCATTTCTGGGCTTGTCTGCCTGTCAGGGCCGCCGTCGAGTGACGGGAACTGGTCATCATTATGAGTGTTCCTCCTGTGCATGGTGGCATCGACCCTGTAAGTTATATGTCCTTCAGCCTTCACATACCATCATCTTAAGCGTACAATGCACACGCCAGGATGCGCACTAAGTCTGGCCAGCCTTAGACAAAATAGGCCAGGATATAGTCATAATAGTCTATCTTGGCAGCCTTCCATTCCTCCTGAGAAATACTGGCCAGAATGGCACTATGATGCCTTGACAGCAGGGGAAAATGAACCTGTCTTAAATGGCACAGCAGGAGCAACTGAATGGAGAGCCTGAGAACATCACGTGACTGTGGTGCCGGTGCTAATGTGTTCCTAGTTTTATCTCCATTCAGAGCTAGATCACTCAGCAGGGCCTAAATCTGTCACTGACAAACTTCTTGCAGACTGTGCATGTGTGGTATGAATGTGGGAGAGAGAGAGAGAGAGAGAGAGAGAGAGAGCGAGAGAGAGAGAATAGAAGCCCTCAACTCCATCAAGACTGGCTCCTTTCAGATGACATCATTGAACATCTACTTATTGTGCCATGGAAACTCCTCAGAACAAAGTACAGTATATGATACTAGTCAAAAGTTCGAACGCACCTTCTCTTTTATTATTTTCAACATTGTACAGTAATACTGAAGACATCCAAACTACAAAAGAACACATATGGAATTATGTAGTAAACAAAGTGTTAAACAAACCAGAATATGTTTTATATTTTAGATTGGTCAACATGGCTGCATTTACAGTAGTTTTGATGAAAGCTTGACACATTCATGGTTTTCTCTCATCAGATTCATGGGTTCTAACAGGCATTTGTTCGTTAGACTTGGAGAGGGTGAACACCTGAATGTGTGGTTGCTGGTGACGCTGTTGGTGACAAATTTGAGGGCACACTTAATCAGCATGGCTAACAGCATTTTGCAGCGACATGCCATCCCTTCTGGTTTGCACTTAGTGGGACCATCATGTTTTTCAACTTGACAAAACACCTTTAGGTTATATTAGAGCTATTTGTCCAAGAACTGCATTAGATGACCTGACCTCCACAGTCTCCTGATCTATATCCAGCTGAGATGATCTGGAATGCTGTGGATTGCAAAATGAAAAAGCAGCCAACAAGTACTCAACACCTCTGAGAACTCTGAGAATTCCTTCAGAATTGCTGGAAAACCATTCTAGGTGACTAGAATTAGGCTGACAGAGAGAATGCCAAGAGTGTGTAAAGCTGTCATCAAACCAAAAGGTGCCTACTTTGAAGAATCAAAAATATAAAACAATTTGTGTTATTTAATACATTTTTGTTGACCATGTAATTCCATATTTGTTCTCTTATAATTTCAGTGTGTTTAATATTAATATACAATGCTGAGGTGGAAATAAAATAAAATAAGTATAAATAAATAAATGCAATTTTAAAAAAGTGTGCCCAACCTTTTGACTGGTACAGGAACTGAATTAATTTTATATATAAACGCACACAAACACACAGACTGCCGTACCAAAAAGACACAAAAACAAAAATAAATGACGGTCCCCTACAGTATGTGCAAACCAGGTGGGATGGCGCGTCACTGCAAAATGCTGTGGGAGTGTGCCTGGTTAAGTGTGCCTTCAATTTTGACTAAGTCACCGACAGCGTCACCAGCAAAGCACACCCACGCCATCACACCTCCTCTACATTGCTTCACAGTAGAAACTACACATTCAGAAACCATCTGCTCATCCTATCTACATCTAACAAAGACACAGCAGTTAGAATAGAAATCTCATATTGGTACATGTCGGACTAATGGACAGTTTTTTACTTATTTAATTTCCATTCCATGGATTTGTTTTTTTTTGTCCCAAACTAGTGTCTTCTGTTTGCTGTTCTGCCACAATTTGACCATGAAAGACTCATGCAGTCTCCTCTGAACAGTGGATGATGAAATACGTCTGCTCCTTGGACTCGGAGAAGCATTCATGTGGGCTCTGATTTAAGTTGATCGAAATCAGCAGTTTCTGAGCCTGGTAATTTTGATAAATTTATCCTCTGCAGCAGGGGTAGCTCTTGGTCTTCCTTTTCTGGCACACTCCTCATGAGAGCCAATTTCATCATAACGTTGGATGGTTTTGGCAACTGATGGTCTAAAGCACATTAATAAGGCAAGTATATTTGCCAATTCTCTTTTTAAAAATCTGTCCATCTGCCATCCATGATCAATTAGCTAGTAGTGGACAGCTTACAGTTTATTGTGCTGCTCCCAGAATATTGGAATGATGGCACAAACTTGTACAACTAAATATGTGCGTACTCATATTGTTATGCCACAAAAACAACCAAACACATGATCTTATTAATCTGTGCTATTTCTTTGCATATGTGACCCCTTTTTTTATTAAGTCATATTTGTATAGTTGGTTGAAATTTAAATGAAATGAAAAAAATATATATTCATCATATCTACCACCACCACAAGTATACTTCAAACCTGTGGGAAACACTGAAATGTCACGAATTAACTCTTCACAAGGTTTACCTGTGAATTTAAAAAAAAAAAAAAAAAAAAAAATTCCAGTTGACCGTTTCATGAACCTGATGAATAAATGCCATGAGCGTGCCAAGCTGTCGTCAAAGCTAAATCTAGCCAACATATTCTTGTTTCTCACTTTTTTGTATGATATTTTCATAATGTATAACAAACTTATTATAATTCCATATTTGTTCTTTAGTAGTTTAGATGTATTCAGTATTAAACTTTTGAGGAGTATACGTGTCACATGAATTGGCCCACAAAAAAGTCCTATCACACTGACTAATATACAGTATATTTGAATTTGAGGTGGTGAAATGTTGTCATTCCTCTATAATCCTACAGGTGGTGCACTCTAAACAATTAACATTTCACATCCTACATGGTGGAGGCAAATTATTTGTTTAGATGTTTGTTTAGAAATCTAAAAGTCTGACAAAACAAACAAAATCGGTTATTTATACAATCATGATACGAAATCGGAATACAAATAAAAAAATAAAGCAAATAAAAATACAGCCGACATTCTCAGCAGTCCAGATTTTTTTTTTTATCTAGTCAGATATTTTATTTTTAGACAGCTTTTTTTCCCCTCATCTGAATGTGCTTCTTTAGTAATTGCCTTGCCTGGTTTTTCTTTTTTTGTTATTTTTTTCTAGTCCCCATAAGAGTGAGGCTATTTATCTATTAAAGTTAAAATACTATTTAAAATTTCATTTTACCTACTCGCATATAAACTTACATACATATACAAACGGCAGTTAAGTTAGACCGGAACTGATTGTGCAGAATAAGAAAAATTTAATAATTTAAATGGTTTACTGCAGCTAAGAGTTTCATCACAGTACTGTGCTTTACACATTCAATCATGAGAAAGTCCTGTGTGTCTTGAACTCCCTTTACACAAACACCCTCAAAGATGTGCTTTAAATATTCACTTGCTGTCTAAGTGTCTATGTAGAAATTGCGCACGATTGCCACAGGGCCATTTTCATACATTTTCACATTGAGTTTTTAGAAAAGGAGAAGCTTCACACATCAGCTAAAATTCAAACCAATTATAAACCAGAGAAAAAGAATTAGTGACCAAACAAGGACATACAGTGAGAGAGAGAGAGAGAGAGAGAGAGAGAGAGAGAGAGAGAGAGAGAGAGAGAACAAAAGCAAAGCGTAGGTGTGAAAACATTTTCTCTTTCTTCATTCAGACACCAGCTGAGAGATGGCACATACAATAAAAGCACATAAATCCACTTCTATAAACCCTTCTTGCATGAATTGTGTGTGAGAGTGAATACATGTGTGTTTATGAACAAGAGGAGATGTATTTGGTGCAGTGTCTCCTACTCATTATATTTCTGACACTTCTTCTCAATGCTACTGCCAGGAAGCGAGAGCGATTACACCCACACTCACAAGCACAAAATCATACACACATTCACACATTTTTGTGCTCAGCATGCAACTAGGCTCCAACACCAACGCAGAGCAACCTGTGTACAACACTCTGAAGAGCTCGTCCGGCAGCTGAGGCAGACTACACCCCATCCATTCTGCGAGCTCGAGTTAATCACACCTCCAAGCAAAACATCAGACTACAAATTATAATTAATATACATATATAATAAAACTGTTGATGGGTCAGTACATTGAATTTATTCGCGAAAAAAAAATAATGGTGGGGAATACAAGATAAAAGAACATGATGGCTTTAGGCATTTTTGTCTGTCTGTCTGTGCATGGATTATGTAAAAACTACTGAACTGCTTTTAATGGGGTTTTCACAGGTGTATTTGGACGAGGTAACACATACGCTTTGTTTCATTACAACTGGCCCACGGGAAGAAAAGATATGCTACGTGGAACTTTAATTGAAAAACGCCCATATATCAAAAAATAATAATAATAAAAAATTTACCTTAAAAAAAAAACAAATCTTCAGTTCATCTCAAAATTGAACAGCAAAATTGAACGCGAAGTATATATTTTTTTTACGCTTATGAATATGTAATTAAATTCCACACATCTAGTACTATATTAAAGCAAATAGGTCTGACAAAATAGGATTCCTAGAAAGCAAGAAAGATAACCAAAAATTCTATTTACAAGTAAGTGATATAAAAGCTCACCAGGTTTTTTAGCAGGGATGAAAGCTCCTTTGTCAGAGTGGAGAATTTAACAAAGGCTGTTCCCAGGTCAAGGTTTTCTTGGCTGATGAAGTTACCACCAAACTTGTCCAGCGCCTGAGCATAGGTGTCCTCATTCTGAAGGTGTTCTAGACAGAAACACACACACAGTTATGTTCACATATTTAAAGCTTGGAATGTTACTTAAGGATAACTAATTCAAAAATATTTTAGTGCTGCTCTTTTTAGATAAAAACAGATAGTTGTTTCATTTACTTCTCGTTAACAATGTCATGTTCTTGTGTTCGACAGCCGTTGTGTCTTGTAAAGGTAAGAATATTCGAGGAGTGGCAGCAGAGGTAGCAATGTAACATGCATGCATCAGTAGTGGATGACATAGCCTATGGGTTTTCTGTGCCGTGTTCAAAAAGTGGGAGTGCTTCACTTTTATCTCAGCCAAAACACTGCTATTTGCAACGCTTACCTTGCCTGGCATGGGAGCAGATCAGTTATGGAAAATCATTGGATCAGCAGGAGGCATCTTGGCTCTCAAAGTCTCATCTTGGAGAGTTAGCTGGTTAACTAGCTAGCCGACAGTGTTGGGGGACGTTACTTTTTAAAGTAACTAATTACATTACAAAATTATTGCCTTCAAAAAGTAATCAGTTACATTACAGCATTACTTTCTGATAAAAGTAACTAGTTAGAGTACTTTTCCATTGCAGAAAATGAAAACTCCTTTGTGCTTCCTCATGCATGTTGTTTAAGTCATTATTATATATGGTAATTATTCTACCATCATCACCATCATCATCACGAAGTTTGGCCCATAATCTGTTAGTTAACAGATTAGTTAACTTGCGGCCACCGCATAGGTAAAATTGGGGTATTAGTAGTTACTAATACCCCAATTTTACCTATGCGGTGGCCGCAAGTACGGTTCATCATGATTCACTGCGAGTTTTGGCGCTGTGATTAGGTTTCCATCTTTCCACGTGTCGGTCCTCGCATAGTCACACTGCAAGGTGAGATAGGAGTATAACAGCAGGAATAACAGAGGGGGGTGAGTTATCCGGGGCAAGTTATCGAGGGTGGGGCTTGTAGGACAGTTTTCTCTCTCTCACAAACACACACACACTAATGGATTGGGAATGACTGCTGTCTGGCTCACGGATTACATGAATTGTCTGAATAACGGTTTACATTTTTGAAAAGGTAACTAAGTAACTGAGTACATGAATGACGGACCTAACGCGTTAGATTACTCGTTACATCAAAAAAGTCATCCAAGTACTCTAACTTACTAGCTAGCCATTGCTAACACTGCTAGCCATTGCTTGACATTAATGCTTGGCCCCTCACCCAATGCACGTAACATAACATTAGTGTTCAGAATGTCAGAGGCTGTTTCTTTCAGTGTGGCAGCGCTGATCTCAAACGCCTAAACGCCTTAACAGTTTCTAGCATCAGAAAAATATATTTAATCTCAATTTTCTTAATTACTTAACTTCCATAATTGCTACCTGTCATCCTTAAATTTAATAAGTAATTGTTATGTACAGTATTATTTTTACTACACTGCATATCCTTCATCATAGATTTTAACTATCTATGATGAAGGATATGCAGTGTAGTAAAAATAATACTGTACATAACAATAAGTAATTGTACTGTAACAATTACTTATTGTAACTATCTTTTTTTTGCAGGAAATTTTATTTAGATGTTTTTTTCTGAAAATTACACAACAGTTAGCTCTGACCAATTAATCTCATTGGACAAGACGCCTCTGATGAGTGGTGATACATAGTTAAACGTCCCAGTGCTATGCTCTATATTATCATTACATGTAACAGTTGTTCTAACAATCGTTATTTACACTAAGTCAGTCACAAGCATAGGTGATTAGATAATTAGGTCTTTATGATCCTCAGTACTGAGGAGAGAGCAGCTGTCTGAGGAAAAAACACATTCACAACCGGCCATGGAAAAACTTTCTGCAAGGAAACATATCTGATACAGTATTAAACTTTGTTTCCTCAGCAACCGCTTCCAAGTCATTCCGAATTGCCTCAGAACCATATTTTTTATTTATTTAGTTTTGTTCACGCCTAAAGTAACCTCAAGGCTGAATCCTAAATCGCTCTCTAGCCCCTGGTCAAGAACTTGGGATACCTTACATACTGTAGCACACTAGTTTTATACTATTTTATACTATTTGGGAGTCAAATAGAAGCCAGAAGTGCGCTGATATTCTAAAGCGGAATAAGTGGAAATATAAAGTAAATCCCATAAGCTTCTCAGGAATGTCACCACATTTATTCTGCTCACCGTTTGGCTACAAAGTACTGGTGTTAAGTATTTAAAACTACTTTCACCCCTGTTAATTACACCATCTGCCGGTTACCAGAATAACTCTGATTCTAACAGTTACAGAAGAATTCATGTTGGTAGAGCAAAATAACTGGTTAAATAAACAAACAAATCATAACCTGGTGATAATAAATGCTGTTTGTAGAATTTTTGTATGAAAGCTATATAGCACAATCAAGGTCGTGCTGTTGTACTTAATATATCAGCCTATTGTTTATACGACAGCCTCCCAGCCGTGCTGATATTCAGTACAAAATCACAATCTCCAGTGTGATATTGCATTTATACAACTGCTCTACTCTACTCTAACATTTATTATCAAAAATCACAACGGTCCAATTATGATACATTATGTACAGTCCAAACAATCTGAAATGTGATCTAGTCTTGTCTGCTCTCTCGTTTCATGGTCTCATAATGAAGAATTGGATACGAGGCACACAGTGCCTGAACAGAGTAATATTCTTGAAGTTTAACAATATGAAAGTTTAACAATATGAAGTGCTCTTCAAGGGAGATTGCATTTATTCCTCTGTGTAGCTAGTTCATTTACAGTAATGAGTAATTTCATTTAGCTGGAATAACAGAAATCACCACGCCAGATCATCAGAGATATTTAATTTCTACAAGTAGCCTCTCCATCACTTGAGCTAATGAGCTCTGACCATTTTTGATATTACATAATAGAACAAATCTAAATAGTGACTCAAGACAAATTGCAGTTTAGCACTTGATCTATTACAGCATGATAATACATCGTCATTAGTGTAAAATGTGTTTGTAAGATGGTGCGAGTGTGTGTGAGTGTGGTCTCGTGCACATGAATAACACAGCCAGGATAAAAACTGTGTAGGTGTGTGAGGGGGAGTTAGAAGAGTTGGCATAATGTTGGAAATACACCAAAGTACAATAAAAAAGCAACTTTTGAAAGTTTTGAAAAAACATGTTATCTGCATGTTATCTTGTACATTTGGTACAGTTATCTCAAGATCCACTAAAAGCCAAGAACAGGTTCCACTGTTCAGAAACACTACAATAAACATACCAACTACTTCCAAAATATAAATATTACATTTATACAGTAACCTTTCACTCCACATTTTTCAGCTCTGAACTAACTGCTAATAAAACACAGGCAAACCTTTGCTAGCTAATTCAAAACAATATAGGATGTAGCTCTTTAATATGTGAGGAATGAGTTTCACTATGGTAACACCCAAAAATTACAATTCAAATACCACCAGGTCAAATCTCTAACACTGTGCGGATGGCATCTGTACTATGTACATTCACATGTATGTTTATTTACTGTGTGTAAAGAGTATGTGGGGTTAAAAGCAGACTGATGCTTTTATATGCCAAGTGCCTTCATGTGTGGGGGGGTTTATCCTTACCTTGGCCAGAACTGTAGATGGCTTTGACAGACTTCTTAACTTTCTGCAGTGACGTTCTGTCCTGATCCAAGGCCTGGCAATAAAGAATAAAGAGTAGTGAATATACAAGGCCATTTATTCACTTAGAGAGAGAGAGAGAGAGAGAGAGAGCTCATTCGAAAACACACGAAGTCAAGAAATTGCAGTCACCACTAGAGTTTATTTATAGACATTTGAGTGAGGTTGTACTGGATGTTTTTTGCAAGCATAATTGCCAAATTCCCATCTGTCCAAATACACCTGACCGCACCAAACACACACACACCAAAAAAAAAAAAAAAAAGGGTTGGTTCAAACCAACAGGCTATTTGATGCTGTGTGTGAAGCATCCTAACCACATATTCAAATCTGTACCACATCAACTATTTGTTAGTTAGCTACAGTATCCATGTTATAATACTGTCTGAAATAGTTGTGTAAAATAGTCAGATCACTCCTGAAATGCTCACAAGTATCCGTGATTGGTTTGTCAGTAATATGGACTGCATTTGAGATGCAGAATAATCCTGAATTTGTAAATAATAGAATCAAATTCAGTCTGGGGAAGACAGCAAACTCGGCTGTGATGAAAATAAATTAAACCTTTACCAGCTAAGAAAGAAATGTACAACATTATACGAGGGGCGTTCAAGTAAAACTGGGATTTTTGGTTGCTATGAGAGTAAAACCTACAATTATTTCTTTATATAATCCCCTGCTACTCTAATGAACTTCAATGTTTCACTAGTGCTTGTACTGTATACTATGAAGGTAGGAAATTCTCTCATTACACTGGAGCTATGATCAGACTGCCAGCTTCAGATCTGAAATACTGGCCTTCCAAGAACTCCTTTAAAATGGCCCAAACATGTGGAAACTGCTTGGTGCGAGCAAGGTCGGGACTGTACAGGGAGTGAGCAATAATTCCTCACCGAGTTCCTGTAATGTGCAACTCATGATCATGAATAATTGTGTGGCCAGTTCCTGCAGACAGCTGCATTTGGCGACAAGTTATCTGCCGATTTTCAAGAACCCACTCGCTGAAAGTCCATGGGAATGACTGCAGTGGGCTTCAAGCCATCTCGGCCGTTCGGTCATTCACACATACAGTATACAGTACAGACTCCTTTAAAATGTTTGCACCATTCAGATGTTTTACTGCAGCTAAGAGTCTCCTCACTGCACTGTACATGAAGTCTTCTGTAATTGTCAATCAGTTTTACACCTTAATTCACTTAAGTCCTGGATTGACTTGAACATCCCCCTTATATTTAAATTAACTGAAATAAAATGAGAAGTGTTACTGTATTAAAATACGTTTTTTGAAACTGCCTTACTTTCTCAAAAATGCATTATTTAAAAAAATAATTTTCAGGGAATGCTAATTTTTTAAATTTCTGTGAGAAATTTAGTTACCATTTATGAAAGTGCTATTCTATTAAGTAAAGCGCTATTCTCCTGGTTTGGGACATGACAGACAAGGAGCCTATGTCCAGAACATTGGGACAGCAATGTACATCAGGGCACCTTACACACGTAAATTCACACTCATTCACACTTTGGGGACAATTTATCTTAGCCAATCTGCATACTGGTATGTTCTTGGGAGGTGGAAGGAAACACAGAAAAAACACGCAGAACCTGAGCTCAGGATTAAATCAAGGACTCTGGAGATGAATGTAACAATATATTAATTAAAATGTATAATCCAATATTCTTTAGTCAATATGTAGCTGTATAACAGAACTGAGAAACACTTCAAGATGTGCTGTTTTAGGTAAATGATCAACTTTAGCATCTCAACTTCCTGCATAGCCGGTCAAATACTCCTTCTTAATTACCTACACTGACCACAAGTTGACTTATGGCGAGGCAGTATTAGTACGTTGCTATTGTAACAAACTACAAACTACCAGCAGCAGTACTCAGATTATTAAGATTAGTGACTGATTTCAGCAGGAGTTCTCCTGTGCTCAGATTATTGTTTGTAATTGTGTTATTTAAAATATATCATATTTAATTTTGTATTAATTAAATTTGTAAAATTCATTTTGTAACACAAATACAAACACAGACACCAATAATACCATAATCCCCAACACTGGATTAGAGTAGCGAATAAATTAATAAATTTCTATATATAGACTAATAAATACAACACTATCAAGCTATTATCATAAACCAATATATAATGGAAGACAACTTCTGTGATATTACTATGTAACAGAGACAATCCCAGAGGTTTTCCGGAGCAACATCGTAAAAAACGGTGCATTTGTAGGGATCTAAAAATTTGGACATTTCGACATTATTTCCGGCTCTCCATTATTTCTACAATAATTTTGTGGGTAAAGGGGGCAAAACTGAGTGAATATCGGAGCAAGCAATAAAGAAGTAGTTTTTTTTTTGCTGATTCACAGCAAAATGCAGTTTAATTGTCTATGGAGCAAGTTTGGAGTGAGTCAGGAGACACATTTTACTGGGTTATTTATTTTTCATTGACATGACTTTTTCCAAAGTAGCAGAGATTTTCAAGCTCTTCAATGTGATGCATCTTGTTTTGCCAAGTTGTCCAACAACAAGCATGCTAAGAGATACGTGTGCAAAGGGGTAAATTTTGTGCAAGATTGAGATCATTCCTTAGTGCTTTGGTAGACCTGGCTGAAAGTTTTGTAAATTTCAGGGAGACAAGGTCACCATGGAAATTTGGGTCGTTGGTCTGATGGTAAAATCGGTACACCTGCATTAAACGTAAACGTAAAGAAACACCCCTACTAATTAATTATTGTCACAAGACAAAACTCTGCTCAGTCCTGACCCCAGAAACAAACAGACTCACAGAATGACATGCTCAAGCACGTAAATTACTGTGTAATGTAAAAACAACAGGCTCTGGCAAACATCTATTTAAATTGTATAAATAGTTAATAGCTCTGATGATTTAATCACTTCAGATGATTTTACATGCGCTTTTTATTGAGAAATTTAGCCATGTGGCCAGACAGTGTGTACTTAATGGCATGCCATAACCTTTCATCTCTATGGATTTGTAGCTAATGCTACCACAAACCTACATACAACAGCGACTCCTCCGACATTTAATCCCCAGAGAAGACTCTCCTTGTAATTAAAGCTCTTGTCATTTATTACTAAAGCTCCATGTGTATACAAAATTCATCACTGTTATGTGCATGTTTGGTAATATAAGGCTAGGTATCCTGGTTGATGTTCAGTATAGTTTAGAATCTGGAGTAATCTAATATATTAGATGAGAATCTAATCTAGGGGATTTCAGAAGAGTCTGTCACGTGCAGAAGTTGTTTGAACTTGGAATTAAAGAACGAAAAGGGCTTGTTGTAAAAAATAAAAACATCTGAAACAGAAAAATGAAAAAAAAACTAAAAATGTTTAACATGCCATTTCTTATTTGAACTGTAGTTTGTTTGATTCAATTAAATTTTATTTGTATAGCGCTTTTAACAACTGACATTGTCACAAAGCAGCATTACACAATTAAAATAATTATTTAAGTACAAGAAAGAGCTGTTACTATAAAAACTCAAATATATTAGAACAAATGCAAAAAATTGTCCACACCTTCGGACCAATCAGATTAGAGAATTCATCAGCAGTACAGAAAAATTTAATCTGTGCTACAATACAACAAAAGTTAGCAGGATGCACTGTGCTCCCTCACTGACTACTGTTTATAGTAGCTACTTAATATTTAGTCTTTACTGATCATTTTTATTTATCAGACCTTTCACTCTTTCCCCGTCACTATGACTAGTAAGCTCTCAAAGTGTTTAATGGATTTATATGATGGAAGAGAATTGCGAAACAAACTAACAGTGTTTTCTGATTTTATTCAGTAAATTCTGAATTTACTGTTGATTGTTGCCTTTGACACAAAGACTTGTACCTCTTGCTGGAGGATGTCCTTGATCAGGCCTACTGTTATGAACCATTTTTTAAAAGTGAACTTTTAGTCTAGGCTCGAGTCTAGTAACACTTTAAATTACATTAAAATGAACTAAATGTGACACTAACATGAAATCAGCTCACTACCTGAATGTACTGAATGACCATGTTATCCAACCAGGTAATTGTTTTTTTTGACAATCGCGAAGACTCTGGTCTGATGCATGAGGAATAATTTTCACATATGAATTGTCCACCACAGGTTCCTAGCCTTAACCTTCCTTAAAGTCATTGGGATGTGCTAGAGACTTTACAAAGTGGCTTGACTCTTCTGTCTGATAAGCTGCAGAAAATGTCCTCTGGAATTTCCTTCTGGATAAATAATGTATGCATGTACAGTATGCTTATCTATCCATCTTTTTAAAAAAAAAGCCATTTGTGAATTTAACTTCATCAAGGAAGTCACAGAAATCTACATACAAGTGGGATGTTCATGCGAGTAAAAAAAATAAATGTACAGAATTACCAACCAATCAATTTGTCCTATTACTTGCAGGAGTAAAAGAAACATTCAAAGAAATTGACGATGGCACCTTTAATAAGGATTTATTAGGAAGGACAAAGGGGTCAGAGTTCATCTTTGTGAAGGCTGCCTAAGTATTTCTGCTGAGACAGTGATCCTCCCATAGCAAAGCAGGTATTTCCCTCCAAAAGAGCTGAGCTGTTCTCTCTCGCTCTCTCTCTCTCTCTCTGACTGAAGGAAAAGCTTTTACAGGCTGTTATAATGACACAAGCTTACAGGATGTTCTTGCAGTGCCAGCACCACATGAAACCCTGTCACCATGAGCTGAATGGTTCCCTCAGCACGCTATAGGATATATAAAGCCAAAACTCAGTACAGTATAACGACTCAGTGTTCCATCACAGGTAGACATGTTAACAGAAGAGCAACACAACAAACTGTGAAAGTCACTTTGGTTTGTATAAAACCAATGGTCATGGAAATCACCAGTTACCTCCCGATATCACTACCTTAGCTGCTGAGTCAATTAAAATTGCGATTCTATAAGTATCCTGATTTTTTTTATTTCCTGATTTTATATTACATTTTCCCCATTTATTTATTAAATTTTTAAAAAATTTTAAACTTTTAAAAAAGTTTAATGATTATTTAAATGTAGCACATTCCTTATAGCATTAGTTTTCTGACTTTCTGGCCAAGAGAAGCTTTAAGCAAAAAAACTTAAAATACCAGAGTTTAACATTTAAGTTAAAATAAGCAAAAAAAAGCCTTTTTTTTTTTTTTAGCAGCATGTGTCTGTCAGCTAGGGCTGTAGCTATCGAATATTTTAGTAATCGAGTATTCTACCAAAGATTTAATCAATTAATCGAGTAATCGGATAAAATGTACTTTGCGCTTAATTAAACGGCAATATAAAATACACTGCTCAAAAAAACAAAAAAACACTTGAACTTGCATACACATATGAGAGGCGTTCAAGTCAAACTGGGACCAAGTGTTCCCCTTTTTTCTTTTTTTTTTTTTAAATGCATACAGCATTTTATCAATAAACATTGTCATTATTCACAATTCAAGGAATAGCTTAAAGTTGACTGAGATTAATTAAGTGCATTACAGTGCCATACATTCATATTTTAAAGCCTTTTCTCAGATGCAAAAAAAAAAGGTATTTCAATTGACTTTAAGTATCAAAAGGCACACATTAAAATAAATATGTATACAAAAACACCAAGTTGTGCAACTTAACTTCCAGAACTAAAAGTGTTAAAATCTACAGCTCAGGCATAACATAAGCCTTTACTGACTTCTTATTGGAATGCTTTGTGATGACATTTAGAATGCAAAAATCCATGGACAGGAACAAGAGCCCATACATTGTGTTTTAAGTCAATATATTCATTAGAATATAAATGTCTCTCTCTTGGACGTGTGTGTGCACATTAGTCTTTAAAGGAGCGTGTGATTGCAATGAAGTAAGGTAAGCATGCTCCAAACTGAGGCTTGCCCTGCGATTTAAAGCAATGTTTCCTGCTGCTAAAAAATGTTTTTTTAAATCACTCTCTTCCATTATGCAGCCCGCAACAGAACGCTCCCTCAAATCAATATACAGATAACGGTTTGCGTCTCCGTCCGTGTTGTGCGTGACGTAAACGCTTCTTCTTCGTTGGTGTTTACTGGTGGCTTGCATCCGGAAGCGCGCTGTGTCACACCAAACAAATAATTTCGCAAAAACATAACGCAAGCTTTTAAAATTAATTAAAAGAAGCTTCGAGGCAGAAGATTTTGCCTCGATCATTTTCTGTAATCGAATTACTCGAGTTACTCGAGGAATCGTTTCAGCCCTACCAGTCATCCACCATAATAATTTCTAAACAACCTTGACAAATAATTCACCGCTACCACACAGGATGGCAATGTGTAAATAGTTGAGAATGCACAATGTGTAGGATTATATAAAAAAAAGAAAAACTGTGATGTTTTATCACATAGCAGTGAGAAAGTCACTGTTTAGACAACACCTTCCCCCTTACTGGACTGGAAAAGAAGACAAACATTTGATCACATAGCACTTCTTTTTGCTTCAGTACAATGAATAAGCGCTTGTCTTGTATAAAAAGGTTTTGAAATCTACAGATGAAATCTACAGGACCACAGAGGGCCTCAATCATTAACAATAAATCCCAAGACAGAACACTGAACCTAACCTAAAAAAAAAAAATCACCAGTGGATGAGCACATACAGTAGGTAGTCAACCAGAATGCCCATTACTGCTAGGAGGCACAAAGGGACATTTTGCAAAACAGCTGCAATTGCTGACATTTTTTTATTGTAAGAAGTCATAATATGTTGTATCAAAGAAATACTACAGTGATGGTAATTTCCACATCTGATATAAAACAAATATGAAAAATCTGAACCAGAGCTATTGACATTTACTGTACAATAATGAGTTTTTAAAATGTATACATGTTGTTTAGCTGCCTTTTTTTATTTGGACAAAGGATGAACTCTTATACAGCCTACAGTGGAACCTTGGATTACGAGCATAATTCGTTCTGGGAGTGGGCACGTATTCCAAAAACACTCATAAACCAAATAGAATTTTCCCATAAGAAATAATGAAAACTCTAATTATTCGTTCTACAGCCCAAAACAATAAATACATAAAAATAATTAATACAATATACAGGGTGGGCCATTTATATGGATACACCTTAGGTTCCTCTCAAGGTTTCTTCCCATTACCATCTCAGGGAGTTTTTCCTTGCCACCGTCGCCCTCGGCTTGCTCATCAGGGACAATCTTATCATTTTGATTCATACACATTGCATACAAACTTACTTCTTTTTATTGTGTAAAGCTGCTTTGCGACAATGTCAATTGTTAAAAGCGCTATACAAATAAAATTGATTTGACTTGAATTGACTAATAAAATGGGAATGGTTGGTGATATTAACGTCCTGTTTGTGGCACATTAGTATATGTGAGGGGGCAAACTTTTCAAGATGGGTGGTGACCATGGTGGCCATTTGTAAGTCGGCCATCTTGGATCCAACTTTTGTTTTTTCAATAGGAAGAAAGTCATGTGACACATCAAACTTATTGGGAATTTCACAAGAAAAACAATGGTGTGCTTCACAGATGCCCTGTCGGGTGAACGTTATGTGAGCATATCTTGTGTAAAACCTACTCTGCATCTACTGAACACCTCAGTCCTGGCTGAAGAGGAAGAGGACACTAACATGACCAAATCACTGAAATCAAACATTCTGGCCTACCTCAACAAGAAATATGAAGAGAGTGTCACACAGGAACTGCTCAACATGTCCTCTTTCCTAGACCCAAGGTTTCGAACACAACACATCTCTGAGCAGGAGACCCAGACCTTAAAGGAACAAGTCATCACTGAGTTGATTGTGAGTAATATTATCACTGTGTTTTTTAACTGGTAAGAATAGCTTGTAACAGATTTATTTAAAATGCAAAGTTTTTAATTTCAGGACATTCACCAGCAGCAGCCTGTTGCCCAAAGCACTGCAGCAATGGAGGATAACTCCGAACTGGATGCAGAAAATCCACCTGCTGCTAAAGCCAAGAAAAAGAGCCTGGCCAGTTTCTTTAAGAAAACAACAAGCACAACATCAGCAGCATCATTTGATCCCATGGTGCAGTTTAGAGAAGCAGTAGCTGCTGAACTCAATGCTTACATTTACATGCCATGTGTAGACCATGAAGAAGATCCACTAAAATGGTGGAACAGTCACAAAATAAACTTTCCTAGGTTATGCAAACTAGCACAGAAATATCTGTGCATACAAGCAACAAGCTCTGCATCAGAGAGAGCTTTTAGCACGAGCGGTAATGTTGTAACAGATCATCGCTCCTGTCTGAAACCAGACAAGGTTGACATGCTTGTTTTTTTGGCAAAAAACCTCTCAATTGCTAAATAGAAAGTTTTAGAAAGAGAAATTTTAAATGACCAACTGGTACATTAAAAAGGTTTTATTGAGAAATCACACTTCTATATCCAGTTTTCTTTTTAAAAGAAATATACAAAGTATATGTTACATCCTGCTTTTAAATGTTCCTGTTTTGGGACAAGTTGTAAAAATATACTTTTTTAAATGGGTATTTGTTTTATTTATCTGTACTTTTGACTTTTTTATTTTATTTAACTTTAATTTTAAAGTTAATTTAATGTAATTTAATTCAGTAATGTAAAGATGTTACTGTTATTTAATTTTGTACAATTTAGTTTTAATTTGAAAACATTGTTCATTTATAGTTGTTGCTAGATTGCACTGTATACTGTATCTCAGTTGAGAAATACAAATTTCAGCATTATCAGTAATGTGTGTGTGCATTTTCCTTGATAACAAGCAAGTTGAGTCCACTTGTTTATCGTATCGCAATCGTAAATCGCAATTTTGACCTTAATAATCGCAATGTGACATTTTTCCCAAATCGTGCAGGCCTAACTTTCAGAATAGAAAATTTTCATTCAAAATAGAACAAATAATTTTCAGGGATTTTGTTGTACTAAATAATATTTATGTAGCATAATCAGGGCCTCTTAATTCGCTATTCATTCTCGGTTGTTATTTTAGTGCTACTGTGTGCGGTTTACAGACAACATTCAAATGCAAATAATGCACTGTTCCCCCCTTTCTCCACTCCTATTGATGTCTCAGCTGTTCATACCAATACATTCCTCCATGCCTCCATACATGTCCATGCATGCATCTTCCTCACACAAAAACACTGGAGTCCAGGGAGACAAACAAAAATGCACCCTTCCCCACCTTAAGGTAACTCAAGTCAACTCCTGGGACTTAATCCACTGGGGTCTGAGGCCTTCTGAATACCTGCATTGTTTCAGGCCTCTTCTTAAATTTGTGTAAATTTCAAATCTTCACCAAATTTCACTTATTTACATAGAGCACAAAATATATTATGTTATATATGTAAATATGTTAAATTCATGTGCGACTTATGTCAAATTGTATACATAAAATTGTATGTATAAAAATAACATTTTCAAACTCTAGCAGAAAAACGGTGAAAATGGAAAACAAACAAACCTCAGATTATTCTGAACACAGAACGGAGTTATAAGTCTTGGTGTGTGCCCATAGCAAAACAAATTATAACACTCAGAAAGACCTTTTATTTGGGGTAAAGTAACTGACGTGCCTCTGTTTCACTAAATAATCCACAACTATTCATAAATATGTAAGACCTATTGACACCTGGTTCAGGTGTCACCAGGTTTCCCTAGTGATGGAGAAAAACAAAAATAAAGCATGAGGGCCTCCGAGTGGCGCAGTGGTATAGTGCTCGCCCCATCATCCGGAGATCGCTAGTTCGATTCCCGGGTGATGTGTAACCTCTCGCAGCCGGAGGTCTAGAGAGAGCTGATGAGAGAGGTGGGATGAGAGGTACTTAGTGCTCCCACATTAATCACAGCCCAATCAGGGGCTTCAGTGAGCTCGCGCAGATAGCGCTGTCCTCCGAGTGTGTTACGCCACCCCAACGTGCGTGAGCGAGCAGTTCAAAAAGAGGCGGTCGGCTGGCGTCACGTGATTCGGGGGGGATGGTAACTCGCGCAAAGCATAGCATTACTTATAGTCTAAGTAAAAATGGTTTTCTAAACTTAAACTATTGTTGTTTGCTTACAATATTTGTTCATTTAAAGTGTCATTAAAATGAGGTTTGGGCTCTGGAATGTTGAGCCAGCATCGTCATCCCCTCTTTAATTTCCTACGTAGTCTAATCAGCACTCAACCACACGCATAGTTTTCCAGAGCGCACCGGCAGAAGTAGACTAATGATTATTAATGCGTCGGGGAAACACAGCAATGAGACTGACTCTGACCATTTAAAAAATTTATTGATTAATTAGTGATTACTTTGGTTTCGGCTGTAGTGATGAAGGTGATAATGTCATCTCGTCGTATCCCCAGCAGTGGATGCGCCTATAATTCACGTTTAATACAAATTACATAATCTTAAATTTTTTTTCCATTAGTATATGTAAAAGCAGACATTTCGCTGTCTATAAGTATTTATTTTTCACGTCTGTGAGGCAAATATACACAGACTTTCGGTAAATTTTTTTGACGCACTCAAGTTCCCAGAAACCAATAAAAAACCCTGTTTATTGTCATTATTTTACCAAATCATACCGTTTTGTCATCATTATGAGTGCACTTAAATAAAAGTAGTCTTATAAAGGTTATGAGGCTTATATCGCTTTATTATATAGTTTTTGCACATTTATCTGATAATAAATGTGGCACACCCACTTTTTTTCTGATGCACACCAAGAGTATATTGTCTGGCTATGCTAGTGTTACACATGATAAAATCTAAAGGTTCACAGTGTTAACGCTTACTTTGCTTAAATTCGATGCAAATAAGAAAAGCCTACATTTAATTTTAATTCTAAATTTGTACTGTAATTTTAGTACTGTGATTATGAATTTGTTTATTTACAATGTTTCAGCTGATTAATCCTTGAGAGAATGAACACTATAGTTTATAGTTATAGCACCACTTGGCTGTAAAGCCAGCGACCGCACACCCCTAATGCCGTCGCCATGGGAGGCACGGAAGTAAAACTATTATTCTGGTATTCTAGTGCCATCTGTAAGCATGTAAATTCCACAGATCAGGACGCAGATGAACCTCTTCCCCACCCCTGCTCGAGACAGAAGGTCCTCAATTGGAGGACATTTCCATGGCTCTTCTGCTAGAAGACTGATTATTTCTGCATACCACAACTTCGCTACCCAGCAAGGGGCCACCAGGATCAGGGACATGGAACTGCTGGTGCTGGGGCAGAATCAGTTCTACTAGAGAAAAGCACACAACAGAACTAGGATTCATGGATGTACTAACGCAGAAGAATAGTGAGTCGTGGGCATTCTCTCTGGACGCAGAGAGATGCATTATTGCCCTGCTCAAGCGATTCCAGAGCTGAGCCTCACTAACGGATGCAACCTCCAGTCTCTGACAAGTGGGGTCTCCCTTGAAGTGAAGACTCGCCCCCAGGTTTAGGTTCCCTAGAATAGGAGTGGCCCTGAGTGACGGAAGATGCAACTGGAAATGAAACCGTTTCAACAGGGGAAGCAAACGAGTCCCTCCTTGCCTGTTCATATACAACACCATTGTTGTGTTGTCTGTTCTGATCAGAGCATAATGGCCTGTGAAAATCAATGAACTGTCTCGGGGTCAAAAAATAATAATAATAATAATGATAATAATGTGAAGGCAATGGTTAATGTGCTCCGACAAGCCATGCATATCCAGACTGATGTCGAGCACGTCATCACACTGGAAACCAGGCCGTTCAAAGCTATGCTGCTGGCCGGCACTGCCTGGGAGCTCAAGGTCCTCCAACCCCTCCACATATTCCACATACAGTGGAACCTCGGATTGCGAGTAACGTGGTTTACGAGTGTTCCGCAAACCGAGCAAAGATTTTTAATACATTTTTAATCGGAAACCGAGCAAGTATTAGTTTACAAGCGCCGAGTATCATGTATCATGCATGGGACTCTTATTTTGACACCGAGCATCACTCTCTCACCTTCATCACCCCCCCACCCCCCACCCCGGCTTCGCAAACACACACACTCTGCTTGTCTCTTATGTGTGTGCACGCGTAATTTGACACCAACACACACACACGTACAGACGCTCTTTCGCCTTTTCACCCCCTCCCCGGCTTCACAAACACAGAATGCTCTGTCGCGATTCTTTTCAAAGGTAAGGTGCTGGTTCATTTGTTTGTTTGTTTTTTACTTTTTTTCCCTTAGTATGCGCTCACGCCAGGTCAGAGAGATTTCTCTTTTCCCTGTTAAAACGGTGTTTCCGTGTTTATGTGTGTGTCTGTCTGTTGTGAAACTTAAGTGATTCTGTTAGTATGCCCTCATGCCAGTCTCGCTTTTTTCAATTAAAACGGTGTTTCCGTGTTTGTTGTGAAACTTAAAAAGTGAGTCCGTTAATATGTGCTCATGCCAGTCTCAGAGAGATTTCTTTTTTTCCTGTTAAAACGGTGTTTCCGTTGTGTGTGTGTGTATATATATATGTGTGTGTATGTGTGTGTGTGTATGTGTGTGTGTTTGTTGTGAATCTTAAAAAGCGAGGTGGGTAGAGGGAGGAGGAGTGTTACTGTGTAAAACGAGGCGAGGGAAGGGGCTAATTTCACACACACACACACACACACGCACACACACACACGCACGCGCACACGCACACACACACGCACACACACACGCACACACACACACGGCGCCTGCGCGCACCAACGGAAACACTTATCTGTCAGGATTTATTTGTACTTTTTTTTAAAGGTAGAGTGCAGATTAATTTGTTTTATTTTCATTTTATAGATTGTATTAATTATTTTTATGTATTCATTTTTTGGGGCTGTGGAACGAATAATTTGAGTTTTCATTATTTCTTATGGGAAATGATGATTTGGTTTACGATTGTTTTGGAACACGAGCCCACTTCCAGAACAAATTATGCTCGTAATCCAAGTTCCTACTGTATTCCTCAACATGTTTGGTCTGCCCAGCTAAGAGTAAGAACTTTTGCCGTACAGGTCCTCGTCATCAGACACAAGCGAAGCTGGAATTGCTGATTTGGAAAGAAGGGGGTCCTGCTGAGCTAACCGTGGTTTTCCCCAGTACTCTCTCCCCGAACGTAACTCGCTGTTCTAGAGTTGAACGGTGGAGCTTTGTGTCTGCCCAATCACAATGACACAAATCATGACAGATGGCCTAATTAACTTTGTTTTTTATTTATCAGTTGTAGCAGACACTAACAAGCAACGTTAAACCTAATGTTACACTTTATTACCATGTAACTGAGAACCATGACAGAATATACTGACATAACATTTTCGGTTACTGTCCTGCTAAAATAAAGAGAACCTGTACTTGCATATGATCGCCACATTCAATGTGTGATGCTTTTTTATAACATTTATTCCCACCACTCCTTTACATCCTGTTATCATAATTTTTTAAAAATTACGTATTTCTGGTACAAGTAGATCTAACATATTATAAGGAAACAAGTGATGCATATCATATCATAGTGATGCATATTATATATTACAGTAAATATCCTTTAGTTTAATAGCAGAAGTATAGATAAGCAAAGCTAACCAAGTTTTTTTGCACTCTTTGGGTCCAGTGGTCAGTGAAGCTAGATGAGTTCATTATGAAAATAGTTACAGTGTGGCCCAGAATTTTGCTAAAGAATCTTCTTAAATATTTTGGGTTTAGAAGCCAAGGGCTCCTAAACATTGCTTGTCTGGAGTTCTTCATAATGTTAAACATAAATAATAATTTGTTAATAATCTACATATATATTCAATCAATAAACAATTATTACTGAATATTATTAATCACCATAGGAATTAAACTGTTCATGTTCTAAATTAATCAACTCACATTCACTGACACATTTTACAGTATATTTTTCGATAGTATAGGGTTTGTAGCGTGTCAGTTTCGTTGAAGTGTGAAATTTCCGCAGTAGCAGTAATAGACATCCAATGTGTTTTTATGTGACCAGAGAAAAAGACAGGCGAAGAGATGTTAGTGCTTTTTTCAAGGTCTTCTGAGAGAAGTTTCTTTAACCAACATTCCCATGAACAGGGAGCAGAGCACTACTTATTCTCAGGATTATAAGTACCTTATATTTTATTGCTGCTCTTTGGTTATCCTTTAATTTAGATTTTGACTGTTATCTTTTGAAACACCAGGAAAGTTCTTAAAAAGACATATTTTTTGATTTATTAGAGTAATCATTACAGTCTTATTTGTTCATTAGGACATGCTTAAAACAATTTAAAAAATTAATTTAAACGCTAACACACATTCACAAGAAAAATTGTTTTGTCTGCTACTGAGTGTCTGATATGTGATCTACACTAAATCGAGTATGCTGATTCCTAATCTGAAGTCAGATTTTGTGTAACACGTCAGGATCTCAAGTTATGTAGACATAACTGAATCTGAAACAAAACCGGTTTATCTGCAAAACTGTTTGACAGTACACTTGCGTATTCATGTCAACACAATGATTTTAGTTTACTGATGAGAAGATCAAGTGATATCAGAGGAAAAACATAATCTGGAGCTCACTCAGTAATGTTCAAAAGTGCTTTAGGCACTTGCTTTTGCGCTTGTATGTAGTTGTTGTTGGTCGTTGCAAAAACCAGCAGTAATCTCCCAACATGCTTGGGTTGCAAGCATGTCCTTGATATCTTCTTTCAATAATGGAAATATCTTGATGGAATCTCTTTCCATGTTCGTCACTTACATCGCCCAAATTTGGCGAAAAAAATCGAGATGCGAGTGTAAAAAATGCATTTTTAGTGACATCCGGCAGCCGAGCTGTTGGTACGCTGTTAGCATGTTGTCAATGAACTCAGCATAGTTGTCAGCTAAGTTTTGCACTACTAGCACAAACGCATCCCACGCAGCAACTTCAAGTTGGTTCAGTTTTGCTCTGAATGCAGCATCAAACAGTAATTTGCGGATTTCAGGTCCAACGAAAATTCCCGCTTTCAGTTTGGCATCAGTTTTCATCGCTCCAAACTTTTCCTTCAGATAGCGAAAGGCATTTCCATTGCAATCCATAGCCACTACAAGATTTTTCATGAGGCCCAGTTTGATGTGAAGTGGTGGAAGATACACTTTACGTGGATCAACCAGTGCTTCATGTTGCACATTGTGTTGGCCACACACAGTGTGTTCTGCTCTGGGAGGCCAGTGTTTGATTTTGTAATGATTGGCGTCATCCCGACTGTTCCACAAACACAGAAAGCACATATGTCTGGTATAGCCCAACTGACGTCCAAGGAGAAGTGCTACTACTTTAAGGTCAGCACAGATGTTCCAGTTATGTTCCGAATAGTTGATCAATTTCAATATTAGTTCCATTGATTCATATGTCTCCTTGGCTCTTATGGCATAAGCTAAGGGAACTGAAGGCTTTTCATTACCGTTATGCAATAACACAGCCTTCAAGCTCTCTTTTCCAGAATCTATGAATAGTCTCCACTGATCTGGCACATACTCGCAATCTAGCTCCCGCATAAGGCCACTTGCATCATTACAGAAACAGATGCCATCTTTCAATGTGTAGTACGCAGCTAACGTTTGGTGATGATCGCAAAAATGTGAAGTAGTGGTGCCATGCTCCAGCAAATTCCACTCCTGAAGTCTAGAAGCTAACAGTTCTGACTTCTCTTTAGACAAGCAACGGTCCCTCACCAGATCATCTAAATCAGATTGGTTGAGAAAGTGCGGCCTTCCCTCTTCAGACTCGGGTTCATACAGTTCATCGTCAGAGGCATAATCTTCAGGACTTTCATCAGAACTGTCAGTTTCTATAGCATCCCTGTCAGGGGGTAATGGCACAGGATTCTGTTCATCATGCAGCGCTGGTTTAAGAGCGGACTCACAATCAGGATAAACAATTTTTGACTTGTTTTTCTTGGAAAATCCAGCAATTTTGGTCATACAGAAATAACAGACTTAGTGGTGATTTTTTTGTTCACGCCACACGATAGGCATGGCAAAGGGCATTGCATTCCTTTTGCCGTTCAGCCACTGCGTCAGTCCGGTGTATAACTTAAAATCTAGACGTGCTAGGTTAATTCTAACTTCAGATTTGGAATCAGCGTCCTCGAATTACTATATATCACGTGTTTTATTCCCAGTAGCAAAATTTCTGTTTTTCTGTGTAATAGCCAAATAAGCAATAATTTCAAATATACTGTAGGTTATTGATGATAATTGATGGAACATGTTAAATAAGTCAAGTTTAAAAAAAAAAATGAAAAGAAAGAAGAAAAAAAAAAAAAACACCTCAATTACAAATCTTCAGGACCTCATTTACATGCTGATGTGACCCAGGGCAGAATGCGTCTGATGTCCTTGAACCATCATGAACAGTTCAAAGCTAATAAAAAGCCTATAATGTTACGCACTATTGAGTTAGAATAGTTTCATTATTTACAAAAAGTATGAAGCAATCTGAGACGGTCAGCTGGGAAGCCTCCAGTGATTTCACAGAGCTTGACCCAGAAAGAGATCAGAACATAAAATGGAAAAAATCCTCAGCTGATTCACAATAAAAAGTCACATTGAGTTGGCTAGAAAAAAAGAAAGAATTATGTTACACACGTGGACAAAATTGATGGTACCCTTCGGTCAATGAAAGAAAAACTCACAATGGTCACAGAAATAACTTTAATCTGACAAAAGTAATAATTTTAAAAAATTCTAGGAATGTTAGCCAATGAAAGTCAGACATTGCTTTTCAACCATGCTTCAACAGAATTATTTTAAAAAATAAACTCATGGAACAGGCCTGGACAAAAATGATGGTACCCCTAACTTCATAGTTTGTTGCACAACCTTTTGAGGCAATCACTGCAATCAAACGATTCCTGTAACTGTCAATGAGACTTCTGCACCTCTCTGCAGGTATTTTGGCCCACTCCTCATGAGCAAGCTGCTCCAGTTGTTTCCGGTTTGAAGGGTGCCTTTTCCAGACAGCATGTTTCAGCTCCTTCCAAAGATGCTCAATAGGATTGAGGTCAGGGCTCATAGAAGGCCACTTTAGAATAGTCCAATGTTTTCCTCTTAGCCATTCTTGGGTGTTTTTAGCTGTGTGTTTTGGGTCATTGTCCTGTTGCAAGACTCATGACCTGCGACTGAGACCCAGCTTTCTGACACTGGCCAGCACATTTCTCTCTAGAATCCCTTAATAGTCTTGAGATTTCATTGTACCCTGCACAGATTCAAGACATCCTGTGCCAAATGCAGCAAAGCAGCCCCAGAACATAACAGAGCCTCCTCCATGTATCACAGTAGGGACAATGTTCTTTTCTTGATATGCTTCAAGTATAATTAGCAAAATTTGCCTTGGCAAAAAGTTCCATTTTTGTCTCATCTGTCCATAGGACATTCTCCCAGAAGCTTTGTGGCTTGTCAACATGTAGTTTGGCATATTCCAGTCTGGCTTTTTTATGATTTGTTTTCAACAATGGTGTCCTCCTTGGTCGTCTACCATGTAGTCCACTTTGGCTCAAACAACAACGGATGGTGCAATCTGACACTGATGTTCCTTGAGCATGAAGTTCACCTTGGATCTCTTTAGAAGTCTTTCTGGGCTCTTTTGTTACCGTTCGGATTATCCGTCTCTTTGATTTGTCATCAATTTTCCTCCTGCGGCCACGTCCAGTGAGGTTGGCTACAGTCCCATGGATCTTAAATTTCTGAATAATATGTGCAACTGTAGTCACAGGAACATCTAGCTGCTTGGAAATGGTCTTATAGCCTTTACCTTTAACATGCTTGTCTATAATTTTCTTTCGAATCTCCTGAGACAACTCTTTCCTTCACTTCCTCTGGTCCATGTTGAGTGTGACATACCATGTCACCAAACAACACAATGACTACCTGGAGCCCTAAATATAGGCCCACTGACTGATTACAAGATTGTAAACACCTGTGATGTTAATTAGTGGACACACCTTGAATTAACATGTCCCTTTGGTCACATTATTTTCAGTATTTTCTAGGGGTACCATCATTTTTGTCCAGGCCTGTTCCATGTGTTTATTTTTTTTAAATAATTCTGTTGAAGCATGGTTGAAAAGCAATGTCTGACTTTCATTGGTTAACATTCATAGAATTTTTTTTAATTATTACTTTTGTCAGATTAAAGTTATTTCTGTGACCATTGTGAGTTTTTTTTTCATTGACCGAAGGGTACCAACAATTTTGTCCACGTGTGTATTTCTCTTTCTGTTATTAAACCCCATGGAAAAAGGGCTTATATTTATTTTTTGCATATCTTGTGTTGATACAGATCTGTTCAATAAGCATTCAGCAATAGCAGATGAAAAAAATATACACTAACTATAATTTAATCAATACTAGAGGCTACAGTACAAAATGTCTTCCTTAAAGTCTTGTAAGAACTGTATGTCAGACCACATACTGATTGACAGTGATGTTTCTGTGGCAACATAAATGTGTGAAAGGCGCCAATACCAGAAAAGTGTGTAGGAATGACAGAGAGAAGCTTTCACCACACTTTTGTTTTAACAACAGACATGAGTCATTGCTGCAGCATTGGTGTGTTTTGTACATGTACTATATCTACAGGCATGACGCTCACTGAAAGCAGAAGGAAACGTTGCAGTTTGTCGATAATTTCAGCTAGAATAAAAGGCCACAGATCCAGATTTTGACCCGGTTTTGATTTTAGACCTACCACTTCAACTTATATACATGTATATATACTAATGACAACTAGTGGGCAAGTATAAGGATGTGAGCGACTTTGGATAACGCCCTGTTGTGATGGCTACATGACTGGGTCAGGTCATCTACAAAACGTCTGATCTTCTGGGATGTTTTCAGAAACTGGGGTTAGAACCTATACAAGGACTGAAGCGTAGCCTATCTGGTCACAGCCTCTTAATAAGTTAAAGTAATTTGTCACTATATCTGAATCATATATCTTAATGAAAAATCTCAATACCTGAAAAAAAAACAGGTCTGTAAATGATTCAGATCTAATGTGTTGTCATTAGAAAGGTCTGGAATAAAAATCGCCTGTTTGACTTCTGTTCACATCAGAATTATAAAAGAGGTGTGAACACGATAGGTCCATATATTACACACATTGTCAGATTATAAAACCACTGTGGATATTCTCGATCTGCTCCAGTTTAACACTCATCTCCGTTTACTGCTTCTCCCTGCAGCCACAAAGAACATGACCTACATTTTCAGTATCCCATGTTTGTTCTATACACAAAGACATACAGAAACACACACACAGGAACAGACACACAGAAACACACCGTTCGGCTCAGAGTAATTTCACTGCCCTCTATGTGACTGAAAAAAAATCTCCTGCCATTATTTAGTCTGGCATGGAAAGCAGTACAAACTTAGTTCTAGCTCTATGCCCAAAGCAAAAGAAACACACACGACTAAATTTAGGCTGTTTTCACACCTGGTCCATTTGCTAACCAGAGTTAGATGGTTTTTTTTGTACCATCAAATTACAAAGCAGCTCTCTTCAGTGTGTTCTCTCCCTCCTCACACCCAGTGTTCCTGCTGTAGATTCTAAATTCACCACCACCATGACAACGAAAAAGCACTTACTGGTGCACAAAACAACAAATTCTCATATAAATGAACACATAAAAATTTACCAATAAACACAAATATTCCAATTAATGACCTTTTAACTTAATAATCTATTTTTATAAATTACAAAATGTTAATACCCATCATTTAAAATCAACAAACAGAGTAATATTTCTACACACACATGGAGCACTAATCATTGATATCATAATACGTACACCAAAATGTGTTTATAATATTTAACTGAAGAAACTGGCTGCCAGACCAGATTTAAATGGGTCGAGTCCAAATAAATGCTGCAGGCTGCAAGACTGGTGGACCCTTGTGAGTGGTCTACTGACCACCAAGAGCTAGGCAGTTATGGCAGGGTCCAACTTGCAATGGTCAGTGCACAGTTTCCTGCATGGGATATGACTGTAAGATGCCAAGTGCTGAGGTTCTGATTACTTCTCTACTATAGGGCATACAAATGACTGCATGGCAGTCATTTGCTATGTAAAGCTTGCTTCTCCACTCATCATTATCATTATGTACAATGGTACATACAGTAATAGCTGTAAAGTAAGAGCATAGCTCTCTCCATCATGGAACTCATCTTGGTCCAAGCATCAGTTAAGAGGGGCTTCAGTGCCATGATGGCAACCAAGACTGGACAAAATAAACCAGAGTTCACACACTGACAAGATCACTCTTTATTAACTTGGAGGTTTCAGACATGAAAAACTTCAATGCCATGCCAGTAGGAAAAAGGTGGCTTAAGGAGACATGCACAATGAGCTTCCAGTGAAAGAGCTACAGTTCGCCTCACAATTATCATTGTAAATAAAAGCAAAAACTAACATTAAAAACTTTATGGTACAAGAAAAAAATGAACCAGTGATTTGTTGTTTGGATGAATCATTACACTGGATATATACACATCATTTTACGCTCCATGACCACCCATACTGCCGCTGTTTGCCCTTTGCACATTCCATATACTTTATGCAGTTTATTTGTACATTTTATACTTTTTACATATTTCTATTTTATACTTGAGTTTATTGTGAGTTAGTAGAAATAGTTAAAGCAAAAACTAAGCTGATCAGCTTTATTGTGCGTCAGTGATATTATTTCAGGTTGAAGCCCACATACATGTCTTTCTGTACTGCAGAGTATCTTTTTGTTTGTTGAGTATCTTATGCCTTGTCTGAAAGTTGTACTTTCATCATCAGCCGAATACACTTTCTGTTTGGTAATCAGAGAGAGTATCACAGATGAGAAATTGAACAAGTAGACTGGATAAAGATTAAGTTTTGTCTTAAAACGACTCTAGCATGGTTAAATTAACTTATTTTTATAAAAATACCATTTCAGCACAGGTATTTTAGCTGTGAGGTAATTCCAGGAAAAATATTCAGTTTAGATTTTCTAATTAATTTCTATTGGCGCAGGTGTTGGTTTACATTGAGCAAGTATCTTCTTAGTAGATTATGTTAAAGTAGATTATTAAATCAGGCACATAATTGTAGCATCATATGGTGCAGGTTATTCAGGCAGATATCCAAGTACTGAAAGATTAATTAAATTCTGTCCAGCAGTCCATTTAAAACACACACACACACACACACACACACACACACACACACACACACACACACACACACACACACACACACACTTTGAAGCCATATGTCACAATATAATCTGGCACAAAACCGCTCATAACTTCCCTTCTACTCAACATTTTGATTTGATTTATGTGCAAGGTTCAGTTTTCATAGTGCAAGGTGCAAGGTTCAGTTTTCATTGTTTGGAGTAAGGCATGAGGAGTCGTGCTGTCGTATGTATGTATTTAAGTTTTTGCCAGCTTGTAGGTAAAAAAAAAAAAAGTTAGCATTGATCAGCTCTGTTGAGTGATGTGTGTAGCCACGCCCACCTCGAGGCAAAAGAGCTGAATGAGTTGAGATGCAACCTAGAAGTGATGTGCCAACCATGCTGATTTGACATTATTCCATTAAGTCAGATTTGGCAATAATACCCCAAATTGACTTCTCAGTTTCAATTGCATTTCATGTCACGAAAGGCATAGTGCCCATTTACTCGGTCAAGAAAGAAGAGTTAACAGAGAGTAAAAGTAGTGAGAAAACCAACATCTGTGCAAAGAAAATTTATAAAAATTATATACCATTGTTCTATTTGTTTTATTGCTGTTACTGTTAACTACTAATTTACTGCATAGACACCTAGACATAGACTTTTTTTTTTTTTTTTTTAGAAATAAAGGCAAAGCCTTTTTTGTCCATTTTCTCAATTTCTTATTTGTTTAGAAAATGCTTTGTAATATGATTCATTGTAATTACAATTAGTCTACGAATTTGTGCAAACTTATACAGTATGTATATGTATGTATATAGTATGTAAAATTTCTAATAAATAAAAATAAATTTCATGAGTTTTTTTTCCACTTCACTGTACCTGTACTGAAACGTGACTTCAAAACTGAGGTACATACCAAACAGTGATTTATAAACTTTTAATTTTTAGTTTGTCTTTGACTGTTGCCTCTTTAAATTATTTATTCCATTTGAGACTTTAGGGTCAGAAAGTGTGTTGCTTTGAGATTAAATACAATACAGTATGACAGGAGTGCATCCCACATCCTATGTGAGGTCAAATTCTTGACCTATAATCTCTAAACCCTTGCATGAAAAATGATTATGTGCTTCCTCTTTATCCTGAACACCCTTTTACCATGGCTGCAATCTGGGCGGCTTTTTTTGGTTTCCTGCCTGTGGTTATTGAGAGAAGGGGAAGGATATAACATATATAGTTTCTGACACGGCACAGCAGCATACCTAATGTAACACCCTATGCTATTAAAGGATAAAGACAGATTATGAACCCCCACCCTAACATACTCATGCGCACACACACAGACTCCATGCAATTAATCCTGAGTTCCACCACTAATCTCTCTCTTTGACACAGTCCTAAATATATTCTGTCCATCAATCCATGTACTTTTTCCCTAGTCATCATTCACTGTTCTTATTTAACACTGATTTAGAGCTCACATATTCTGCTTAGTTTACAATGATATATAGACATATACACACATGCACACACCTCATTTTATATAAGTGTAGTCTTCTGGAAAAGGAAAAAGAGACAAGTTTGAGTGTTATATGGGCCAGAGTATTCAACATCTGTGCTGTCTTCATCTGAACCCAGAAACTCCTCCTTCTCCCTTTCTGATTAAAGCTGGATTTGTACAGTTTTTATTCCCATTTTTGTTTTGCCTGGTCTTTGGTCTGAATAAAGTCTTAAGAGTGTGAGCACAGCCTTCGATAGACATCTAAAAGCCATTATTAGACGGACAGCATGGAATTATGTTCAGTAGTCATGGGATGCCTACAAGTCAAAAATGTATATGATATGAAAAACAAAAAGAATCACCTTAATTTTAATGTTCAATGTTTTTGTGTTTATGTGCCACAGTTTACTGATAAGCCCAGACCTCACTCACATACACAGTACATTGTCATTTTGTTTAAATGAAGGGCTGTCATTAGAGGATTTAAATTTTTGAGTCTGACGCTATGCTCACAAAGTGGCTTTGTGTGTGCTGGAAAGATATAGAAATGAGGGGGATGTGATCAGTACGAGTTATTTCTTATTACCAGTCTTATTTACTGAGCTGTGCATTTTCCTCTTACAATTTATACATCCACAAACTCAAGTTGAGCTCCATAAATAAAATCAACCATACCAGTTTGCAATGACTGGACATTTAAAAAGTGTGTCTAAATAATGCAAGACCTGAATAATTCATAGATTCAGCATTCCTGAAGGAGATTTATTGAGTTTTTTTTTTTTTTTTTAGAAGAGAAGTTGTTTCACATAACATTGTTACATATATATGGCTCTAAATCAACCAAATCAAAATGTTCAATGTGCTTCTTTAAAAACATAATATTTCACATCTGGGTTCAATACTATCAAATGCTATCAAATGTACATGTATACCACAGCAGAGGAGTCTAAAGCCTAAAGCAAAGTACTTCATCAGTAATTCAGCTGTGTGTGGCAGCAGAGAGTGATCCAAGAGAAAACACACTGAAGGGAGTACACTCCTCAGTACCCAGTGTGGTCAGAAATGCAGTCCTGTTATGTAAGACACTCAAAATAGCTGACTGCCACCTTGTCACTGCAAAGCATACATGTCTCAGTCAGAAAACGGGTATGAGAAATCGAGGAAAAGAATGCAGACAGGAAGAAGAGCGAGTGTGAATACAGTGGGACAGACAATGAAAGCAATCAGTGCTTAATACACTTTTTCCCCACAGGACTGTATGTCAGTTTTTGAATCAGAGAATATATTAATTTTTTATACCTCAATGCGGTTGATTTCTGGAATCTGATTGGTCAAAGGATGTACATGATGTAGGACAGCAGCTCCCTTTAAACCATTAAAATGACAGTAAAATGAATGACAGGCTTACTGTATATTAATGCACTCGTTTTTACACACTATTGTTTCTAAAGTAACAGATGATGTGGTGTGTACTTTGTTCAAGTCCCTGTGTATGAGCTAAGAATAATAATGAGTTTTCTTTAACAAAGAAAGGCATATGGCAGTAGAGGTTTAAGATTAATTTATTCAACATTTATGAAAAGTCTCAAGAGCCAGCATTTTGTAACAATCATGGTGTAAAGTTTCTCAACAAGGAAAAATCTACTGTACAGAGGGGTTAACAATTGGTATTATTGGTCAATATTGAGATCACGGTAATTTAACACAATCACGCATTCATAATACATTTTAAGAAAACTGTAGGAAAAATTTCAAGATTTTAAATATAAATCAACCTCAAAATTCATTAAAAAAATTATTTACGAGATTTTTAACACATGTAAAATAATATTTTTATTTAAAAAAATAAATAAAATATATTTTTTTAAATAATAATAAGCGGCACTTCTTTCAATTTTAAAAATATGTTGTGGTACACTGCAAGAACCTAGGGCTGGGCGATACAGAAATTTTTTTATCACAATATAATGTTTCATATCATTCGGTATCGGTAATTATTGAATATTTATTAATGAAGACCAGTAGAAAAAAAAAGTAGAATTTAACCACTTTATTTTAATTTACCAACATTACTAAGGCAAATTATTTTAATAGTCAAAAACAAAAAAAATTGAACAAAAATATCTTGGGACATGTCTCTTATGTCCTATAATAAACTAAATATAAGTGTTGAAGAGACTCTTAAACTTAATAAATAAAATGTTACAAAGTGTGTGAAATTGTAAAATGTAAACACTGAACACTAAAGCAAACTTTGAGGTAGATCAACATCTGTAAGATGTCAATAATAACAATACACAGTAAACCTCAAACTCTGTAAACAAAACAAATTATAATAACCAAATATAAGCTTTCGAGTAGAGGAACCAACCATCATTATTCACATATACCTGTACATTGCAACATTACAAATTGTGAGCAAGAAAGACAAGTTGGTTCCCTCTATCTCTGGATTTAATGCTGTGAATGTGACTATATTACCCCCTATGCTAAACGTTCTTTCTGAGGGGTTGCTGGTGGCTGGGATGCACAAGTATTTTTTTGCAAGTTTGCTCACTATTGGGAAGTTGCGCTCACGTAGCACTACATCCAACTATATGTGGATGATTATGCAACTATTAATTAACTTTACTCACAGATAGCGGAGTGTAATCGGTGGCCAAAACACCGCGACGAGTCTAGTTGTTGAGTGAAGCGGCTCACCATATTCGCCCCGCTGTCAGTCGTGATGCACACGTGGAGCAGCGCATCAGCTAGGGTTTGCGCAATAAATTCACCAGTGGCGTTTCCGGGAAAATATGCGGTGTCCAAGCATTTACTCTTTAGATTCCAGTTGTCATTAAAATGTACTCTTAAGCTGATGTACGGGTCACACGTGCGGCTTGTCCAGACGGCAGCTCGCTCTCCACTGTTTTCCTACACTTTTAGTAATTCTTTTAGTATTTCTTTGGCAATGTAGTACGCGATCGCGTGGGTTATATCATTGTATCGCTTGGAGGATTTTTTATAAGGCATTAGTGCCGAGTACCTCTCCATCGCACAAGGAAGTTGCTTGTGTTTCCATACTTGGCCGGGATGTTTTTTTTTTTTTTCAAAGCTTACACACAACATTGTTCTGGAGTTGATCAGAAGAAAAGAAACCAAAAAAACTGGTGAGCTGATGCATAATTTTTGATTCACAATCTCATCCCTACTGCGTGGCACGGCACTCATTTTCGCGTTTGTTATACTGACATGAGTTGATGATGACAACGCAGAGTGGCTGCGTAAGCTTATTGGCTGTTTACTGGTCACTCGTGCCACGCTCATTCATCGGGAGATCTGAGATGTTGAGATTAAGGCAAGGCGCACGCCCAGTCAGCCAGCCGCATTTTAATAAAACTATAGCGCTTCATACCGAATGTTTTTTTTATCGTTATCGACAATGGTCTACCGTCAATAAATACCGATACCGTTTTATCGCCCAGTCCTACCAGATCCTACTGAAAACTCAAACACATTCACACTACTGTACAAGTCAACATTTTCCAGTCAGGAACTGTAAGTGAATTAAATTCCTTTTTCCTGTTCCAGAAGTAATGGGGGAGGGGGGGCATGTAACAAATTTTGTACATTATTTGTTAGTGTTCTTCGTCAGACACCCTGAAACCCATTGGTGCTTACAAACATTTACATTAAGTTTACATTCCTTGTTGACCAAAGACTATTTCTCAACCAAAAATTCTAAAATAAAAAAAATAAAAAAAGGTTTCTTGTTAAGCAGATAATATAAAGAATCAGCACTGTAATTCTTGTCATTTAGCCATTTTGCCATTGTTATCTGTGGTAACAAACTGCCTGATTGTGTGCCAGGATGCTAACTATCTTGTGTAGTGTGTTTAGTTGAACTAATTATACCACAGCTTGGCTGGAGGTGAGTTTTGGCTTTAGGTTAGGGACGTGCTGTGTGATATATATACATCATATACATCAGCTCATATATTGATATATATCAACAATATATATATATATTGATGTATATCAATATATGAGCTGGATTGATAAATTAAATAAATAAATCAATAAAACGATAGCATAATTGCAAAAAGTTATTTTGGAATAATCAACTACTTTTGATTAACTTTTTTTTCCACAATTATTGGCACCAAAATCTTTACTAAAACAAAATGCACAGCCCTAGTGTGCACACTTTGCTATTTCTCAGTAAGATGAGATGGTATTCTTTAAATGAGATACTGGTGAGAGATTAGCCTTTTATTACATAAATGAGAAAAAGAACTTGTTTCATAGATGTTGCATAATATTAAATATAAACAGTTAACATTAACATTCATTAATGAATGAAATATTGCAGTTGTTTTAGAAATCCCAGTGGTTTGGACTTCCGGTGTTGGCGATGTAGGAGAAAGTCGTGTTGGAGAGGTCTCCCGGTTAAACTTGTAATTTATCCCTGTAAACACCGCAATTATTTTAAGAAACTTACGCATTACGGTGCTATCTTTATCCCGGTTCGGAAATGAGTAGTGTTAAGCCCAAGACAGGTAAAGCGCCGAGCCCTCCGGTTACTCGTGGCGGAGCTGCTACTGTAGCCAGTAAACTTGCCAAGATGGCGGCGGAAAACCAGGTTGCAAGCAGCTCACCTGTACCCACAAGGGACGTGCCAGACGTCTTGTCACCGAGTCAGCTGGTTGTTGAACTGGAGAAACAGCGAGCCTCGCTCCGAAGCGACATGTTGACTTTAATTCAGGAGCTTATCAAGCCAATACAGACCTCGGTGGATGCTCTCCGCGAGACGGTGAATGACTTTAATGGCCACCTCGCTGCTATAGAGACGCGGGTGGGGGATAACTTTGAACGGGTATCGAGCATGGAAAAGACTGTGAAGTTGCTAGAGGCCCAAAATAAGACTCTTCGGGACCGTGTTGACGATCTTGAAAACAGGTCCCGCAGAGTCAACCTCCGGTTAATCAACATCCCTGAGGGCAGCGATAAGGGACGTGACCCGACCGAGTTCATATCGGAGCTGCTGATGAAGAACCTCGGCCCCGCCGTTCTCCCCAAACCATTGGAGCTTGAGGGGGCTCATCGTTCTTCGGCCCCTAAACCCGGGCCGGAGGGGGGTATGCCCAGGCCTTTTGTGATATGTTTTCACCGTTTTCGAGAGAGGGAGAAGGTGTTGCGTTGGGCTAGGCCAAACGAGCTGAAATGCGGGGGTACAACAATACGGGTGTACCCGGATGTCAGCGCCGCTACTGCAAAGAAACGAGCTGCATTCAACGAAGTTAAGCAAGCCCTCTATCAGAAAGGAGTGAAGTTTAGGCTTCTTTTCCCTGCCCGCCTGCAAGTTTCGTTCAAGGGTGAAACACTCACTTTTGAGACTCCAGAGGATGTGCGTGCTTTTTATAATGAGCGAGTGAAGGATAAAGAACAGGTTAGAGCATGATGATTCGGACGTACTTTAAGTTATCCTGGATTTAATGTTGCCTTTTTGGCCATGTTGGTTGACTTCTTGTGTATTTTTTATTTTATTTTTTTTTTATATATATATATATATATATATATATATATATATATATATATATATATTGACTTCCAACTGTGATGCTTAGTTTCCTTAGAGGAGTCAAATTGGGTGACGAACTGATTCCCTGGTTACCTTAGTTAATGTTTAAGGCTGAAGTTGACACACTAATTTCATGTTGCTCCGTATGGAAGCGGTGTAAATTCTTATATGTTGCACACCGGAATGACCTCTAGAACAAGAGAAGGCAATGGAAGCAGAAAACGTTACCATGGTAGGATTCTGTGGGGGTGCGGGGGGTGGGGGGGTGGGGGGAGGAATGTGTTCATATATATATATATATATATATATATATATATATATATATACCCCTTTCTTCTTTTTTTTCTTCTTCTTCTCTTGTGTGTGTGTGGTTTTGTTTTGTTCCCCCCCCCCCCCCTCTTTGTTTGCTCGGAAGCAACGTCAGTCTTGGAAGAGGTGCTACTCCTTATTTCTTTACTAAATGATGACCCGGAGTAAGAGTGTTCGTTTCATTTCCTGGAATCTGAAGGGTGTCAACCATCCCACTAAACGTAATAAGGTAATAAGGTAATGACACATTTAAAACAGATTAGGGGTGATATCCTCTTTTTACAAGAGACTCATCTCTGCTCCACAGACGTTAACCGTATAATGAATGTATTTCATTCTAAGTTCCCAATAAGGGCGAGAGGCGCAGCCATTCTTATACACAAGAATGTTCCGTTTGAGTTGTCCAATTCTATTGAAGACCGTAATGGTCGATTTGTAATTATTTCGGGCAGATTATGTGGCAAACCTGTCATTATGGCATGTGTTTACGCACCTGCATGGGATGATGATAAATTTTTCACAAGCTTTTTCTCCTCTCTTCCCAGGGTTGACGACCATTACTTAATAGTTGGCGGCGACTTTAACCTAGTTCAAAACCCCTCCCTGGATAGGTCTTCTGCTACCTCCCAGGTGTTATCCAAATCAGCTAAGGTTCTTGATGCATACAAGACCAGGTTAGGTTTATTTGACCCATGGAGGATTTTTCGCACGTCCATCATTCATATTCGCGGATAGATTTTTTTTCTTTTAGATAATCATTTCTTATCAGAAGTCCATCGGTGTGAATATCATAGCATTGTAATCTCAGATCACGCCCCAGTATCGGTAAACATTGGCTTTCCTAATCATGTCTTTTCCCCCAGACAGTGGAGGCTTAACTCCTCTTTGTTAGCACAAACTTCTTTCAAAGATTTCCTTCATATACAATCCTTATTGTTTTTTGATACTAATGATGCTCCAAAAATATCCAGACATACCCTATGGGAAACATTTAAAGCTTTTATGCGAGGGCAAATTATATCGTATGTCTCAACTTTGAGGAGGACAGAAAGGGCGGAGTCTGAGGCGCTCACCAAAGAAATATTCAGAATTGATGGTTTATATGCCTTGGACCCAACCCCTGCTCTCTACAAAGAACGGCTTCAGCTTCAGTCTAAATTTTATTTACTTTCCACAAATAAAACACAAAAGCAGTTATTCCTAGCTAAACAACGGTTCTTTGAAACTGGGGACAAAGCAGGAAGATTACTGGCACAGCAAGCACGTGCTGCTGCATTGTCCAGAATGATTCCCAAGATTGAATCGGCGTCTGGTGAGGCCACCACCGATCCTATTGAAATAAATAAGATATTTAGTACCTTCTACTCTAACCTCTATTCCTCAGAGTGTCCTGTAGATGTCTGGGCTGGAGATAACCCCCTAAACACGATTGTCTTCCCCAAAATAAATGAAGATTTGTCTGGAAAGCTGGGCGATCCAATTTCTACTGAGGAGGTACAGGAGGCAGTTATGTCACTTCAAAATGGTAAAACTCCAGGCCCCGATGGGTTCACGGTTGAGTTTTTTAAGCTACTTTCTGTCATCATCGCACCTGTTCTTCAGAGTGTGTTTAATGAGTCTTTCATGAAGGGGCATTTGCCTCCCACCTTGCTGGAGGCCTCCATTTCTCTCCTGCTTAAGAGTGATAAAGACCCTCTAGCATGTAGCAGCTTTAGACCCATTTCCCTCTTAAATGTGGACCTAAAAATTTTAACCAAGATTCTAGCCCAGCGCCTAGGGCCGGTAAATATACTTGGGCGGTGCCCAAATATAATCTGTGTTTGAGAAACACTGCCCTGCATAGCACCTCCTGCAATGTGACATCGCAATGTATCATGCAGCCATAATGTGAACCTCTTGGAATAAACTGGTTTTTAGCATTAATTTGCAATAAGGTGTGATTTTGGTCAGTATTAACTGAGAGTCTCAAATTCACTTCTAAGAGCTTATTTTGAACTGAAAATATTCCTAGCTCAGAGTAGGACATAAAAGTTCTATAGGAAGCTTCCTACTCTTTTTTAGGGAGGATTAGGACTGCTCCGAGGAAAGCAAGTGACGTCACTTGTTACAAAACTGAGAGTCATAAAATAGGCTGCACATTGAAGTTGGGGTTGTAGTTTTTACAGTTTTTTTTTTTTTTTTTTTTGCGTTTTTCTTAAACGGTGGAAAAGCAAAATGGTGTATTCAGAAAACTTGTAGATGTGTGACTCGGCTATATGAAGTTATCCTAATCAGACTGCTCCAATCACAACAGTTTAATGCCGCTATAATAGAGCTGTGTAACACACACACACACACACACACACACACACACAAACAAACATGCATACTCACACAGGCGCACACATGCAAACTCGCACTCCTACACACTTCTGCTAATAAATGCATAAGCAGGAGATAAACATGCAAGCAAGAAGAAAAATTATGCAACAATCTGGGTTGTGCCCTCATAAGTATTTACACACTCCTGTATGCAACTG
This sequence comes from Clarias fuscus, assembly GCA_030347435.1. Classification (NCBI taxonomy): domain Eukaryota; kingdom Metazoa; phylum Chordata; class Actinopteri; order Siluriformes; family Clariidae; genus Clarias; species Clarias fuscus. The sequence goes on from CM059226.1 coordinate 12,093,572, forward strand.
ACCCCAGAGAGGATCACAGAACTTAAGTAATTAATTTCTCAAAGTTTAGCTGCAAGTATTTCTTATTATAGCGCTTCATGACGCTTACAGAAAATTTCAAATGGTACTCTAATTTTCCTTCATTGAATTTAGAGAATGAACGTACCAATGCAGGAATATGGTTTTGTTAAATGTACAAAGCGAGCTGCACAACTAAAACATCAGCAATACTATTCAAAGCAGAACATTGTTTAAACTGATTCAAAAACATAGTAGCTACATTCTTCCTACACCATATGTTTTATAAATATCTATAGGTCTAAATATAATTCATTATTAACTATATAATGGCATGTAGAAATTGTGTGCGGTGAAAAAGCCAAGCCTTGCATATATACTGTATACCTGCTGGGCTTATTGACTTTTATTGGTAGTTGCTTAGCATACATATGTGTTATACCATTCAGATTTTCTTTTGTGCCAAGACTTATAATTGATGGTTTACAACTTCAATAAAAAGTTTGATTTAATGGATATAATAAAACATGGACTATTAAATAGTTTAGGTGAGCAAGTTTACAGTACTTTCTCCAGTTTACTGGTCAGAGCTTCTTTGTACAAATAAAATCAAACCAAAAACTGAAATAAAAACATGGAAAGTGAAGGCTATCTAAAACACAAGCTTCCTGAACTGCTGCACACACACAGACCATAGGGGGTGGGAATGAAGCTCAGACACACATAATTGACTAGTGCTGCTATGACAGTTAAGTAAGCATGCACTCTTCCCCCTGAGAGCTTTCAGTAACAGATGGCTGTATCAGGATTCAAACAACAGTGGGTTGCTGCCACTGTTGAGTCCTTGCGCAAGGCCCTTAACCCCATCTGCTCCAGAGGCACTGCATCTTGGCTGATCCTGTGCTCCAACCCTAGCTTTCTAACATGCGAATAAAGGTTTTCACTGGGCTGTAAGTTACATGAGACAAATAACTAAATCTTAATGTTAATCAGTGGTGGATTTAGCCATGGACTTAGTACAATATTTAAGAAATATTAATCTCAACAACAACTTTTTAAAACACTACAGACCTTTTTTTTTGGCTGGCTAAAATTTCTGTTGTTATCACATGTTGCACTGAACTCCCACAAACTTTCTGATGTTCTCCCTATGATTTCAAAATCGCCCCAATTTGGGATGAAATTCAGGAATGTGGGAAAGCCCCTTACCACTAAGTGGCTCCATTTTTGACCGCTGAAATAAAGTTTGTACTAAATATTTTATTTACCATCCTGGTACATGTAGCATTGTTGCCTCTGTTATCACCTATCAAATCCAAATATCATGATGCCTATTATGAATTAAAAATATTATAAACCGAAATATTATATTATTTCCATATCCTTCACTTATACCACAGCAGCTTTAACAGCAGAGAATAGAGGGTCACTTCACATCCAGAGGGCTCTAATGGTCCTCAGGGTGTTAAGAACCTATAAACATATGCAAACACTAAGAAAAAGAAAACATGGTTTCTGCCTGGCTAACAGTACTGGCAGGGCGTCTGGACACACCAAGAGCCAGCTGGAAATGCTGGATAGCTGCCACACCATCCTTCATCACAGCATAACCATTGCCATCCCACTCTCAGTGTGTCAGCTTTTTTGCAAAAACATTTTGCATCTGTCATCCGTCTACACAACCAAGAAAGCCCAAACTATTTTAAAATCACCAGCTCTGCTTTGGATAAACACCCAATACATGTGTTTCTCTTCCTTTTCTCCTTCAATAAAAAGAAAATTTTTGCATGAACAGCACAAATTTACATAAGAAAGAACTAAACCACTTGTTGATATGAAATTTAAATGTAATACCAGAAAACAAGACACATTCATCTAGTCCATAAACCTAGATAAAAGCACTATTCGGACGGGACTAATTTCACTGGGGGACGTTGGAGAAATTTCTGTTTCACAGAGGTACCTTGTGATCTTAATCCCGTCCGAATCTGCTATGTCTGTCTTTTTCTCACACGACCTGAAAATTCCAGAGCTTCTAGTGTTTTTCAGCAAACTCGGCGGTCCTCTGAGAAATCTAATCCCATCTTAATGCTAAAGAATGCTAAATAGATCACAATCTAAACATTTACAATGTAAATCAAGAAAATTATTAAATAAACATTAAAACTCACTTAATCTTAATTTATGATATCGCTTGGCATATCCCAGCTACTCTAAAACCTAAAAGTGGCTCCCTTGTCTTCTTGCTACCATCCTTGATACATATCAACACATGGTGCTATGTCTTGACAAAATCTTGCACAAAATGCAAAAATAAAAAAATAATGTAAACTTGCGTCTTTTGGCTTTCCACTACCACAAATAAGTTTTGAACAACTCGAACACGCAACTAAGCCGGTGGTCAGTTCGGTTGGGTTAATATATTTGCATGCCGAGGCAATATATTTGCAAAATTTCAGTTCTTTGGGCAAAACTCTTGTTTTTCATTGTATTATTTTAGTTTGTATTGTTTAAACCTGACCTTGGTTTTTAAGTGAAAAAAAAATAATGTTATAAATAATGGGCTACATTAAATTAATTATTGTAACAATTTTTTTTTTTAACAAAATCAGGAAAAAAATCGAATATAAAATCTAATACAAAATCTGTAAATGGCCTCCGAGGGGCGCAGTGGTAAAATGCTCGCCCTATCATCCAGAGATCACGAGTTCGATTCACCCTGTAACCTCTCGCAGCTGGAGGCCTAGGGAGAGCTGATTGGCTGAGCTCTCTCAGAGGGGAGGGTTGAGAGGTACTTAGTGCTCCCACATTACAGCCAGTCAGGGGCGTCTGTGAGCTCACGCAAGCAGAAGGAGCGGATAGCACTGTCCTCCGAGTGTGTTACGCCGCCCCCAACGGTGCGTGAGCGAGCAGTTCGATAACTGCCGTCACGTGGTTCGGAGGAAAATCGGGGAAGATCGATGAAAATTCCAAGTAGTAGTCGCTTGTACACCTTATCATTTTTACATTTACAAACATGTATACTGCAATTTCTTAAAATCTGCACCCTTCTCCAATGCACTGATTAACCAGACAGCTATGTTAATGCGATGGTTGCATCCCAAACCACATTTTAATTGCTAAATAGCATAGTACTACAGTACAAGAAACACAAAAAAAAATATCAATACCAGTTGTGTCCCATTAAACTGATTGTTTAAACAAGTAATAGCTCTGACTCTTGATTTACACACTGGGTTTCATCTATCAAGATTGCATATGTTGCTAAAGATAAACCAACATGACAAACGTACAGTATAGCTATCTATGAGAGGAAAGCAAGTCACTTTGATGCTGAGAAAAGAGAGAAACTCTCTCAAATCATATGATTAAGAGACCCAAACATCTGGGGTTGCAGAAAACACAACCCACTCTTTCTATGGTCATTTAATCATGAAGGAGACAAAAAAATTATTTATTACAGATGTTCCTCTGAGAAACTAAATCAGTCAGAACGGATCAGATAAAGAAAACTGAGGCCGTACCAAGTGGCTCCAGTTCCTCCAGTTTCCTTGGTCCCCTTTTCTTCAACTCACTTCACAGGTTTTCCATGTGGTTTGGGTCAGAAGACTGAAATGGCTATGACAAAAGCTTGACTCTGTGTCAATAAACTATTTTAAGTAAATCTGAATGTATGTTTTTAATCAACGTCCTGCTAAAATGCCCAGCTGTGGCTTCTTGGCAAACGTAGCTAAACTGCCATTTAAAATCTCCTGCTACTAGACGAAGTTCATGATGCCACGTATACAAACAAAGTTCTTAGGGCATACAGGGAAAAATATAATCTTTCTTCTCCACAATACTCCAACAATAGAGTAGATCAGGCTTTTTCTCTTATAGTCATCCTTCATTTTAAGCCAAAAGTGCTTATTGTGAAAACTATTTTTGATTCATAAAAGAAAAAAAAGATGTAAAAAACAAATAATTCAGTGTTACTTATAGTGAGGGAATGACACTGCATCCTGTTTGGAAACTTTCAAATTCTACCATGTTTGCTATTTTAAGCTGAAAGGTATCTTAGGATCTTACCAGCTATTGTTACATCCATTGCATTCAAAATAAAAGCAGCCACAGAAAGGAAGTCTAGCCTGTGATCACTGGAATAAGCATGCAGTCAAAATGACAGTAAAAAATAAAATAAAAGCAGCCACAGAAAGGAAGTCTAGCCTGTGATCACTGGAATAAGCATGCAGTCAAAATGACAGTAAAAAATAAAATAAAAATATAAAATCACAGGAACACACTCCTGCTGCTGCGGTATGAAACTATATGACCTTAAAAAAGTTAATGTTCCAATGGAAAGAAAAAAATGTTTTTTGTGCTTTCAGTAATCTGGGAATGCTTTATTTGTTGATGGGAGCACATGACAAACTACTTAGTAACTTTGCAGAACAGGAAACATCTTCGTTTGCTATTGAGTCATAAACCTAAAAACAAATGATTACAAAACATCATAAGCATAGACCCTGTTTCCAAATGCCTCTGAGAGCAACATCTGTGCATCAGAGGATTCATAAAGTTGGCTTTCATCACTAAGATGCTATACATTTGGCTAACATCACTTATAATGCCAAGCATCAGGTGGAGCCTATAGCAGTAGAAATGTGTTCACTGGAATGAAGAATCATGCTGTCTGGCCTATTCTGCATGCATCAGAAAAACCTGTGTTTGGTAAAAAAAAAAAAAAAAAGCTACATAATGCTACATTGTTGATGTATGATGTTTGGTGGAGGACTGGTGGAGGTTTTTTTTTTTTAGGCCTGTTTGTTCCAGAGATTATATACTCTCATCACTCACTTTATTAGGAACACTTGTAAACCTGCACAAAAAAAACCTGGACAAAGACCAGTGCATGTACGTTGCTTACCTGGAGAAAAAAAAAATGGGACTGGAATGAGCTATGAGAAGAAGGGAAGCTGGCAGAGACAGTGTCATGCTTTCGGCAATGCTCTGCTGGGAAAGCTTGGGTACTAGCATTCATGTGGATGTTATGTGTAGGTAGGTGGATGTACAGTATGACACATACCACCTACCTACACACTGTTGCATATTAAGTACATCCGTTCATGTCAACAATATTTCCTATTGGCAGTAGCTTCTTTCAGCCACAATGCAGACATTGTTCAGCAACAAATTTAGAAATACAAGCAAGTTCACGTATTGACTTGGTCAGTAAATTCCCCAGATCTCAGTCTTATCATGCATAAGTGGACTGTGCTGAACAAACAAGTCCAGTCCACAGAGCTCCCACCTAGCAACTTAAATTACTCAACAGATTTGTTCCCAACACACTTGGTACCAGATACCATAGCACACCTTCAGAGGTCCTGTACTGTAAGTTTGTGCCTCAAAATGCCAAAGCTCTCTCTGTGGCACAAAGCAGACCAACACAATATTACACAAGTGGTTTTAATGTTATGGCAAACTGGTGTATGTATAGAATGGTACTGCTGATATTTAGGTTACGACTGTGCGATACTGCACCCTTGCCCAGCTCCTCATTTTTATTTTTATTTTATAAATTATTGCCAATTATGTTTTGGATTTACACTATGCAATTAAAAAAATTAAGCAGTTTATTATTAGGACTACTATTGAAACATGCAATTTATTAGAATGGATGTAAACAGGGGGGGAGGGGGGGTGTAGTGGTCAGCGCTGTGGCTTCACAATTTCAGGAGTTTTCAGGGTCAGTTTTTGCATGCTCTCTTCATGTGCATGTATTTGCATGTATAACATGCAAATTTACTCGCTCTTTCAATTATATCTTTACGTTTCGTACATTGGAGGACCAGAAATCAGTTTCACAGCATCACGCAAAATCTGCTGCACAAAATTTAAAGCAACTTTTTTTTTTTTTTAATGTGAATTTTAACGCACTGAAGTCATTTTAAGTCAAAACATGATCTTTATCTGATTACCGAACAGGGAGTGCATTAGTCCATCCAATTTCCCACTTCATCGGTCAAATGTACCAAGGTCAGAAGTAGGGTTGGGTACCGAAAACCTATACCTATATAACCGGTATGTACCGGACCGAAACAGAACGTGAATTTCGGTGCCACTTAAATGCCTGAACTGTCGATTTAAATATTTGTTCTCTGGGGCTATGATGATGACACAGTCGTAATAAGCATTAGATTCATCAACACACATGATCGCTATTACAATTTAAATACTGCATTCATGGGGTGTTAGAAATGATCGGAAAAATTTATTATTTCCTTAATTAGAAAAATCATGAGGACTTCGGAAAGCTTTAATAATACAGATCCAAAACATTGTTGCAGTAATGTTACTTTCCATTTAATTTTTGTAGATTAAAAGTTTATTAGATTAGATTAAAAAAATTAAAAGCACAAATCATCAGGAAATGAGACCATCCGAGATGCGCGTGAATGCAGCAACTAACGTTACACTTGCTCTGACGGCAGCAGGTGGTCTACCGCTATCTTAACTTGCTAAATTAAACAACTTTCGTTAAAATGCCGAAAACTAAACGGTTTAGTTTTCGCGTTTCCGACACCGCGACGTGCAGCAAATATTTTACAGCAGTTACATGTAAAGGGGGAAACACGTCAAATCTAATGAAACATTTGAGGGCACACGGAATAAACTTAAAAGCAAAGGCATGCGCCGTGTTTGACAACTTGCGGACAACAACTGGCACTATCGGTGTGGATGAGCCCAGCCCCAGTCATATCAACCGTAGCAAAAATGAGTCCACGATTATGATGACGAAAGTAGCCTTTCCGCAGGTTAGTAGTAGGCTAATGTAATGTTAATTGCAAAATGCAAATCTTGAATTCATGCTAACTAATGTAACATGGATTCTGTTTATAATTATGGCTTTCCAGCTAGAACTTAAACATTTGATATATTGTTCATTTTTAAGCATTTAATTTTTTGTTCAATAAAAATGTATTCTTGAGTCATCCACCATCATTTTGTGGCATTTGCAAAGTATCGCTTCAGGCATCGTTTTCCCACCGGTACCGGTTTAAAAGTATCGATTTGGCACCGGTATCAAAAAAACCCAAACGATACCCAACCCTAGTCAAAAGTTATGTAAATCCAACTGGTACATTAGGATTTTTTTTTTTTTTAACTTGTTCATCTGACTTTTCCAACCTGTGTTAATTCCTTATCTCACAAGTGATATGTAAACATTTTGCTATGGGTCCTGTTCTTATCAAAATGCTGCATGTTTATCTTAGCTTTTTTTTTGGGTGGTGGTGATGGTTAAGTTTTTTTTTTTATCAAATCGTGCAGCACTAGTCAACTACCTTACTTGGGGGACTTTTAGATCTGCAAATTTTCCTGAAAACTGTTCTAACCTCAGGTTATAGCAGCATTAAACATTGAGCCTGTACCCCTGCATAATTTACCATCAACACAATGAAACATGACTCAGCTTTTACAGACAGACAACCAGGAATGGTAAAACCATGTACAGTAACTATCCATTACGTAAGATTCAGAATGCACGCCTCACAAGGATAGGAATATCTGACAGTTTTTGTCCTAGTAGAGACAAAATTTTAACTATACAAATGCTATTTTCTCTCTTTTCACCAAGGTTAACCAGACTCAGGCTAGAGGAGTTTAAAAACACACAATTCTACAAACACATCATTTTTATGAGACAATATGCTAGTACACTATACACCATGTACAGCAGTAAGCAGGAGCTAGAGAAAAATCCATTTAAAGTCTTTGAAGTCTGATGCCTTATGGCCCTAACAGCCAGACAGCACCAATGCAATTATGCTAATATTATGAACAAAGTGCACACTACCAGAACAGTACACTACCAGTCAAAAGTCTGGAGACACCTTCTAATTCAGTGGTCTACATTGTAAACCGATGCTGAAGGCGTCCAAAATATGCAATAATCTCATTTGAACAGTAGATATTGTGATATAAAACATCAGCTATATGGTTATCTGACTCAAGATGCTTTCGCACTAGGGACTTGGCAATGTTGGCTCTATTTATATCAGGGAGGTTATCATGGTCAATGTGACTAATTTGCTTGCACTTCTTAAGATGAGTGTGTGTGGGTTTTAGGACTTAGTTTAAGACTCGTGGTGATTACAGACAGGACCATTGTCAGTATGCTTGTAAGAAAGAATGGAGAAGGAGGGGCCGAGCGATTCCATGCCCTTTACAAGGTAAAACAGGATTTTAGCCATTTTTAAAACAAAACATTTCAGTCATTGTTCGTACTTATGGCAGTCCATCACAATATATACGTCTGATATTTTTAAGAAGTAAAATGTACTCTCTGTACCATCACCAGGCGGAGATTTTGCACAGTCCACTTAAAAATATGTTTTTGAACAGAGTAAAGTGTACTCAGACTCGGGTTCGGATCAGGTCTGGAAGATAAATGTACTGAAAAAGAAATGAGCCTCTATTTAGAACGCATCATCAACATCGCACCTCTCCCCAGAAATCTGCATATGTGCTCAACAAGCACCAATCTGTGAACTGCACAGCCTCTGAACTGTCCAGCCATAGATGACGAAGGAGGAAGGTTGTTAATGTCATTTTTCATTTAAAAGATCAATATATTAGATATGGTGACCATGTTGTACCCTTCTTTTTGTGTTTTATTGGCAGACTGCAAACCAACTAGATGCATACTGACAACTGTTGTATAGGAGTGTGTAGATACCCAAATGTTTTTGGGTACAAAACTATATTAATAATTGTAAAAATTAAAAACTGGCCAGCAAGAGAGTGGACAGAATATCACAGTACAAAGCAGGGATGCATGACTCTTGGTAAAATGTGAACAATATTTTTCTAAATTGGGAACCGAGTTCACGATTCTCTCACACGATACTCATTTTTTCAACCGAAACATTTATTGTACTCAAGTAATAAAATAATAATAATTTAAAACCACAACACATGCTTTCTACAAAGGAATTTCAATCCTCTTATTAAAAAAATGTTTTTTCTTATTGTAGAGCCTCATGTGCAATAATGAAAATCACGTTCTCATTGCAAATATTAGTTTGTCATTATTATTTTTGTTAGAATAAGTTTAAATATACATGAATAGTTCAAAGCATATAATTTACTGTCAGATATTTTATTGCTCATGTCTAGTATACTTTTCAGTGGCTTTCAGTGTCTCTGTATAACAGCTAGAATCAATGCATGAATTAATACAGTGTATCCCAATTAGAATTGTACATGCCTGCCTCTGTTGCTGCTGTAATTATGTGAATTTCACCACTAGTAGGACAATTAAGGTTTATCTTATATTATCTTATCTAGCATCTGCCATTATTGCCAAGTAAATATGTGAACACATGAACGCAGCATGATTTGAATACAGGGAAATACATGAAAGTAAATTGCAGTCATTTAAAATAGACTGAAAATAGACAAAATAGATTTTTTTTTTATTAATCGTGAAGCTTTTTTGTGCTGGCAAATTTACAGGAACACAAAACTCCTTGCTCGCCTAAACTCATACTGCTCAACACACACACACACCCAAACACATCACATCAATGTGACTCATCAGAACAGTGCTCACAATTTACATCACAAATGTAAATTCTTCACATTCAGTTATTTAATGAGATATTCCACTAAATACAACCTAACAGTATATAAAGATGTTGCCATAAAGGAGGATGTTTGCCCATTATCATGCTGACAGTATAAACGTGTTTGTGACAACAGGGTTGGTCACGTAGCACGTTCAGCCACTTAGATGGCCTAGCTGTAATGTGCATCATGCACAATGTCTGCACAATGTCATAGTGTGTTCTGTCATATTGTTTGTGAATGTCAGGTGCATATTGTCTCCAAATTAATTATTCCCTTAAAAAACAGTTTTCAACTAAGTTACTAAATGTGGTTTTATAGGAGACATGGCTGTGATAACCGTGATCTGTGTTACATCTACACAACAAATTTTCAATGAGACTACGGCATATACCACCGAGCAAACGGTACAAGATATTGCTTTGTGCAAAAATCACCATTAAATTCAGCATCAAGCATCGTATTCACATGACTAGGCAAGAGCAATCAAGATCTCCATTGCCTCTAGGATCACTGTCCTGCTGAGCTTATGCCATGTGCTGATTGTTGCACCTGTAGCACAGCTTGCATTACTTCAGTTAATGTTTCATGCAGAGATGTGGAAACACAAAACAGGAACTTGTACAGGAACTGTGTACAATAGATACCATCCAGAGTTGTTACAGAAATAAGCAGTTCCATGCAAGGAACTGGAATTTTAAAGTGCCTCCAACGTTTTGGGGACCTCAATGGAACAGTGTATATTATCATATGGGTGGAAACAATCACACTACAGGAAACAGATATGTATACGCATCATATATCTTTTTCCAACTACTGTACAAATGTACAGCAAGTGTACTAGACATTACATAGCAGTCACATATAGACCATTTCATAATTCTAACAGGACAGTTGAACATGTTGGCACATATAACATAAGTGGGTGTTTAAAAGTCAAGCTCCCTGGACACACTGAACTAACAAGTATATAAAAGTAACTCTTTTAAAACGTATTTCATAAAAGGTCAAAGTTCAGCATTTATTCGTCCAAGTAAAGACGAGTAATGAGTATCAGATTTTAAATTTAAAAAAAAATTATTTAATCTGAAACACACAAGACACATGGACATTGGTATTCACCAGTAAGTTTAACAAGTAGGCGTTTCATCTGTGATAGCTATTTGCAGTCCTACTATGTAACTACTGTTTCTAATGAATTAGTTCTAGGTTCTACTCACAGTTCGGTCCAAGTTGCTGCCAAAATATTTTTAAATTTAAAAAACTGTAATTATCAGGTCTGGCCTTTAATGAGCATTTAGCAAATACCTATTATATGTTATAAGTGTAACAAACGTTATATGATGTCTTCATGTATTTTGTACATTACAGTGCTGACATGAAAAGTTACAAAATAGAAAGGCAGTTCCTGTGCACTTACTGAGTGCTACTTCCCCATTTTAGCTAATTTAAAAAAGACCAACATTGCAAGACATTGCAATAACATGTAGAAGCAGTGCACATCTCCTCTTAGTTCCTACTTAGTTCCTATCAATAAGTAGCTTAATGAACAATTTCAATTTCGACAGTGAGGTTCTGAAAAGTTCAAACTCACAAACTTATCAAAATGTTTTCAACACAACTACTATGCTACAATTGTAAAAAAAATAATAATAATAATTAATGGTTAAAAATTATTTATTCTTTTTGACGATGAGGGGAAAAATCAACTAGATGCAGTTTTGCACTAACTTATGGAAGAAATACATCACTGTAGCCGAGATAAAGATGAGTAAACAGATGGCCAACTTTTAACATCGTCATACACCTGGCATCATATTTACATGACTAGGCAAAAGCAATCAAGTTCTCCAGGTGTCTATTACCCTATGACCCATCACCACTCATCGATTCCGCTGCTTTCTTGTTTGAATTTTTAGTGATTTTTTAGTGTTCGTCAAATACACTTGGCAGCACAGTCGTACAGTAGGTAGCCTTGCCACCTCATTGCACCAAGGCACACAATTTGACCCCGAGTTCGGTTATTGTCTTTGTGGAGTTTCACATGATCTCATGTGGGTTTCCTCTGTGTTCTCTGTATTCATCCCAGCTCCCAAAAACACGCCAGTTGGAGGAATGCATACACTACATAAACACTAGTTGAACATGAGTATATTAATGTGTGTGCATGGTGCCCTGCAATAAACTTGCGTCCCTCCTCACTCCGAGCAGTCCCAGGAGAGGCTCCTGATCAATCACAAGCTTAACCAGAAGATAGATAGACAGACAGACAGACAGACAGACAGACAGACAGATAGATAGATAGATAGATAGATAGATAGATAGATAGATAGATAGAGAGACAGATGAACACTTTATTGATCCCCAAGGACATGTTCAACATCCAGTATCAAGGATAGTAACATAGACAATAAACATGTAGTAGCAATGAAAGATTGTCAAACATGTACAGTATAGTGTAGTCAAAAAAAAACCGGAAGACCTCAATGCAACATAAATTATTAGGCTAGAAAGAATATAATATACAAGTATAATTATTCCTTTTCCTGAAGTGTGTATACTCTGACTCTGTATACATAAGAGAATAAAATGAATACATGCAAATATCACTGAATTAGAATGAATATTAGTGGATAGACTACAAAAAACTGAGATGGGCAATGAGTTATAGCCAATGAAAGTGACAGCAGTGCAAAAAAATTAAATATACATGTAAATATGGCCAAAAGCAACCAGTTAGTATAAGATAAGTTCTACTCTACTACTATCTCATCTGAGAGAAGCTTCCTTCCTCATTTCTGCGCTTTAATATGCAAATTATCACGATGGTGGATTGAATTTGCAAATTAGTCTACATCGTCTGGCAACTTCTAGGAAATTTCTGAGTATGCAGTAGCATGCATTTCTCCTGAAAAGCGTTGGCAGCACTGCCAAAAACTTATTTATTTACAATGATGGGTTTATTTATAACAGGCTTTTGATTGCACTACTAAGGGCTTAGGAAGGTGCACATTTTTTTTAAGTGGCGTATGCTTGATTATAATTATAATAAAAAGTGAATATGATGTTAAAAAAATAAATAAATAACAGCATCTGGTACTTCTACTCGCAGGACGAAGTTGAAATACAAATATAAGGAATTCAGGTTAAGAGCTCCATCTGCAAAGCACTGAGAAGCTTATATAAATGCCAGCTGGTGAAAAAATTAACAATATCGCCCACACTGCATCTGTTTTGTCCTCTAAGCTTTTCTTGGCCTCATCGCCATCACTGCGGTTAGATAATACACCCTTACACACACACATACATACATACAGGCCGTGTTTTTGCAGATCTTACCTCCTCTAAAACACTGACGGTGTTCCTGCAGCTCTGGAGGCGGGTCGTGAAGCTGGACGTCGTGGGGGAGTTGTAGTCCTCCGTCGTCTCCGAGAGAAACTCGGACACCGATATCTGATCCGGCATCCTGCAGCGAGGTGTAGTCCAAACAAACAAACAAACCAAAAAAAAAAGGTGCTGATGTTTCTTCAGAAAACCGAAAGCATTCACAGACAACAAACTTCCGAGACGCTGTTTGTGTAGCGGCACGCACGAGATGCCAGCCGCACGCGCAACAAACTAACGTTTCGCGTGGAAATAAACAAAAAAGCTTTTTTTAAATATAGTCTTTAAATATTTTATTAAAATTAAATATTGTATTGTTCCTCTGTGTGACCGGTTAAGCTTTAACAAGCACGTCTCGACGGTTTGCTACCAGTTCCATCACACGCCGTGAAGCGGACTAGCGGCGGATGCCCACATTCCCGGTGATGATGTTCAAACAGGCGTCGCTAACGATAGCTGCTAACAAAACGGCATTTCAAAGTACAAACGGTTTCCGTTAGTGGTCCACGAATTATTCAACGACGACGATGCTGTCTTTATCCACCAGACTTTAGAGGCTACGTGAACAACTCTCTGTGTGACACTAGCGCTCACCCTCTCACACGGTGTAAAGTCACTCACACACACACTTTCTCTCTCTATCTATCTCACACTCTGCTTCATCCGCCCACAGTGACGGACGAAGCACTGCGCATGTCCGGAGTCACGCGCCGCTTTTTTTTGAGGGGGGGGGGGGCTGAGCTGTAAAGATTAAATTTTACATAATTACTGTACATACATAAAATATGACGTTAGTTAAAAATAAAGTTGATGAAGAGATATAATGAGTATTATAGTACTTGTTTAAATAAACATTTTGTTTGTTTAGCATTTTTTGGAAGGTGACTCCCGTATTCCACCCATCCCATCCAGTCTTTAGTCCAGATAGGGACCATGTAAGCCAATGGACATTACTTACTCACTCACTCATCATCTGTATCGCTTAATCCTGTATACATGGTCTTGGGGGCCTGGAGCCTATCCCAGAAGTCTTAGGGCACAAGGCATAGTACACTGTGGACAGGATGCCAATCCATAGCAGTGCCCACACACATGCACACATTCGCACACTCACTCAAACACTACAGGAAATTAGCCTAATCTGCATGTCTAAATTGTGGGACGAAACAGGAGTACCCAGAGGAAACCCACCAAGCACGAAGAGAACATGCAAACTCCGTTCACACAGGCGAGACTTGACCCAGACCCTGGAGGTGCAACGCGACAGTGATAACCACTAAGCTACCATGCCACCAATGGTGATTATCATTGTATTCCCATTTTACAGTATAACCATGGCAGGACCTCCAGTCAATACTCACACGCACTATGGGTAGTTTGGGAATGTCAATTAGCCTAATCTGCATTTCATTGGACTGTGGGAGGAAACCGGGATACACTGAGGGAAACCACCAGGCACGGGGAGAGCATGCAATCCCCATGCACATAGACCCCGAGGCAGGAATTGAAATCGGACCCTGGTGCAAGGCGACAGTACTAAACACTACGCCACCGTGCCACCGACTCCAGTCTTGGTGCTTTGTAACAGTTACATATGTAAAGCCCTTCATTTCCACCATGGGACAGGTTTCATGAGGGAGGTCTTTAACCTCGTTTCTCCTCAATACAAAAAGCTGTATGTTTGTCTTTTAACTTCAGCAGAAAAAGAAAGAAGCAAGTGACAGTACAGCCATCAATAGCTCTTCAAAACATCAATAGTTTTATAAAAGCATGCGTAGCGTGACACTGGCTTAGTGGTTAGCACTGTCGCCTCGCACCTCCAGGGTCGATTCCCGCCTCGGGTCTGTGTGCATGGAGTTTGCATGATCTCCACATGCTTGATGGGGTTCCTCCCTTTCCTCCTTTTCCTCCCACAGTCCATTAGACATGCTAATTGGTGTTCCCAAATTGCTCATAGTGTGTGTAATGAGTATTTGAATGTGTATATGTGTGTGCCCTGTGATGAATTGGCACCCTGTCCAGGGTGTACCCTGGTAACAGGAAAGCCTGTGACAAGCCTGTGATGGGACTTCCTGTGCAAACAAACAGTTTTATATGTACAGTATATGAATATGTAGAGTTGAAAACAAAAGTTAGACTTCTTCATGGTTTCTGGGTAAAAGAATAAACATTTTGGCATACGAAAAAAAAATTGTTATTGTTGCCTATTTCAATATCATGACATGGACACAATAAATTGTGTACAAAACCTTAATACAGTTAATTGTTTAAATATGTTTGTTTTCTAACATTTGTAAGGATCACTCACTCATCTTCTATACCGCTTAATCCTGTATTTAAGATCACAGGGGGCCTGGAGTCTATTCCAGGAGACTTAGGGCACAAGGCAGGGTACACCCTGGACAGGATGCCAATTTGTAACGATCATCTTAAGGATAATAAAAAAATTTATATCTTATTTTTGTTTTCACTTACAAGACAGTACCTGATAAAAAAATAGGACAGGATTTATTTATTTATTTATTTATTTATTTATTTATTAACCAAAAATTTATCTTTTCAGATGCAGATTATGTATTATTTGTATTATTATACAACTTTATTTTTAACTAACGTCATAATGATTATGTCTTTGATTTAATACTTGTGCTGTGGTATTTATCATGTTTTAATTTGTTTTTAGAAAATATTGTGAGGTTTCTCTCAGAGGCAAACAATGCAATAGTAAGAGTAAAATAAACAAGCAATACAGACAGGCACAAAAGAGGTAAACACACTTCAACATGACAGTCCTAAGGGTCACATGATAGCATCAACTATGATGTGAATACAGACATCTTTAGAGGAAACATAACACTACACATTGCTACCATAGTTCAATTAGATTTTTTTTTAAAAGGGCATAGATAACAACTGTTGAAGTATGTAAAAACTGTGTGCCCCTCTGTATATTGAAGAAGCACTGACTGTTGCACCAATCATCAATTACTAAATGAAAAAAAAAATGTCAATAGGTTGTTTGGAGAAGGCACAAAAGATTTATATTTGCATGCTGAGAGCTACATTTCTTACCGGTTCCATATAGGATCTCTTGAGGAAAAACTTAAGCGGGAGGTTGATGCTCTCATCACTTGTGGTCAGTTTCTGGCCTTGATGAATAATATATAAAATACCAGGGTTACATTTCTTGGGCGAAAAGAAGACTGTTTTGTTTATTTGTTTGAATTAGTTTATATTGAATAATGTACATCGCATGGTATCTACACTACTGTGTTGAAGTAGTCTTATTGTCTTTAATTATTTAGTCTTGAGTTAGACACACTTACCTGAAAGCTCCTGGTATGTCTTGCGTATTTCATGAACATCAAGTAAAGTGCAAGATAAGTTTCTCCCTGTACGCTTCATGGCAATTTTATTTTCACTGCCATCATCAGAGCTCAGTAGAATGGCTGTGTGCGCGTCTGTGTCTCCACCATTTGAGAGGAAGGGAGAAGCTACAATGTGTGTAGAAAAATACCCAATGACAATAGGCACAGGATCCAATAGCTAAAGCAGCAGGAAATGAGGAAATGCACTAGCACTGTGTAAGGAAATGGCAGAGCTTTGGAGGAGTTTCCTCACAAGTTGCTTAGAGTTTCACAGGTTAAACTCTCTCTCTCTCTCTCTCTCTCTCTCTCTCTCTCTCTCTCTCTCTCACTCACTCACTCACTCACTTTATTGACTTATCTGTATGTCTATCTACAGTATTTAGTTTTCTTTCTGTCTGTTCTCATAGTACCTACACAGAACAAAAACTAGCAAAGAATTAGTTACAATTTTGATGCCGACTCCTTGTGCCTCAACTGCCTAGCTACATGTACAGACTGAAGACTTCCACACTTCTTAATCACAGTAGAAAAATCCCTGCCAGTAAATGTATATTATGTCAATAAAATGATAATAACACATATCAAAATAATCACTGTTTACTGACTATAATCTATTAATGCAGTAAATTATAGCCAAGGGGGAAAATGGTGATGGCACATGGAGTCGGGCATAATATCTGTCACCTACTGTATGTTAGAGTGCTTTTTTTTGTGTGTTTGTTTGTTTGCTTTTAACAGTTGAACTGGATAATGGTTTTCATAATTATGTTTCAGAGATGAAACAGATCAGCAGCCATTCAACACTAAATCATCATTTAATCTGTTTCATCACTAAAAATGTGCTCTCTGCCTACTCCAGGATGGCCAACGCATCTAACAGCAGGATGTAACCTATTCAGAGGCAAAAGGCACGCATGTCCCAAGGGGTTTTATAGCCTTAATTTGGATTAGTTGACCAATAAGATCTCTGTAGCCCTCTGTATCACTTGTAAAATTTTCTTTGACCTAAGAGAAGAACAAAAGTAATAAAACATTGGTATTATTGCCATTCAATTGTCTGAAAGTACTGTAAATTTACAGAACAAATATTTTATATGTAATACCACAGCAGCAAAAGGAATGTTCCTATTAACCTGTTAAACTATTTATTTACTTATTTACTAGACATATAGAGAATGCAGTTATTTGCAATATAAAAAAAAAGGCAAAGAGAACGGTATCTGAAATCATTAGCAATCTCTGATTATTAACTCCTAATATGAAGTCTAAAGCGCTGTCACTGATGCAAGCCATCATTAGTCTGAAATCAAATCAAAACAGGCACAGGAAATTCTTCCAGGAGGCATGTGGACCTGTGTCAACAGTCGAGGGAAGTAAATACAGTACATAGGGTTTACAACAAGAAGCAAATCCCTGGAAAGCCAGAAGACCAGTTAAAACAAAAAAAAAATTTTTTAATAAAATTAAACACACAAACAAACACTTACCGTATCAGTATGAGGAGAAGAGAAGAGCATGGAGAATGAATGGAACTGCTCAAGATCAGAAATGCATAAGGAAAAGGAAAGAACATGTCCTTTCAGTTTATCTATCTATAATAATAATTCTAGTAACAAAACAGATTTCCGAATGTAATCGTTTTTCCATTAAAGTATACAATCAGAAATCCTGTGGGGAAAAATTTATTAAATCCTATAATTCAGTAACATATACTGTAGAACCAGCTTTAGCAACAATTAACAAGAAACAAATGTTCTCTGTAAGAGTGTCTCAGTCTCATACATTGTTTTTAAAACTTTACAACAATGATTCATTGATGTTTTTTTTTTAAAGACATCACATCATTTCAGTGAGGTTAAGATCTGGACTTTGATTTGGCCATTCTAACCCCTGGATATTTTTTTGTTCTGTAGGATTTCAAATTTCTATTTGCTGGTTGTGCTTGGGATCACTGTACTGTTACCTGACCCAATTTTGACTCAGTTTAAACTGCTGCACAGATGCCATTACATTTGTCTAAATATATTATGGTATAAAGTGCAGTTCATTATTGTCCCATTGACTGCAGGACCTGCGTCCTTGTCCTAGAACCTGTTGCTACAAAATAAACCAAAATATTCCTCCCTCAACCACCAGGCCTGAGACTTTGTCTGTCAGGAATGCAACCCATTTTACCTAATGGAATGGAACCTTATGTTCCTTATTAACCTTATGTTCAAAACCACCTGAAACCTTGTTTTGTTGTTGCCACTGTGCACTCTGCCTTAGAAAATTCTGACTCTTTGCTCTCTTTGCATGACTTTAACAATAAAATCACCAAGGTTTGGGGCATGATGCCGCAGGGCCTCTGAGGTGCACTGTGGTAAACGGTACCAGAATCCTGGCAGCAGATCCTTTGGGTGCTGTGGGTTGTGGGGTAGCACCCACGGGTGCATTGGTATGCTTTTCTGTAAGATTGGATCTTATGGGCTGGCCTTAGGTCCCCACAATTATGGGTGAGCCTTGTGTGCCCCTGATCGTGTCGCCAGATTGCTGGTGTACATGTTGTTCAGTTAACCTGTGAGAGTAATGTTACAGAATATTACACACTGCCTGGCAAAAAACGTCTCTATTTCAGAAGAGTCAAATTATTGAGCTGCATCAAAGAGGATTTGAAATTCCTGGAACTGGGTTTAGAACTCTTTAACACACTAACACTTGCTGAACCATCAACTTGGACGACTTTTGGTAGGTTCTGACCACTGCAGACCGGCAACATCCCAGAAAAGAGTTTGACTCTTGTCAAACACACTAAAATCCTTAAGCTTGCCCATTTCTTCCCTGCTTCCAACATATCAACTTCAGGAACAAAATGTTCACTTGTTGCCTAATATATCCCACCCACTTCCAGATGCCACTGGAACAAGATATTGTAACTGTAGCTACTGTGACAAGGGCCAAATTGTAATGGGTCAGAGCATCTCCAAAACTGCAGCTCTTGTATCTCAGTCCCATGTCTTCAGAGGTCAGGCCACCAAAAATGGTCCAAGAATAGAAAACCAGTCAACCAGCAACAGGGTCATGGGCTGCCCAGTGTAGTACACTCCAATAGAAGAGCTACAGTAGCTCAAATTGTTGAAAAGATTAATGTCATAGCTGATCAGTGTATACACATAAACCACTTTTAATGGTGAGAATGATTAATTTCAAATTCAAATTTCAAATTTCAAAACCACAAAACTAGTTCCTTATTTCTCACTTATTAAGCTTTTTTTTTTTAATTCTACTTGAGATCAGGACTAATTTATCTACACTGTAAACCTGAATAAGTTGGCAAAACTTTTTAGGTAATCAAAAAATTTTAGGTAATCAGTTACATCAATTTTTTTTAAGTAATGATGTTTCCAATTTTAAGTAAACACAACTATCAGTTTTTGAGTTTGTTGTACTCATTCGTATTAATCGTTATTTACTTGCATTACTGAGTAGCATATCGCATAATATAATTTTTTTTAGTTTCAAATTAAATAAATTGTTGTTGGTCTTTCGCCTGCTCCTGGCAATGGGTCGCCACAGTGGTTTGTCACAAGTTTTTACGCCAGATGCTGTTCTGAACACAACCCTCACATTTTTATCTGGGCTTGGGACAGGCACTTCATCCAGTGGCTGGGAATCGAACCCTTTTACCTAGCAGACGAAACACCTATACTGTAAACCCGAAAAAAACAAACTCAAAAATTTTTAGGTAATCAGTTACCTCAACTTTTTAAATAATGATGTTTACAATTTTAAGTAAACAGAACTGTCAATTTTTGAGTTTGTTGAACTTGTTGCAAATCAAATAAATTGTTGTTGCTGTCACCGCAGCAGACAATCCAGTCCGCACACAAGCTTGGCACAGGTTTTACAGCAGATTCCCTTCCTGACACAACCCCTCCCATTTTATCTGGGTTTGGGACGGACACTTCATCCAGTTGTTGGGAATCGAACCCAGGCCTTCCGCATGGCAGGCGAAACACCAACCACTGAGCCACCAGTGCCGTATAGATTTGAAGTTGGTGGAAATTTAAGGTGACAGTTACTTAAGTGCTTACGATTACTTAAAATATCAAATTTGTTCAGCTAACTTGAAAAGCGTCATTTCTACAAACTCATAAATACCAAAAAGTTCTAAATACTCATCAAGGTCTATTAATTTGAACTAATTGTAACTGTTTAAGTTAACAGTACTCAATATATTTAATTACTTTGAGCATTAGGGTTTACAGTGTACCAATGGAGAGTTCACCCCTCAAATGTGTCATATGTGATAAATTCTCCACCTGACTCATTAAGCAGTGAGTGACATCCATGACTGTATGTTATCCATGTTAGTACAACATGCTGCATATGAAGTCTGCACACCATTCCCAATCCTAATCTCCCAGTTGGCTTTGGAGCAGAGTTAAATATTAGGCACTTTGTAACAAACATTTCATTATAGATGCTCATCTGCAAGACGAGTTAGAAGCTTGTCACTGGTTTGGAAAAAGTTGCCTCTATGGATATGAGAGCTAAAATACAAGTCATAGGTTCTATTTCACAGAATCTTCTATAATATTTAATAGTTCCCTAGCTTAAACGCTAAATTAATTGAATTAAATTATTTTATTCGGCAGGGTGGCTTTCGATTCCCATCTCTGTGTGCATGGAGTTTGTATGTTCTCCCCGTGCTTGGGGGGTTTCCTCCGGGTGCTCCGGTTTCCTCCCACAGTCCAAAGACCTGCAGAATAGGCTGATTGGCATTCCCAAATTGCCTATAGTGTGTGAATGAGCATTTGAGTGTGACTGTACAGTATGTACAGAATGTGTGCCCTGTGATGGTTTGGCACCCTGTCCCGGGTGTACCCAGCCTCGTGCCCTGGGTCTCCTGGGATAGGCTCCAGGCCCTCCCATGATCTTGTATACAGGATACAGCAGTATAGACAGTGAGTGAGTCATTTATTTTAATTCAAATCTACTCTGAGAGATCTAGACAGCAGCACTTTAGATCCAGTATGTTTAAAATCCTAAAGAGTAGGAACACCCACTTACAGTTTAATGGGATATTTGTGTCCACCTATCTGCAGCACTTTAAATAACCTTTTAAAGGAAAAGAAATACACAACCATTCCACTGGTAAAACATGATGCATAAAAACACCTTTAAAATCATCTTTGATCAATTCAGTTTTATTTATATGCCGCTTTAAAAATGGTAATCGTCGCAAAGCAGCTTTACAGAATCAATTTCAATTAATGGATTATAAAATATAATACCAAAATTTTCTCTTTAGTTATGTGATACTTGATTTTGAATAGACAAGTTTTAAAAAATCAATTAACCTGCTAATTACTAAAATGAAGAAATTAAATAGAAAAAGTCTGTAATGCAACCACAGGGGGGCACAATTCAGTCTCTTCTAGTGCCAGTCCCAAGTCTGGATAAATGCAGATGGATGTGGCAGTAACATGACTTTCATACCGGATATACTGTGTGTCCAGGAGACCAGGAGGAAATGTAGCAAGGCTAGAAACTTAGGAGTAGTCTTCAAGTTTATTATTATTATTATTATTATTATTATTATTATGGGGTGAATAGGAAAAGAAATGGAGTAGGAGTTGTCCTGAAGAAAGACTTTGTAAGGAATTTTCTGGAGGTGAAAAGAGTATCAGATAGGGTGATGAGTCTGAAGCTGAAAATTAAAGGTGTGATGTTCAGTGTTGTTACTGGTCATGCCCCACAGGTAGGATGTGAGTAAGAAGAGGAGAAATTCTGGAGTAAGTTAGATAAAGTGATGCAGAGCATCCCCGGTCATTGAGGGAGTGGTAACTGGTGCAGATTTCACTGGATATGTGGGGAAAGGTGACAGAGGTGATGAGAATGTGATTGGTCTTCAGGACAGGAATGCAGAGGGACAGATGGTGGTGGACTTCGCACAGAGGATGGAAATGGCAACAGTGAATACTTTCATCCATAAGCGGTAGGAACATCGTGATAAGAGCGGAGGCAGAAGCATTCAGATGGACTACATCTTGTTTCGACGTTCTAATCTGAAGTATTGGTAGTGGAGAGAGTAGCCTGGCAACACAGGATGGTGGTGTGTTAAATGATCCTGGTGGTGAGGAAGGTGAAGAGAACAAAGGCAGAGCAGAGGACAAAGTAATGGAAGGTGAAAAAAGAAGAATGTTGTGCAGTTTTCAGGGAGACGTTGAGACAGGAGGTGCTTTCAGGTGACTGGACAACTACAGCTACAGTGATCAGTGAGGCAGGTAGGAAGGTACTTGGTGTATCATCAGGGGAAAGTGCTCCTTGTCCATGCTGATGGAGAAGTACAGAGAATGTAATAGGAAGTTGAATTGTGTCTTTGTACTGTAGATTTAGAGAAAGAGCATGACAGGGGACAGAGCGAGGAGCTGTGGTATTGTATAAGGAAGTCTGGGGTGGCAGAGAGGCCAGACTGAGGTGGTTTGGACATGTTCAGAGGAGAGATTGAGAATATATGGGTAGAGGTTGGAACTGCCAGGCACGAGGTCTAGAGGAAGACCAAAGAGGAGCTTTATGGATGCAGTGAGAGAGGACATGAAGGTAGTTGGTGGGAGAGAGGAGGATGCAGAGGATGGGGTTAGATGGAGGCAGATGATACACTGTGGTGACCCCTAAAAGCAAGCAGCCGAAAGACAATGAAGAACATAGAAAAAGTCTGTAATACAATAGGCTTTATTTTACATAAGAACATTTACATTTAACCTTAAATTGAAGCAGTTCTCGTCCCGAATTCGAATGAATTTCAATTTCAATTAAGTGCAAAACTACAGCACACAGAGCTACATAGCAATTATGAAACCTGGTTCAACCTATTTCAATTTATTTAACTATGGATCGATATATTTAAATATACTTCAAGCTCCTATGGAAGAACTGGAACAATTTGTTTAATGCTTTTCATGTATGTGACAACATTGTCAATTCTTTTGTTTTGTGCTCCATAAAATGATCAAAGCCCTTCATGACAGTATTACACAGTGGTACAGTGTTACAGCATTTGCTGCCTTGAGAACAAATAGTGTTTAACTTGCAGTTGTAGGTGTAGCTGTTAAGTTGTTTCATTGTCCATCTTGGTGTAAGCTTTTCCATTGTCCAGTATACAGTAGTAAAGCAAAAGATCCACTTAAAGGTTAAAAGTTAAATAACCATTCTTAAATACAGCAATCAAAGAAACGTTTCTACTTCATTTCCCTAAAAGCATGTTTTAACATAAAGTAATAAAAAGTAGAGGAATGTACAGGAAATAAACAACAGGAAATATATTTTACTGAATAAAGATTTACAATAGTGACAAATTTAAAAGAGCCCAACACAAATCAGTAATTTGTCACCTGTTGGTGGTTTTGTTGATTTGAGTCAAGGCACAAGTGTGGTGGGTAAATTATTTAAAAGAAAGAGCATTAGAATATTGGGCTGTGCATCTACTGTAGGTCATAAATGATGCGCTAACAATATTTATTCTATATTTTGATGACACTGATTTACTAATGCAAATGTTACTAATGCAAATAAACGTAACAACAATACAAAATGAGTAACCACTTACTTTCAACTAACTATAACTAGTATAGATCAATTGATAAGGGGAGTGTGGAATTGTTTTAAAGATATACAGCACATCCGGCTCACATAAATACATAACTTGTTTTCAGGTAAATAAATAGTCATTTCCTGTAGCTGCAGATATTCACCAAATGACATCAGATCAGGGAATGTAACAAAGCAGCACAAATTCACTCTCCGGTCTCTTTTTTTTTCAGTCAGACATTTCTTCCATCAAATCTGTAGGAAAGAAAAGAAAAAGATTTGAAATTAGAGGTCTGAGAAATAGTCGCTTTTCATTTAATATTAACTATACATCAGTTAGTTCGGACCAAGCAATCTACTTGGATGAGCGGCATTCCAGGAGTGGTGATACAGTAATCTATGGCAACACCACTGGCTGGGCTGTTTAACTATATGTATCACTCATCACCCAGTTCTTCTACAATTGTAAATTACACTAACTGTCAGGGTGAAAGTACGTCTGTACGGTGCACCATACTGAGGAATGGCAAGAAAACACATCTGATAAGATGCTGAATATAGCATGGCTGTGATGTGGGTGTTGGTGCGAGGGCTCGGCACAAGTAGTGAAGTAAAAGTCATTAACTTACTGTGTGGACTCTCCGCATCAACATTCTGCAGTGAGCTAAAGGAACAGTTCTGTTTGGGCCTGGCTCCAAGCTCACGCTTCTCCTTCACCTCTTTCGGGTTCGAGTTCTCATCAGTAGCCGCAACCGTAACCTGAATCTTTGCTCTCTCCTCCTCTGTCATGGGTTTAAAGTACCCGCCCTCCTCAGCTACCATCTTCTCCAACTTCTCAATCAGCTGAGGGACTTGCGTGTGCTCTCCAAAAGCATCATTGTTGATGACATGGTATCTCTTCTTGCACTTGTCCAGCACCCACTGCAATGCACCACCCTGGCGCCGGATGTGTCTCTCGATCGGCATGTTTTTCAGCACCTCGGCCCACGTAAATACCACTATGGTGTGCCTCCACACAGCCTCGCCGAACAGCACCAGGTTCTCCTCAACTCTCGCTCTGTCAATGTCCGTGAACATGCCTACAGGCACGACGAGCAGGAAAGCGTGCGGCCCCGGCGGGCACATCGCCAGGCTACGAGTCATCTCCTGTTGATAAGCACCTGGAGTAGTCTGAGCTGAAAACCAGCCCGGCGTGTCCACGACAGTCAGCTTGCGACCGAGCCGCTCTGCATCGCGCTTCACTGAGAATTCAGCTGCCCGCTCCAGACGAAACTCTTCGTAACCCAGGATAGTGTTTCCAGTCAGGCTTTTCCCAGGCCACCGCCAGCCCAGGAGGATAAGACGCAGCTCAGAGAGATGGTTGGAAGTGGCAATTTTTTTGTCCTCTTCATGATCTAAATGATTAGTTCCTGTACGGAAAAATACACAACATTTTTTTCATCGTTACTTGCAAATTTAAATGACAAACATAATCTTTAAAACATAAAGACTGAATTGTAAATCTTCTGCTGCTACTCTCTTCCAAATGAGAATTAGTGAGAATTAAACATGCTAATGAGTTTATTGTCATTACAGGGATTTTTATACACTTAAAAAAAAAAAAAAAGTCAAAATATCAAGCCAACACCAGTGCTCTGGTCAGAGACAATGATGAAGGGCAACTTTTTTAGGTGTAACAACAAATTAGGTGTGGCTAATTAGTGGCGCAAAAATAAAAGAAAAGTTAAATGTCAGCAGCAACAACAACCATGTCATTATGATGTCAATAGCTTAGGGCAGAATGATTCACCATAGGTTAGGTACGGCTTTTTCAAAATGTACATTACTTTCTACAATAATCTTCATACAATAATCTTCTCTGAACAGTTGATATTGAGATGTACTGTAACTGCTACTGTATGTATGCTCTGTAAAGCCTTTATAACGCCTCTAATCTGAGGTGCTGATTGGTGCTTGGTAATTACTGAGGCTGGTAACTCTAAATGAACTTCTCCTAAGCAGCAGAGGTACGTTTTGCTTATGCTTCACTGGGATGGAAACTCATGTCAGTATTCTCAAGTTGCATTTCAATAATTTAAGGCAGTCTGGTGTCCATGATCAGGGGCATGTAATTTGCAGTGCTGAGGTCTACCGCCCTTCTGGAGCTACCATGACAGGTAACATGTAGAACCGCAACAGAACAGGTGATTTTTGTCTCATCCGTCCATAGAAGCCGTGACAACAGTTCAGCAAAGTCTAATCTGAGCTTCCCGGTTCTGAGGCTTATCAATGCTTTACATATTTTGATAAACACTCTTTATTTAGTTTGGTGATTTCTCTTCTCGTTGATTCTCACTTGATCACACTGATATGTCTACTTCCGACAGGACGTTTCTGATTTGGGAAAGTGTTTTTTGCACCACAGTTGTTTTGTGTGACATTTTGTGCCTTTTGGTCTTCTTGAACTGATCATAGCAGTCTTTCTTCTAATTAACCAATCAGAGTGATATATGAGATATTGCTTAAACTACACATACGGTGGTCAAGTCAAATCAATTGTCCAGTTACTTTTAGTCCCTTAAAAAGAGATGGCCACCTATATAAAGAGCTGTAATTCCTACACTGTCCAGCTGATCTGGATGTAGATACACTCAGATTGAAGTCTGCGCTTTAAGCACATATTGAGGCATTTAATTTGAACTAAAGAGTGGTACACCAGTGGTAGCTTAGTGGTAGCTCAGTGGTTAAGGTTTTGGACTGCTGATCGGAAGGTCACAGGTTCAAACCCCAAGTTCAAACCTCACCACTTCAATGTTGCCCCTGCTCACACTCACTCATCATCATCTATACCTCTTTATTCTGTATACAGGATCACAGGGAGTCTGGAGCCTATCCCAGGAGACTTAGGACTCAAGACAGGGTACATCCTGGAAGGGGTGCCAATCCATCACAGGGCACACACACGTATATACACAATCACACAGGTATTCACACACTATGCCAATTAGAGTAATCTGCATGTCTTTGGATTGTGGGAGGAAAACAGAGTACACGAAGGAAACCCATCAAGCACGAGGAGAACATGCAAACTCCGTGCGCACAGCCCCAAAGCGGGAATTGAACCTGAAACCTGGAGGTACAAGGCGACAGTGCTGACCACCAAGCCTCCTTAACTGCTCAGATGTATAATGAGATAAAAATGTAAGTTGATCTGTATAAGGGCGTCTACCAAATTCCATAAATGTTAATGTAATGTACACAGCTAAAATATCAATACATTAGTAAAAATGCTAATATTTTTCTCATGGATTGTGTATTATAGTAAAAACACCATTAGTGAAAGTCAGCCGAGCACTTTCAAGATTAATGTGAAACAGTATAGTTTTACCAACAGATTTATCATAAGATTGGGAAACTACATATTCACAGGCGTCATTTCCCATCAGCTAGGAGGAAACTGTGAAGAAATACATGCTCTGATGTCATCGGCACAAAAAAATACAAATATAATAAATAAAATCCCGGCCCGATTTATAAATAAGCCATAGGTGAAGGCTAGATGTCAAAATCTTCCTTGGCATGAGAGACATGACACGCCATAGGTATGTTATATAGACTGTAAATGTGTTAGTTTTCTGGATGATGGTAAATATTTAATTCGCTTCAATTACTCGTAAGTCTGACTCCGTGCCCAGAGTAAAATATAAGATATCTCACCTACTACCTTAAAAAGATATTATAAAACCTCAAAACTGTGTTTATTAGCCAGTTGGGTTCGGTCTGTGTAAAAGTGTCAGAAATGTCAGTGTCGGTGTCAAACTCATGTCAAACATCGAAGTAAAAAGTAGATTTAACACCTACATTAGTTAACATTATTAAGTCAGTATTTTTTAGCACTTACCATGTAGTTCTGCTGATTTGTTAGACGCCATGATATTGTTCAAGCCCTTTAAGTTAATCGTTTCTTTATTCTGTACAGAAGGATTTCCTGGTTCATTGGTTGACGAAACGTGTAACTATTGTAGGCGTGGCTTATCCCGTAGCCACGCCCGCACTCCGCCGCGTGAACATGAGATGTGTTCGACATCACGAAGCTTGCGCCCTCCGCTTGAATTGCACTGCGCATGCGCACAGTTCGGCCCGTGCAAAATGTGTTACAGTCACGTGTCCTTTCACTGCATTACATTATATTAGAAAACAGCATCAGTCAGGTACTTGCACTTGTATTATGGGATACAATGCATTTCTATTTTGAAATAGCTTATGTTATCAGTGTTATCAGACAAACTGAACGGTTTGTCCTTTGTAATATGATTAAGATGAGTGTCCACCGTAAAGTATTTAAGACGAAATATTAATTCATTCATTCATCTTCTATATCGCTTATCCTGAACAGGGTTACAGGGCCCGGGAGCCTATCCCAGGAGGTACACCCTGGATGGGGTAGCCAGTCCGTCGCAGGGCACACACACAAACACACTCATGCTCATTCACACACTAAGGGCAATCTAGGAATGCCAGTTAGCCTAATATGCATGTCTTTTGACTGTGAGAAGAAACCCTGGAGGAAACCAACCAAGCACAGGGAGAACATGCGCAGAGCCCCAAGGCAAGAATCAAACCCTGACCCTAGAGGTGCAAGGCGACAGTGCTAACCACTAAGCCACCGTGCCACCTTCTACATAATTTTAGTAACTAGCTAATGCCATCTGCAAATTATATGCATTACCTAGAAGTACTATTTTCTGTAAGTACTAGAGCTCACCTATGACACGAGAGCATGTGTGAGCATGTACAGTTAAGGTTGTGGCTTGTTTACTCGGTATATTCACATTTGCACGTGCACTTTGTTGTCAATTGTGTATTTTTTGTATAGAAATTGATAGTTTTTTAGGTTAACTTAAAAATGTAAAAATCTGCCTTGTAAATTTATGTTGTGTTGTTAATTTATGTCGTCTGCATGTATGTAGCACCTTGGTCCTGGAGGAAGGTTGTTTCGTTTCACTGTGACCTGAACTGTATATGGTTGAAATGACAATAAAAGCCTACTTGACTTACTTGACTTGACTTGTGTGTGTGTGTGCCCTGCGATGAATTGGCACCCTGTCCAGGGTGTACCCCACCTCGTGCTCTAAGTCTCCTGGGATAGGCTCCAGGCCCACCGCAACCCTGAATACAGAAAAAAGCGGTATAGATGATGAGTGAGCGAGTGAGTATATACAGCTGCAGGTCACTTCTCATCAGCAACCAGACTGTCAGCGATACCCCGGCCCTGCAGGTATTCATTAAAGAGCCCAATGGCTACAGGTATAAATGACCACCTATGACATTCCTTAGAGCAGCGAACCTCATTCTGTCACTGAATGTGCTCTTTTCATTTGTTAAGAAAGCACAGAGTGGGTGAGAGTCATTGTCTATATTTTTTAAGTGGTCCTTGATTGACTACAGTCTCTAGTGAGTCCAGTCTGATCATTAAGCTTATCTTATTAAACCTATTGGCATCTCTCACATTCACACCAAAATCACACTGGACACAACAGACGTATAGAACTCATTCAAAAATGACGTGCAAACACCACCAAGGAATTTGATTTATTTAGCAACAATTCATAGTGTGGCTAATGTTATTAACTGCATTTCTATACAAAAAAATGCATTTTCCATTTCCTGCTTCCAGCAAAGAGAAATCATGTTACGTTCACTTAATGTCAAAAAAATGGTGACATTTGCAAGATTGCAAGTCGGATGGTCTCAAAAAAATTAAGCAAAGCTATTTCCTCTTTTTTTTTCTTTTTTACAAAAAATGGCATAAAGTTACCCAATGGCAATCTGAAAAACTGGTGGAGAGCATGCCAAAACGCAAAGAAGCTGTACAGTAACTGAAAGTCAGGGTTATTCCACCCGAAGACTAATTTCTTCATGTTAGCCAAAGCATTAACACAATTTGTGTTGTGCAACATAACATGCACTTGCAAGAAGAAAAGCAGATAATAAACAGATTTTTTTGCAGTGGTCTCTTATTTTTTTCCAGAGCTGTATACCATACATATGTATAAAATCAAGCACCTAGTCATGCAGATTCTTTGTGAAAGAATGGGTCACTTTCAGGAGCTCAGTGAATTTCAGCATAGTACCATGATAGGATGCCACCTCAGCATGGGAACTGATTTAATTACTAATGAAATTTATTTAACCGAAACAGCATTTCTGCAAACAAGAAAGAAAAAAAAAAACTGCAACAGTGTCCCAACTGTGAAACCTCAAAGTTTAGCAAATTGTGAAGTAAATCATCCATTACAACAGTAATAAAATACATCATTAGCTTAAAGTCATGTTTTCATTTGCATACTGTACATATAAATATGAACAGTACAGTAAATCAATTTACATAAAACAATCATTATCTCTACTTTATCTATGGGACTTATTCCCTGTGTTAGTGCTCATTGTATTGAAGTACTGAAGTAGAAACATAGAAAAAAGCAGAGTGATAATATGGAGATCAAGTGTAAGGAGCAAAACCATGAGTTAAACTTTTGTAGAATGACGTCCCCTCCTGTTCTTCCTGGAGTTAGCTTAAGTTGGATCTCTAAGGCTTAGTGGATAGCCTCCTGTGTGGCCTTAGAGCTTGTCTTTTTCACTGCATTCAAGAATGCAACTGGATGTAAAATTAATTAACTGACTCAGGCAATGATTTACAGTAAGTGGCAGAAGCGTTTTGAACGAGAATTCTACTGAAATTAGTTTTGCATATGCAATAAGTCTTGCATATTGTGTTTTCTGTACATTACAGTGTGCCTTAAGTGCCAAGGTTGGTGACAACTATGTACTTTACAACTAGATCATATAATGCCACGTTAATTTATTTAGTTTTTTGGCAATTAAATGGTGTAGTCTTACATGCTGTGCTTTTTGTATTTTTTTCATACAAAAACCCCACTAATCATATAAAAATAGGGATACAAAAAGTATAGTCATTAGAACTGAGCATTATAAAAAAAATTTAGACACCGTATGACAATATTCAATATAAATTCTCCTCCCACAGCAAGCACACAAGCTTATCAGCTCCATTTGTATAAGTAATGTTATCTGATTACAGCTCAGCCAGATGCATGTTACACTATACTGAATCGGTTACAGTGTCATTTCTTTACACCAAGTTTTATGTCAGAGTTATAAAACATATAGTTATTAAGTACTTTTGTTTTTGGTTGTACACATAAACCAAACTTAACATTATACATGAATCCGCAAACACCACTTCATCCACAAAAAGCAACATTAACTTTAAGCTAGCTCGGTCTGGTCAAGGAGCGGTTAGTTGGCTAATGTCAATCCACAATTTGTCCATGTAACTTTACAAAGTTGTCTAGGGTGACAATTCCATAAGGCATTAGACCTTATTTAATAAAGAAATATGGTTATCCATAATTCTATGTACCCAAATAATTCTTAGAAGTTGACCTCTAATCCAGGAAAAAACAAACAAACAAACAAACAAACAAACAAACAAACAAACAGTTTGGTCCTGTTGTGCATGAGCAAGAACATTGTGCATCACTTTACAAATAGAGAACATCATGTTTAAGTTTTCTTGGATTCAAAATGGTCATATTCACAGAAGTACTATGAAATAACACACTCATGGTCATATTCCACACAAAAGTATGTTACTTTCAATATTGACAATATTGTCTTTTGAGGACTTTTAAAGCAATGAGGACACCCGGCGACGGCTCAGGCAAATGTTGTCTGTCAGGAGATTTTTCAGAGTGGGCAGTGATAATATTGGTTATTTTAATTACTTTATGAGTAAGCAGGAAATACTGGTTATTTTAAGGTTCGGAATATTGTACTGTATGCTCAGAGCTGGCTTTTAGCGTATCTTAACTGCAGTAAGCAAAACTTAAACACCAAGATTTAAACTGCTTGATTAAATTTCTCTGATTTTTTTTTTAATCACATATAAATGTTTTGAAACTTGTCTGTTCTCTGTTACATGGATTTTTGCCACATCAGCACATCTACAGTCGTGGCCAAAAGTTTTGAGAATGACACAAATATTAGTTTTCACAAAGTTTGCTGCTAAACTGCTTTTAGATCTTTGTTTAAGTTGTTTCTGTGATGTACTGACATATAATTACAAGCACTTCATACGTTTCAAAGGCTTTTATCGACAATTACATGACATTTGTGCAAAGAGTCAGTATTTGCAGTGTTGGCCCTTCTTTTTCAGGACTTCTGCAATTCGACTGGGCATGCTCTCAATCAACTTCTGGGCCAAATCCTGACTGATCGCAACCCATTCTTTCATAATCACTTCGTGAAGTTTGTCAGAATTAGAATCAATGGGATTAAGATCTGGGGAGTTTCCAGGCCATGGACCCAAAATTTCAACGTTTTGGTCCCCGAGCCACTTACTGTAGTTATCACTTTTACCTTATGGCACGGTGCACCATCGTGCTGGAAAATGCATTGTTCTTCACCAAACTGTTGTTGGATTGTTGGAAGAAGTTGCTGTTGGAGGGTGTTTTGGTACCATTCTTTATTCATGGCTGTGTTTTTGGGCAAAATTGTGAGTGAGCCCACTCCCTTGGATGAGAAGCAACCCCACATATGGATGGTCTCAGGATGCTTTACTGTTGGCATGACACAGGACTGATGGTAGCGCTCACGTTTTCTTCTCCGGGCAAGCCTTTTTCCAGATGCCCCAAACAATCGGAAAGAGGCTTCATCCGAGAATATGACTTTGCCCCAGTCCTCAGCAGTCCATTCGCCATACTTTTTGCAGATCAATCTGTCCCTGATGTTTTTTTTGGAGAGAAGTGGCTTCTTTGCTGCCCTTCTTGACACCAGGCCATCTTCCAAAAGTTTTCGCCTCACTGAGTGTGCAGATGCGCTCACACCTGCCTGCTGCCATTCCTGAGCAAGCTCTGCACTGGTGGCACTCCGATCCCGCAGCTGAATCCTCTTTAGGAGACGATCCTGGCGCTTGCTGGACTTTCTTGGACTCCCTGAAGCCTTCTTAACAAGAATTGGGCCTCTTTCCTTGAAGTCCTTGTTGATCCTATAAATTGTTGATTTAGGTGCAATCTTAGTTGCCACAATATCCTTGCCTGTGAAGACATTTTTATGCAACGCAATGATGGCTGCACATGTTTCTTTGCAGGTCATCATGGTTAACAATGAAAGAACAATGATTTCAAGCATCACCCTCCTTTTAACATGTCAAGTCTGCCATTCTAACCCAATCAGCCTGACATAATGTTGACAAGCACAAGGCTGGAGATCATTCTCACCTGAGTTAACAAGACTGTCACAGGGCCGCTCTCAGGCAGGAGCACACAAACGACAGAGGACATGGTTATGCAGGTGCAACTAGTGTTCCCATTTATTTTTCTACTTTTTTAAGTGTTGATGACTCACGCTCTCGCAAACGCACATGCACACATACGGGATCACTCAGACTGGGGATTCCGTGGCGGAGAGAGAGGGATGAACAGAAGATGCAGCCCCCTCGATCTAGGGAGGCGGCGGCTCTACTCGGATGTGGCGGCCGGCGGCTCCGTGAAACGGCAGGGGCGGTAGACTCGGAGTGGTCTCTCCTTGGCTGCGAGTTGCGCTGCGTCAGGCTTTCGGCGCTGTCAGAATCTGTGAGGGGAGAGGATACAGGTGTTACCCGGTTTGTCATCTGAATTCTACTCACAAGTTCGTTCAGATCCTGTCGTTGTGTGTTCGTTACGTCTTCTCCATAGTTTATCAGCTCCCTGCTCTTCTCTGTGAATGACAAGACAGCAAGCGCTGACATACGCGGCATCGGCTCGACCCACTTTTTTAATAGATTAACATGATATATTTCGGTTTGTTTTCTCTTATCTGGTTGCTGCAGTCGATAGTTCACGGGGCTGACCTTTTCTACTATCGTGTAAGGGCCCTGCCAGCGGGCTAGGAATTTGCAAGTAGCGCTGGGTAGCAGTAAAAGTACGGAGTCCTCCGGTTGAAATTCACGGGCTCTTGCCGGTCGTTCGTACGTTCTTTTCTGCTCTGCTTGAGCTCGTTCCATGTTTTCTCGTACAATTGGCAGGACACGGTCTATTTTCTGTTGCAGGTTTTGTACGTATTCTACTACTGACCGGAACGGGGAAGGTTGTTCTTCCCATGCTTCCTTTGTGATGTCCAATAATCCCCGAGGTCTGCGGCCGAAGAGCAGCTCAAATGGCGTGAAGCCGGTAGATGCTTGCGGTGTTTCTCTGACTGCGAACAGGACGTAGGGGAGTAAGTGGTCCCAATTTCGTCCACCCTCGGCCTTGGTCGGCGTCTCGCCTGTGGTACCTTTTTCTTTTTTCCTTGCAGCTTTAGATACAGCCCGGGCCAGTCTCTGCCTAGGATCAAGGGTACAGGTAAGTTAGACACAACACCGGCCTTTACCATGTATTTCCTCTGTCCATCTTCAATGGAAAAACGAGCCGCGGGAACCTCCCTTCGATCTCCGTGGATGCAGGTGATCGGGAGCGGTTTGCATGGTCGTGCTCCGGCAGGCATAATGGAGGGGCGAGCCAGTGAAACAGTGCTTCCTGTGTCGATCAGTGCTGGCAGTGGTGCTCCGCCGACCTTGACCCAATGTGTGGGTGCTGGGGCGCCGTTATCCGTGTGGCTATCTGCCCAAAGTCCCTGTGAGGACGTGGCCCTACTCAGGCTCGGTTCGGTGGACATGGGCTCGTCTTGTGGAGTATCGGGGCGCCGCACTGGCAGAGCTGGTTCACGGTGGTGAGGTGGCAGATAGCGTAGCGGGCTCCTGTCTGGGAATCTCCTTTTTTCTGGTGTCATTGAGAGTGTTGCTAGTGCACACTCCAATACTTCCGTTATGTCTCGGACGGAAGCCAGCCCGCGCATCCCTACGGCTTTCCTTTCTTCCCTGGGGAGGGAGCTCAGTAATTTGTCGATCGCGACACGCTCAGTGACTTCTTTCGCTGACAAGAGGTCTGGTTGTAGCCAGCGTGTAGCGATCTTCATGAGTCGATCTATCTGTGCGCATGGGGGGGTCTGCGGGTTATACGTCCACCGCTGGAATTCTAGTGCTGCCTGGCCGCTCGAGAGTCCACATCTAGCCATAATCTCCGCCTTTAAGCTGTCGTAATCATCCACTTCGTCGGCGGTGAGCGCAAAGTATGCTCGCTGTGCTTCCCCCGTCAGTAGTGGGACTAATATCGTGCTCCATTCTGCCCTTTCCCAGCCCTCAATCTCGGCTGTCCTTTCAAAGGTTTGAAGGAACGCTTCTATGTCGTCATGGGGCGTCAGCTTTGTCAGGAGCCGTTGTGCTTCCCTGCGGGGGTCGGGGTGGGGTGCGTCTCGTGATCGCTGCTGCCGCAGCTGTACAAGTTCCTGTGTGGTCGTCTGGAGTCCATGGGTGAGCTGTTGAAGCATCGTTTGTTGCTGGATGTTTGTTTCGTACAGGTGTCCCAGGAACTCCTCGGGGGAACGGGGACAGGGTTTTGTCTCTGGGTCTGCGTTTCCTGCCCGCATTCTCCACCAGTGTCACAGGACCGCTCTCAGGCAGGAGAACACAAACGACAGAGGACACGGTTATGCAGGTGCAATTAGTGTTCTTTTTATTTTTCTACTTTTTTAAGTGTTGGTGACTCATGCTCTCGCACACATATGGGATCACTCAGACTGGGGATTCCGTGGAGGAGAGAGAGAGAGGGACGAACAGAAGATGCAACCCCCTCGATCTAGGGAGGCAGCAGCTCTACTCGGACGTGGCGGCCGGCGGCTCCGTGAAACGGCAGGGGCGGTAGACTCGGAGTGGTCGCTCCTTGGCTGCGAGTTGCGCTGCGTCAGGCTTTTGGAGCTGTCAGAATCTGTGAGGGGATACAGGTGTTACCAGGTTTGTCATCTGAATCCTACTCACCGGGGCTCTCGGCTTTGCTCCTTTTATTGTGTGCCAGTGACTGCGGGAGGGTAGAGGATTACAAGCTTCTGGCCGTGGCGCATTTCGGTGCCCCGCCCCCGTGTCGCTGTCCAAGGAGCTGAACGCGTACTGTTTTCCATCTGAGCGCAAAGCTGTGCGTTTACGTGCCGTGTGGGCGGTGGGTCCGCCGTCACAAAGGCGATTACTGAAATGATCTCAGCAGGTCCTTTAATGACAGCAATGAAATGCAGTGGAAAGTTTTTTTCGGGATTAAGTTAATTTTCATGGCAAAGAATGACTATGCAATTCATCTGATCACTCTTCATAACATTCTGGAGTATATGCAAATTGCTATTATAAAAACTTAAGCAGCAACTTTTCCAATTTCCAATATTTATGTAATTCTCAAAACTTTTGGCCACGACTGTAGGCCTTTTTACGGTGGCCAAGAAGTGCAAAACAAATAAACAAAACCAAAAACAAAATAACACATTTAAAAACAAAATAACAAAACCGAAAACAAAACAATGAATCCAAAAACAAAATAAAACAGAATAAATTCAAAACCATAATAACAAAACCAAAAACAAAATAACAAAACTGCAAACAAATTAACAAATCAGAAAACACAACAACAATTCAATAAGTTTTGTTATTTTGTATTCAGTTTCGGTATTTTGTTTTGCTCATCTTGGCCATTGTACCTTTTGGCCTTTTATTTTGTAAAAACTGGGAAAGTGTGGCTCACCCAATGCAATTCCAATGCTGGCAATTCCAATGCAATGAGCCACTTAAAATTAATAATAAATTGGGTAAACAAGGTCTCAGTTCATCATTTAGGAATGATGAACTGTTTAGGAATAATCAGTGACTATTTTCATAATAGTTATTAATTAACAAATGTTGGAATTAAATTAATAAAGCTTGTATTGGTACTGTCAAGACACATTTTCCCCCTCCTCTACTAGTTGATGTTGATCTAATTGACTACCACCTATGATAATCTTAAAATAACATTAAAAGAAACCAGACAATTACAACAAATGAGCAATGTGTCTTATGATCTAGATCAAGTTCCCCTAGACCTTGCATACATGTCTACGTCTGTTCCTTTAAAGGTCGCTAGATAAGTTCTAACTATTTTACAATTTCTTTTGCCAAGAATCATACTACTGTAAGAATCTGTACTAGGGAACACATGTTCTAATACTGTAGCTTTGTGCCAGGAAACACTCTGCTGGACTAGTAGATCTATACCAGGAAACATCCACATGAATGTACATCTGCAAATTTTTACATTCATCAAACCCATACATTTATAAGGGACTTATTTTATAGAATAAAACACCTATTACTGTGCTCATTGATTGCGGTGCATGCTCAGAAGACTAGTGGATTGATCATGAGAAAAAACATCTCTCCTGAATCAATTTTCCTGTTAAAGACTTCCAATTGTTCATGGTTTGCAGTTACCTGCTTAGGAGGAGTTGCGATAAAAGTGTGATGATGTGATGGCACACTAACCTCAGTGACGATCATACAATTTCCCCTGAACAACATTTATAATAGGATATGAGCCAGGTTTTGGCATCTTAGTAACTGTCCATGCGTTACATGCAATGAAGCAAAGGTATTATTTTATTACCGGTGAAAATTGAATTTTTGTTGAATGACAGCAGACAAGAAAGCAGTATTTAAAACAATTTTTAACTGGGCTTTATTGAAATAAACAAGAAAATAATTTGATCAAAATAAAATAACTTCAGAAAATCTAAATAAAACAATTACATTTTACACAGATTCTAGTGTCTCATTATATTTACATGTCTTTTATTTATAGCCCATTACCACGTGTGATAGTAAGGATGCACTGGATACCTCATTCACATGCTATTTACAAGCTACTCTACAATCCTTCAGTTAGCCATTACTTTGATTTTACAATAAACAGTACATGCCCAAAATTTGGGAATTTGGAATTTAATTATTTAATTATTCCATTAGTAGTTCCTTAACCTTTTACGATTTGCCAGTTTCTTACAAACTTGTGTGTAGGTGTATTTAGTGGTGACTAGGAAGCCCAGGCTGATAACATCCTCATATCATCTTCTTCCTCCATTCTTTTCTTAGTTGCTGTTGAACAAAAAACAAAAGCAAAAAAGATTCCATTGGTAACACTCTTAGTATGCTTTTGGCATGGTTGTGTCTCAGCATGATTGAGTAAAGAATGAAGATTCTTACTTGTACGATGACTTGGTCTTGTGCTGGGGAGTTTAGCTGTTGGTACAGTGGGTAGCCCGCCCATGGTTTTCATACTTTCCTCAAGATCCTCCTGTTCCAGCTCTTCCAGTTCAGCCAACAACTCATCCTAAAAAATAAACAGACAGGAAGAAACAGTTCATATACAGTGGAACCTCGGTTTGCGAGTAATGCAGTTTGCCAAAGTTCCGCAAGACGAGCAAGGATTTTTAATACATTTCTACTTGGAAAACGAGCAAGTCTTGGTAAGTCTACGAATACCGAGTATCATGCATCACTTATGCACTTCTTGTTTTAATGCTGAGCGTCACGTGAACACAACTGAGCCAATGGTTTTTCCTCTCTCTTGCTCTGCGGAATTGGGGATAATCGTCGCCACTGTTCGACCTTAGTGCGCGTCTCTTACTGATATAATCAACATCCATGCACGTGTGTACTGTTTACTATAACACTCTGACCACATGTGTGCGCATAAAACACATTTTATTTTGTTTTTGTATGCGTGCGTGTACAGCATGCGTGTACTGTTTATTATAACATGTAGAGATACATTATGTAAATGTAAAGATAAATTGTCTCTCTCTGTATGTCAGCCATCACTGCATTTTGTGCGCGCGCGAGTCATTGGACACCGTGCCTCTTCACACACACAAACACACCTTTCCTCCTTTTGCCTTCACACATACACACACACAATACATAATTTTTGTGCATTTATTTTTTTGGGGCTGTGGAACAAATAAATTGAGTTTCCATTATTTCTTATGGAAAAATAAAGTTTGGTTTACGAGTGTTTGGATGTACAAGCCTGCTTCCGCAACAAATCATGCTGATAATCCAAGGTTCCACTGTACTGCTTTTTTAAGCATTACTGTACACGTTTAGTCTCAAAGTAAAATATATTTACTCCATGACAATTAACTACATAATATTTTTTCCTTGCCCTAGCAGTAGTGGACTGTACCGCGTAAAGGCTGGATGTGCTTTATTAAATTTTAACCATTGATCAATATTTCCATGATAAAGTTAGGGGATGAGTAAGTCATTATATAACAAGGAACAACAGACAAGCATCTGTGTTCATGCATTTTAAGTAATTAAAGTCAGTAATAATCTACTGGGTTTATGTCTGTGAATACCATAAAAGTAGAACAGTAACAGGAATTACATTCAAACAAAACAAACAAAAACCAAACTAGTTAGTTGAGTTGTCTTTCCTTTTGTGTAATTCAACAATGCTATTACTATCTATCTTTAGCTTCTATTTTAAATGTATTCAAAGGCATCATGTTCATTGTATGTATCTGTATTTTACATGCACCTTCTTAAATCACTGATAATGTTGTGATTTAACACATAATCACTGATGTGTTACCAGAAAATATCCCAGTTTTAGTTTTCAATTATGTAATTCACTCTATGTAATGACTTGGCATGACTGTCCCTGAATCATGAATCTGTCAAGTAATCAACCAGCTGTTCTCAGCACCATTCTGTATTTTTTCTTATTCTGGGTGCCATTACGCTTGCAAAAATCCAAAGAATATATTTACACACTTGGGCTACGTTCACATTACAAGCCACATTGCTCAATTCAGATTATTTTTAGTCAGATTGGATTTGGGTATCATGACTATTTACAATTACAAGTGACTATTATCTGACTCAAACATGTACACATCTGTCCTCTGAAATAGCATACATGTACACATGGATATGTCCTGGTTCTTGCCATCTAGGCTAAAATAATGTCATGAGTTAGTGCGGCCACTCATTTATTTTAAACAATGTATCCAGATTTGCTCTGCACTGGAAAATGGCATGTAGTCAGTCAGCTGTATCTGTTGAACTCCAGAAGAAGAAAAACAGGTGCTGACAGATTTATTATTAGATACTCACTTTTCTCTCTAAATTGTAATTGTACACTGTGCTTACACTGCAGGCACGAAAAGTCTGAAACAATTAATTTATTATTTTTATTTTTCCTGACAGCGGGGGGCAAAAGTGAAGTGCTCCTTCGCTCCTTTGCTGTCTTCTGTACTTCTCCGTCCCATTTATAAAGTTTTTTTTTTCATGCTATCAAACTATATCTTTTTATGTTGTGTGTGTGTTTTTTTTTTTTTTTTGCGAATGGGTGGGTGCCAGTGCGGTGCTTGATTTTCCGCATATTTGAGCGGTTCATATGTGTCGAGGTTGAGTCAGGTGCGGGTATGAAAAATGCATTATCTGTGCATAACCATAAAATGATTATATAAGCCTTTATATAGAAATAACAGGCCTATTTTTCCTTTCATTCATTTTCAGTTTATTCACCATGCTGGTAATTTTCTATTTGAAAGTAACTGGAGAAATTGACTTGGCTCTTTACTGTGATTTCTGGCATATCCAAGTAAGTGTCCGAATTGCTTTGTATGCAGCAAATATGGGAGCAAGTATTTTATTTATTTTATATTTTAAGTATTCTATCTCCTATGCCTGGCTCTTAAAGGTCCTCCTCACTACTCCTAACAGTTTTTATTTAACATTAGGAACTCTTGAGTGTTGAGATGGTTGATGAATATCCTTTACCTTTACTAGGATCTACTTTTTCATTTTAACGGGAATTCTTGGAATATGACCACAATTCTAATATTTTTTTTATCTTCATCACTAGGAGCAACACTTCACACCAAGAATTTTCAGCCCAGTCCAGATTTGTGCATTTGTGTATCAACAGTACAGAATTTTACATGGATGCCTACATTTATTTACTCTTTCGTCCAGTTATATTTTTGTCATTTGCGCATTACGTTTTACACCATTGCACAATACTACCAAAATTATGTTTCTCTATGCAAGGACAGAGTAAAATGAGAAGAGAAATCAACTTGATATCATAAATGAACATAAATCAATAAGCTACATTGATGGTGTTACCTCATCAAACTGATCACCAAAAGGCTGTGAAATAGCTTCACTGATTTCCTGAGCTATTTGCTGCTGTTCTGTAATGTCGTCCATGAGAGAGTCAATGTTACCCATGTCTCTGAAAAACACAGAAAAAGGCTCAAGGTGAACAATTTGTGTGGAATGTAGGACTAAAAAATATATGACTTTACTTACACAGATATGAACTGTGGTCAAGTACAAATTTGCTAAACAAGCTAAGTAATACATTCCATGTTACAGTTAAAGACTGTCTATGTTAATTTTGCTTTGTTTAGTCCAAATGGGAGATCAATTTAAATAAACCAAAGAAAAAAAAAATAGCTTTTTGTTAAAATAGAAGCATTTTGCTCTATGGTATAGTTTGGGTCTACTTATCTCAGAGGGAAGAGATCTCGCTGGCAATCAATGCAAATTTATTATTAAAGTTCTCATTAACTCAAAACATTTCTATCCTGATGAAAGTAGTCTCGTTCATTGTAACTCTTGTCCCATACACACAGTATGAGGGATTACTGAATGGTTTGATTAGGAAGAAAATGATTAAAAACACCAATGTGAAATTTTGGAGTGATGAGTTAGACAGCTCTACCCACCACTGCCACCATGATCAAAGTATCAACGTACAGGGTATCTTTCAGAAAAAAAATTATGTATACCTCATTTGTATAATTTAGATTTTAAGCTGATTTTAAGCTGATTTGGCAGTTTGTAGTGGCCCAACACTTTAAGACAATTGCTGTTTTTTTCTATTTCAGAAAGACATGAAGAATTACAAATTAATAAACAATCAGCTTTTTGCAATTCACAATTTTCATACTGTGAAATACTTTATGAAAGATTTATGTCCTGTCACTGTGAGTGAATGTTTCTTACATCTTCTCATGGACTCCTTTGATAGCTTTGGCAGCCATGCTCATGTTCTTCAGGACCTCGGTGTTTGTATTGGCATTTTCTAGTGACTCCCGCTGAAACTCAATGGTGGACAGCGTCCCATCAATTTGAATCAGCTGCTGCTCAAGACGCTTCTTCCTCTTCAGAGCCTGAAGTGCAGCTATATAATAATATTATTATTGTTATTGTTATTATTATTATTATTATTATTAAAAACAATGCAAAGAGAGACAGACAGACAATCAGGAAATGCAAGTATCGCCTGGTGTGCGTATGTGTGTGTGTGCGTGCACGCGCTCCAGATTTTAAAATCAAGGCATTGTATATTTTAAAAACAAATCAAAGCCACTTACTCTTCTACATTTCCAAAATCATGAATGGAAGAAAAACTGAAGGTACTTTAAATACATTTGTGCTAAACCAGTGCTGAAATGACACCATAAAAGTGACACAATGTAAGGTGTGGCTAGAGTTATGAAAGAAAATTTTAAGACTCTCAACTAGCAAGATATTTTGGGTGCAACTGAAGGTGTGCGTGTACAGTGAGGGACAGAAAATAATTGTTTCTTGGCAAGGTGCTGCACTCATGCCTTTACAGTATCTACCTGCTGCTCAAAACAAAAATAATAACTGTGAGTTAACTGACCAAAAAAAAAACTTTTTCTTGTTCTTTAAATACAGCAAATTTAAATGTACACTTAATGTTCTTAGTCATCCTAAACAAAAGAACATCGAAGAACATTTTAGTAAATAAACAACTATTATTTTATAAAAGAATAATTACTGTCAAATCACTGAAATTCTCCCCTTAAGTGGGAATGTCTTTTGTACCTTTAACATACTAAATATATTTCACCAGTAAGTATGGAAATTATTTATCGTTCTAATGAAACAACAGGTGGATGTTTGAGGATACCATTCGAGTGAGCTGTAGCACTGTTTCTAACTGAGCATGTATCTTATTACATTTTTGGTTGTTGATAAAGACTAGGCAATATTAGGAAGTAATGATACCTAGATTTATCCTTTATTGTTAAACTCGACATGTTTTGTTATTATTTATTATGATTATTTCTTGATATTATTATTTATTTATTGTTAATATCATCTTCAGGAAAGATGTAAGCTATAACTATACCTAACTAAACAAGAAACTTAACTACACTAAACATAATTAAAAGAGCTTTAGGTATTGTGTAAATTGTATTTTTCTTTATTCTTCGGATATTTGATAAACAGGTCTGACAGGTTTGTACAGATGAGGTGATCTGCGCGGCCCATATCCGTCTGTGCAAAGGGAATAACCTAAAGTCTACTGAACCCACTATTTAAAGCATACCTCTTTTGTTCTTCGTGCCGTTCTTCTTAGCAACCATTATTTCCTGCTCGATTTTCTTCTCGAGATATTCCTGTTTCTTGCTAAGCATTTCCTCGGTCTCGCGCAGTTTGTGGATGGCCTCCTGAGGCGTTGGGCCTCCGCGCGAGCGATGCTTGCCCTTTGAGCTCGAGCTCGATTTACCTCCAGAAGAACTCGAAGTCCCTTTGAACAACTTTGCAACTTTACTCATAGCGGCTTCTTTCTGATAACTGCGGTCTTAAATGTCCGTTTTTTTAATCCAGAAGGTTTACTGAAATCCAGTAAATGCGGTTGAGTCAACAATACTAAATGTCCACCTTCCGAATTCAACTCCAAACAATGACACACCTGAGTGACGTAGACACCTGAGGAGGGGCTGGGTCCGAGAGGCAACACTCGGCTGTATTCCATTTTTATAATATTTTAACCTAAAATCACAATAAAACGCTCAGTCATTGTAAAGCCTGAATAGTTAAACAACCAATAATACTAAATACGTATTTTGTTTAAACAATACACGGCCGCGTAGGCGTGTACAGTTCCCCTCAGGTTTAAAAATAATTTGTTGAGGCACAGCTTGATTGACATGTCAACAACCAATCGCATGGGTTTTCACTATAAACGCAACAGGTGTTCCAGTACTCACCGTCTTCCTTCTGTCGAGCTCACGTCACGCGCACCGATTTAAAATTCATGACGTCAACCCAACCGAATGCTGTAGCATTCGAATTGGCTGAGAATAGCATTAGAATAGTCACCGAAATGCAGTGATTTGTAGTGAGTTACAATTTGTTAGCACTTACAATCTTCAGTACAGCTACAGCCAGAAGCCGCCAGGACATTGTGCATTAAAATATTTTATCAAGCTCAAGAATAATTAAAAAAGGAGAAAGAAATAGCTCTTTCCTGTGAGCCCCAACCTAGTTGAAGTATGGCAAGCCGTTTTTCCTGACTAGTCAAAATGACAGAGATTTCTGTAATTCAGTTTTATCTAGTCACAGTGAAAGTTAGGGATACCTGCAATTACGTCACCGAAACCGATATTTTATTTATGATTATCTATAATTGAATTTTCCTAGGCAGAATTAAAAATAAATATCACAAACGTCACTTTGACTTCTTCCAGGCGCCATCTGGTGGAAACTCTGTAACGCACAACATATTAATTAGTGGTACTTGCGAAAGCGAAGCACTACTATTATAATCTCTCAGGCTTATTATTATTTTTCTTTTTTTTTCTTCCGTGTCCCATAGACTTTACATTGAGACCAACATCAGCTATGACATCAGCTACATCTATGACTATGACATGGGAAGCTCTATGATGTCACGGCAAGCACCACTCACATTTTCTTCAGGAAATGTACCTCTCTAGTTTAAATTCTATAATGGTGCTGCAGGATTCAAGGGTAAGAAGAGAGGCAGATGAAATAATGCACCCATCATGCCTAGTACCTAC
Organism: Clarias fuscus; assembly: GCA_030347435.1. NCBI lineage: Eukaryota > Metazoa > Chordata > Actinopteri > Siluriformes > Clariidae > Clarias > Clarias fuscus. The sequence goes on from CM059226.1 coordinate 12,138,289, forward strand.
AGTAAAAGCCTGTAGGTCAGTGTTGTACTAGTAGGTCTAGGTCTAGGTTCTGCAACATTTTTTTGCCCCAAAATGAAGTTTGCAGACTACCTACAGTAAATATACGGAATGACCAGACTTTCTTCCCCATCAATGATTCTTCTTCCAAATGCTGGCATAGACAAACTTAAAATCTAGGCTTTGATAATGATTTAATTTTGTATCTGAATGACTTTTAACCTTCTCATACATCTTTGACCAAACATGAGATAAACAAGCTTTCCTGAAATTTAGGGTATATGATTCCCCATACTAAAATACACATAATGTACTACTAATAATAATTACTAGATGTGAGCATAACGTAGGGCATAGCTTAAATTTTTAAAAACATGTTTTCTTTTGCATTTTATATTGAAATGTAAAAGTTATAATGATAATGTAATACCAAGGGTAATAAATGAAGTCATGTTATTTACAGTGGAGCATGTTTTGGAGAAAGAAATCATTAATCCTGCCATTAAAACACAGGACCAAATCCAGTACAGTAAAGAAAAATATGGCAACAGCATGGCAGAAGAAAGAACAGTGTCTTTGGGGTGACACAGCACATTCAAAAACCTGGAGATGAAGTTCTCATGAAGATCGTAGAGAGTCAACGGAGAAAAGGTGAAAAGCTTGATAAAGACTTCTGGGTCAAATCTATTGAAGAGGAGAAGGCAGACTT